>BMAW01028089.1:601305-614616 GCA_019974015.1 Nephila pilipes
TCCCTTTTATTTATTTATTTTCTCTTTTGAACTGATTCCAGGCCTATAGGATGATTTTTTAAAAAACTTTTTTCTCTAAATAATCTTTATCGATAAAAAGAAATGTGTGTGTGCGTCCGTCCGTCAGCGGCGTAATACAAAAATTACAAAACACAGAAGCATGAAATTTGGTACAAAGGATCTATGAGTACTCATAGTATGCACTTCGGAGCCATTTTTTTAAAAATACTCTTTAAATTTTTTAAACAGTAAAGTTTAATTGGCCTTTGAGACAGATTTTGTCTTCACTGCCCAAATTCTTGTGCATGCTATGTCGCATCTCGTCACGATCTCTCTCTCTCTCTCTCCGTTGCTTCTCTCTATCTTCATGTATTTTTTTGAAGAAATCTTTGTTCTTTGTAGCAGATGGTAGTAGCTTAGAGATTGTTATTCCTATACATTTGTTCGTTCTTTATTGTAGGATTACGATTCTTTTTCAAAAAAATTATTTGATAATATTATCCGAATTAAATTCTTACTATTAAGCTATACTTTCAACAAAACGCTCCAAATTTTTGCAACAGAATCTATATCTGTTATATAAATAATCCTTCCATTCAAAACATCCCTAATTATATACTTCTCAAATTCCAAAATTTAACGATCGCGACATATTTCTTTTCATTCTAATTCTATATAATTTGTATTCGTATTTGTACTCCACCCCCCACCCCACCCCGCGCTTCTGAAACCAGTGCCGTCCAATACATTTGTTATGATACGGGAATTCTTAAGCTTTGTTCAAGGCTCAATTTCACATTTCATTTTTCCTCCGCTTTGAGGCGGGGGCGCCCCCCCCCCATAAATTTCGAATTACTTAAGATTTTTTTCTTAAGTTTCTTTAGATGAAAATATTATTTTTTTAAATAATTTTCTTTAAAGGTTTTTTCCCCCTTTAACAATAATGGATACATAGCAAAATTACGATAATTACTCCATTTGAAAAGTTATTTTAAGAAGACTGAATTAATTTTGATTGTGTAAATTAATTAGTCGATTTTTGGCGAATTTTCGAAAATATAGCTGAAAAGTATCTATTTCGGAATTTTTAAATCGTTCCATCCAAATATCTATCGATCCAAACCATATGGTATTCGTAAAATATGCAGAATTAACATTTGTCCTTCCTTTGAAAAGAGAACGGAGAAAAAATATTTATTGATAGATTTTATGCAAAATTTTAACTGCACAACTATCGAGAGAGTTTAAATTTTTCCGTGACGTCACAGTCTATATTTCCGACAGTTTATTACTCTTTGAATATTTTTAGAGATCCTTATATTTATTTATTTGTTTATTCCCATTAGAAATTTTAAATACTAAAATACTTTTACAAACTTTTAGTACCTTCTGAGCATCAAATAGGCAGAAGTGCAACCTATCTTAACTGTCAAATGTGACTGTTATATGTACAACATTTTGAATATGGTGATTTATTTATTTTAACCATCACAATGTTACGTTTTAAACTTATTGTTAAATTTTCTTCATAATAAATGTTTTTCATGTTTTGAGACTAATGTCATTCGAATGATAATTATCATTGCGCATTTTTATCTTATTTACCTAACTGTTATTTTCATTCGTTAAATTTTATATAGTACATAATGGAATAGTTTTTATTTATTTGAATATATCGCTCTACCTAATTTTGTTCGACTCAATTCACAATATAAGTATTCCTCTAATTTTCCTCTCATACCGAATGTTACTTTTAATGTGCATGATAAGTATTATTGAATTTTAATTTCTGTTCAACTTGATGCAACATTTCATACTTAATTACAGCTGCATTAAAATTATTAGTAATTGTTATTTTATAGGCTACTTTTTTTTAAATTTAATTTTTTAACATTCATAGATACTTTAAAAAAAATTTCAATTAATGAACTACAGCTTCCATCCCATTGGATTTTAATTTGTATTTTCGACTTTGCTATTTTATTTTTACTAAATCATTCTTCCCTTGGACCTTAATTTGCAGTTCACTTAAAATAATTTAAAACATTATTTAAATATTAGTCCTCATTCAAAAAAAAGTCTTCCTTCCATATGGATTATGATATTCTTAAATTCACCAATGCGAAGAATGGGTATACCAGCTAGTTATCAATAAAGAAAGAAAAGAAAAAAAAAAAAAAAAGAGAGAGAAAAGAGAAAGCCTCGAGGAAATAGCTTCTATGCAAATTTTTAAGTGCTGATAGAAATGTTTAAATAAGATCAGCGACACCAGCTGCCGTCCCGATTTGCATTCAATATTTTTATCGAAAACTTCACTATCTTATCAAAAGGTGTTTTCTTACTTAAAAGAAGGCGTTTTTTTCGTTTTGTTTTGCCTATATTTATTTGCAGTTTTGTCCAGTTTTGGATTTGCGATAGTTAGCGTAAGTATATATCCTTGTAATACTTACGTCAGAAGATAGCAACCAATAAGAATCAGAACATGAGCCAACACATTATTCCTTATCTAATTTTTCTAGATAAGATTTCAGAATAAGTTGCCGCACCCCACATAGGTTATATTACTTTCTGTCTCAGCAAATTGCCCTGCGAAAAGCCTTACGTGGGATTCTATTGGTAAGCTATTCAGTTGTTTTCAGTCAGATTGTGATATCTACGTTTCTTCTGAAAATTTATGAAACAACGTTTTAACTTTATTTTTAATTATAATTAAGAAAAAGATTAGCATTTTCATTTAACTTAAAGGATTTTTTGCTTAAACTGAATTCTTTAAAAGTTTAATTGTTCTGGTGCATTTTAAATTCACTTGTTATATTAGTCTCTTCCAATTGTAAATTGGAAACGGTGCAATTTTAAGTAAATATTCTTTCTAAGAGGCTTCTGATTTCAAGCGATATTTATTACAGTAGAATTTAGCTTGATCCCTCGTTTACCAACTTCAGCTCCGTTTCTTTGATTAAATCTTTACAATGTATTTCCTCATACAAACGAATTGCAATTGCATTAAAAAACATTTTAGTAAGCACGAAGGAAAAATATTCTAGTCTTGAAAACAATATATTTCAGAAACATAGACTATAGATTTTAAATACATGGTCTTCGAACTGACACATCATAAAAGCATTGTTACTTATTTGCAATTTATTCGGTCCAGAATCCCCCTCCGTGCCCATAAAATTTTATCATATATATATATATATATATATATATATATATATATATATATATATAGATAGATAGATAGATAGATAGATAGATAGAAGGAGTTGCCGATTGTAATGAAATTTCATATGCAAAGACATTTAGACCTAACATGCAAATGATTAAAATTTGATGTCCAATGAATGAAAAGCGGGAACTACGCACTGTGCAGGTGTAAATAAGAAGCGATTCTCAATCCGATGGTAAAATTTTCTATTGCACTACGAATTACGATACCTTTCAACGACTGAAAAGATGCATCGCCGAAGGATTCGAGTTCATTACGAGCAACTGTCACAGTTTGAAAGAGGTCGTATCATTGGATTGAAAAAGGCAGGTTGGGCAAATTGAAGAATCACTCGTCATATGGATCGAAGCGATGCGGCGATTAAAAGATGCTGCCAAGAATGGGTTGAAAACGGCACATTTCAGCGTCAGGATGGTAGCGGTCGACCTAGGGTCACAGCAGATCGGGATGACAGAGTGATAGTCAGATCAGCTGTCACAGCACTTGATTCATCGTTTTCAACCATCAGATGTGCGACCCGCACACGAGTGTCCACCATGACCATTCACAGACGGCCGATAGAGGGAAATCTACCCTCGTTTCGACCACTAAGCCACTTGCCACTCACGCCTGCACATTGTCGAGCCAGATTACAGTGGTGCTTGGATCGATCAGGTAGGAATGTTGCTGACTGGTAACGTATAGTGTTTAGCGACGAATCCCGCTTCTAACTGTGTCCTGACGATCATCGAAGACGTGTCTGGAGACACCCAGGGCAGCGTGCGATCCTGCTTTCCCTATTGAACTCCACACAGGCCCCCAACCAGAAGTTAGGATCTGGGGTGCCATTTCCCTTGATAGCCGGACCTTTTTGATCGTCACTAGAGGCACGCTTACAGCACAAGCGGTACGTTGACGCCATTCTGAGACCTGTTTTGCTACCATTCCTTTTGCAGTACCCTGGCCTTATTTTTCAGCAAGATAATGCCAGACCACATACGGCACGTGTTGCTATGAACTGTCCTACAGCTTGTCAAACACTTCCTTGGCCAGCCAGATCTTTCTCCAATCGAGCATGTCTGGGATATGATGGGAAGGCGACTGCATTTACCAGGGAATGTTGATGACCTAGTCCGACAATTAGAGCAAAATTGTCAAGAAATACCGCAGGAGACCATCAGGAAGCTTTATCACTCTATGCCACATCGTGTGGTAGCTTGCATCCAGACTAGAGGTGGGCCAATACCTTATTGGGCTCGTTAATTTGTAACTATGTAACTCTGAATTATACACACATTCTTGACATTTTCAGCTCTTATTACAGTCTTATTAATAATGAAATATAAAAATAAATACGCCTAATAGTAAGTTGCCATAAATAAAAAGGAGTTTTGTTTTAAAAAATGTAGAAAATGAATTAATTCAATTTTTAGACTTATCTTGCATAAAATAAAGACCGCTTAGCTCTTCATAGAAAAGAAAACTATCTAATAATGAATTATTAGTTAGAGTTCCAGCATGAATCTAAATGAATAATATTAGTGAGTCGTAAATGACTTAAACCGAAACGCTGAAATTAGATATAACGAAAACATTTAACTTCTCTTTTTACTTAACTTATTTCACATTTAATTCGAAAAAATACTTGCTAGTATTTGAATCATTATTACTGATGAAGTCAAACTGGGTAAAAATGCATAAAATTTTGGTAAAAATTATAAGTAAAAAAACAGGGACTCAAAATAACGTAGGTAGATGCTAGAAATATATTTCAGAGAGCAGTTAAGACTTTATTATTTCAAATCCCATCTTAAAAATTGTGAAAGCTGATTTCGGAAAGCCGCCGAAAATTTATTAAGCGTGAGTTTTATTCAAATGGGAAAAAAAATCCGAGACAATTTTGGTATTTTTTTTATAAAAAATATAATCAAGAAAATTATTTTAGGATGAAAGAGAATTAATGAACAAATTTAATTTTTAGGATCAATCAACCTTTTGAGCTATGAGTGTCAGAAGTATAAACAATTTGTGTCAGCTTGCTGCTCGTCCGACATTCCGATGCCTATTACAATCAGCCAGAAATTCGGAATGGACTATAACCAGACATTTTCAGAAAACAGGTTTGTATATTTTAGGTATAGATTTTTAATTGTTTTTATATACATTTTAAAGGAGAGAACTGATTATAAATCTGTAATCATAGACCCTTGATCGATTGTGTAACTCTGTTTACGACACTAATAAAAAAAAAAAAAAAAAACACCAGTTTCAATAGGTGTCGAAATATCAAAGATGGTTACAAAGATTTTACTACTAACTATTATTTAAGTTTTTTTTATGTTGTCGCTTTCTCGAGGCAATATCTTAACAAACTTCGAACACGAAACAATTTTATATTATCAATGGTGAAACCCTCCTAATTTCATTAAAAAATTGCATCGAAAAAACTTAGACAACCTTTCTTTCCTACTTTAAAATTTCGTACTTCAGCTCTGCAGCGTTTTAAAATCACATTTTAAAATAATAGGAAAGCAACAGTTTTATTATGGATGGAGATATCTTCCGTAGAGAAATTTTTCATTATATTATGTAAAGAAGTTACCCACTTTTAATCAATTTATCTTCGATATACGAATTTCTAAATTTTATTAAAGAAGTTACTGCCCGATTATATCTTTTGATTAAATCAGACGTTTCTAAGATTTTCGATTTCAAGTACTGATACAAAAGTAGTATCTTATTTCTATCTTATCAGGTGGAAGGTTGTTATCAATTCCTTTTATCTCAAAAACCTACTACACACAGCTACATCGAAAACGCAAACTATATTGAATCATTGAGTAGAGGCATTTTTCAAATCGAATGAATTTTCTGTTTTGAATTATTTAGTCTCTTGTGACAGATATCAAAATCTCGATAAGAGCTATTGCTTTATCTTTTTTTTTAAAAAAAAATTCTTTTTCTCCTATTGTATTTATAATATCGTAAAATGTTGGTATCTAATGATGTTCTTGTTAAATGATTATATTTCTGCTCTTATTTCGAAATTACTGAGATCTTAAAAGGAATTAATTTTAATAAATTACTCAGATTCTCTGAGTAACAAAGTATATTTACTTTAGATACTCAAATATAAATGCAGTAAGAGGAAATAAAATATTTATCATAATCAAATAGTAACCGTTTCAAACTGCATCTTTTTTTTTTTTTAATTCTAAGAGAATATGAAACTTTTCTGGAGAATATATTATTCGAATATAGGACAATATATAGCATTTAGTCTACAAATAAAAAATTTAACAAATGCTCGAAGCAGAGTAAAGGGGAAAAAAACAATAATAACTTGGTCAGAGCATTTTGATTCAAGAACAACTTGATCCAAGAAGTGAGAGCAGAAATTGAAAAAAAAAAAAAAAACAAGTTCAAATGATAAGGAAAGGATAAAGAAGTAAGGGCAGAAAATATATGAATGGAAGGAAAGAGAATGAGAAAAATTATGAAACACACACAAAAATCCTTTGATAATTATATTGAAAATAGATTCATTCAATAAAAATAAATTTGGTGAAAATAGGAAAAAAGAATTGGTAATGTGTACAACTTATAGTTACGAGATTCATTTTTCAAATCAGGCTAGTGAATGAAAACAATTATCAACAAATCCTCTGAAAAAGGGCAACGAATGAATGAAGAATAATCTAGATATTTATAACTAAAAAAATTTATGAACAGAGAACATATTTTAAGGAACTAAGTTTTCTAAGCTGCCACGTTTTATAAATATGAAATTTTTCTTATAAGAAGATGTTTTATAGTAAAAATCTTTCAACACAAAGTTTTAAAGCTAAATTATTCTAAAATTAATTTAGTGAAAAACTCAGAGATTTTGGCAATTGATGGATAAGTTTTTAATTCAAATTTATATTCAAATCCCAAAGTTAATCATCATTGTTTGTACCTTAAATTTATTCATATATTAGAGCATTAAAAAAGTTCATTACATATTTTCATCGAGTAAAAGTTGCAAAATAAATATTAAAACATTTTTATTGAATGATTTAATTTTTTTTATGTCGTATATTTTTGTTAAAATATGAATTCGTAAAGTTTTTGTATCACTTTATTTCGTTTTAATTTTGATGTTTAAGTTTCACAGTTGGCAATTAAATTGTTTTATAATGGAATCCAGAACTATTTCGTGCAAAGAGCACGATATAAAGGATAGGCCCACACCTTCAATACTTGCAGGTTCGTGAGCCGCACGACAGCAGTGAGTCAAAAAGTGAGTTGGGCTTCTCACAATTAAAATCTCCATACAGGGGAAAAAAATTAATATTTCATAACATCTATGATAATAATGAGATTCCAAAACTCATTAAAACAAGCAGTCCGTACGAATGTGTCTAAAGATGAAAACACGTGATGTCGATGCGTATTTGAAGGAAACGCACTCGATAAATTACTTAATTCTTATTTTGTATCTACTGTTGACTGTTACAATCGTAAAAATTTGTGCACTATTTGCCTCTTTTTGTGATTAATTTTTGGTGATTAAATATTTGTTGTTATTGTTATTCTGTATAAAAAAATAAATAAAGCAAGTGCATTTACGTACTATGTTAAAATTAGGTCAACTTTTTAATTCAGAAAAGTAACGATTTGAGCATAAGTACTCATATTATTTCATTTTTTCTTTCTTTCATTAATTATTTATTTATTGAACTAAAAAGGAAATTTGGAGAATGTATTTAAGATAGTGTCTTCTTTTTATGTAATCAATATTTTTAAATCACTTTAATCGATATGAATCTCATTTATAAATTTTAAAGTGAAATATTCTGTACTCTATTATACTTCAAATAGAAACTTAACCATAGTGCCCCGTTATCATGTTTTGACAGACATAAATATTTGACTAATTTTTATTGCTTGTTTTAAAGTGGAGTAAGCTTTGATATGCTAATAACCTTTCCTTTTTCCAAAAAAGACTAATATTTATTACAAAGTCATAATAAATTCATATGTATGATAGTCATATAGTACAAAATACTAAACAAAATTAATGTTGTTAGCAACATTATTCAAACTAAAAATTTTGATATTTCTCAGGTTCTGAAAGTTTAAATGAATTAAACTGCTCTTTGAAGAAATACGTATCCGATAAAGGCTTAAAGATATGCTCAAGGATAATAAAGAACTATCATTTTCTTTAGATGTTGTTACAAGTTTCAAAAGTTCCAAAAGCTAAGAAATATTAAGACCTCTAAAAACTAAAAGTAATTTTCTTACGAAAGCGAAGACCAGCCTATACGGAACGAAGAAATGAACTTTCAAGTAATATTTTTTTGGAGTGTTAGATGTTGCGATATCATTTTTAAGTGAAAGTTTTAGTCTCCAATCTTCTTATTTATAAGTTTTTAAATTTTTGTGGAATATTTTTAATTTTAAGTAATACTCTGAACAAGATCAACTCAATTTATGTCAAAAACTGGAAGAATAGTTAACTGATAAATATCAAAGCGACGGAAATAATATAGAACTTATGCATGAATTATAGTTCTTGCTATTTTTTGAAAAAAATTAGCATTGCTTGTTGAAACTCTATAATGTATTATTGTCAACAATTTAACTCTTTCCTTTCCCAGCATTTATATTGCTTTACGCATTTTATTAACAATTCCAGTCTCAGTAGCTACACCTGAGAGATCATTTTCAAAACTGGAGGTAATTAAAAAAAATATTTGAGATCTACTATGGACTTAAAAAGATAGGCAAATCTTGCTATTATTTCTAATGAAAGTGATATTTTATAAAAATTAATTATAGATTTACTTATAAATTAATTTGCTAAAAACAAAGCCCGAAAAGTTCAGTTTTTTAAATAAAAAATAAATTTATCCATCAAAGAAAATAAATTATTGGTAAATATAACGAAGTACAAAATATATTACGTTTTAATAATTTTTGGGGATTTGTAATTTATTTCTTTTATCACACACGTATTGGTAAGAAATAAACCGTTTTGTAAGTAATTAAATAATTTATTGCATTATTTATATGGAATTAAGTTTCAGGTTTATTTATTTTAAAAATGAAATCGAAATAAAACAGTTAGAAAATAAATTACTTTCCTTTTCTTTTGGATAGGAATAAGAGCTGGTGCTACTGCAGCTTTTGTACCAAATGATGATCAAACAACTATTATTACACGGACTTTTCCAACATCTCATTCGTTGAAAATTGGCTTTCAAGATAATTTGACTAGTAACTTTTATTACATTTGGGTATGTAAGCAACTTTTCATTTGGATTCAATAACTTTTTTTTGTCAAAAAAATAAATAAAATGCTCAAAAGTATCTTGTAAAATGTATAGGGCATTTTAATTAGAAAATAAAATGTATCAATTTATTTTAAAGAGCAACTGAATAAGAAAGCAGCTTAAAATAATGTTTTGGTTTTATTCTGTCGTATATTGTCTTTATTCTAAGACTTAATCGAAATTCATTTTTCTGTCTAGGATTTTAGTAAACATACATGATGCTATAAATATCAATTACTTTGTATTTTTGAAAAGATTTTAAAATCCCTTTATTAGTAATATTACTCATCAAAGTGTCAGAAAGAGGAATCTTTCCTTTAAAGATGTAATCTAACTCAATCTTCTGAATCTATTAATCAACAGATTGGCCAATTCCTTTATAAAAAGAATTTTTCAAAAAAGAGCTTTTTACTAACTCGGTAACACTTGAAAATAGTTCCTTTCGTAATAGAGCTGTAGAGGGAATCTGTGGGCCTGATAATGATTATGATACTGTATCAAGAAGATTAATAACTGCGGGTATAATGCAAGAAAATAAGGATAAGTACTTGTGTTCCTTTTATAAGAACCCGATATAACTTTGTGAAAATGTGGTCCCTTTATAAGAACCGATTCTAATTACGATCCTTTTAGCTTATTTATGTGAATCTTCTGAGATTTTTAATTGAGATCGTTTTTTAATTTTTTAAATGTATATTATTTCTTATTATATAATTTTCTTAAAATATCATCCTGTTATAATGCTTATTTTATAATTAAATAGTGTGAAATCTACCTAGAGGTCCATTAAATATAAATATGAAGATAATATAATTAGTTTTCCCTTCAAATTATTCTAATAACACTACTTTTTCTCAAAATCTTTTTCAGTTACGCGACAATTGTCAGTGCAGTAGTTGCATCCACTCTGAAAGTCGACAAAAAATGGTAGACACTGTAAGCTTGGACATTAATATCAAACCTGAATTCTATCATGTAACTGAAAATGGAAAACTTAAAATTTTCTGGTCAGATGGACACATTAGCTTATACGATTCTCATTGGTAAGTTAATTTTAAAAAGAACGTTAAATTTACAGCGCATGAATACAAATTTTAACTATGTCTAATATAATGCATTTTTATTAATCTCTCTCTTTGTTTCTGAAAATTAACTAACATTTTCAAGACCTGTTTGAAAATTTTTTGAAGGGAAAATTAAATTTATTGCACATAAAGAGTTTTCATTTAATTTTTAAAAACTTAATCCATACCAATATAGGCTTCAATGATTGGAAATCTATTTTTTTTTTTTTTATAATTTATTCTCCAGAATAATTTATTTAGTAAGACAACAAATATTCGTCACTCGTAAAGGACACATGTCATCCATCCAATTTCAAAAACTTAACACTTTTCACTCAAGATCCTTAAGGAAAATTAAATTTGATTTAATAAATATACTACATTTATTACTTTATTATATCAACATAATCTGTGAATTTTCATTGATTGATTTTTTAAGGTATAGTTGAGTATATTTCTATTGAAAATCTCGATTCTTCCCTTGACGATACACCATATGCTTAATGCAGAATTAAGATATATAATAGAAAAAGAAAAATTTATATTACTCATGTAAGTTGATTTAGATACACACGTTTATATATATATATATACTATATATATATATATCAGCCGATATTTATAATTATTTATTAAAGAATCAAACTTTTGAATTGCTTTACCCACGTTTATATTGACGTTTTCATTGACATAAAACGCACATACTGGACAAGACGTTTCACAATAACATAAAAACATTAAAACAATCTTCTTCAGCAGTCTTAAATCATAAATCGTCTTTCAACTTCTACGCAGACATAGTCTATATCTCCGAAGCATCAATCACAGGTTCTTGCGCATGACTCCCCAATTGAGCTCTCCTTCAAAGATCGGGTTCCTTTCAGTAGCAAGGGCAGCACCCTCTATGATCAGTGTTTAATACTCACAAGCATATATATATCTATATATATAATTTAGCTCCAACATTTGAAACAAAACTAATTTAGGAAGTAATCTTAATAAATAAAAAATAAAACAATAGGTGAGAAATCATTACTGTACTATTGAGTAAAAAGACATATACCAATCCACAAAAATGAACAAATAAAATGTTGCAAGCAAAGAAAAATGAATAAAAATGAATATTTATTTTTAACTATAAAAGTAAAGCATTACATACAAGAAAACTCCAAAATAAGTAAATGAGACGAAAATATTAATTAACAACATTAATATTATAAAGATAAGAAATAAATATTAAAAAAATTGTAAAAGAACACAATTTAAAGGTGTATGTATATATGTGTATGTCCTAATTAAATTTAGAAAACTAGAAAAAATGGTGCTCCAATACATATATTACTCTTGCTAGTAAAACAATACAAAAAATTATAGATAAGTTGAGTACTATCATCATTAGAGCTGCTATAGTGAAAAATATTAATAATAAATAGATTTATGGTATTTATAATTATGATTTTGAAAATCTTTTTAATTCTACTGATAAAGAGGATCTCATTAAAGCTCTAATATAAATTTATAATTTACTATTAATAAGGTTATTGCATATGAAAAATTTAACTACTTTGTTATATATATATATATGTGTGTGTGTATGTTAATCTTAAACGAAAAAAAAATAGTTTTAATAAGATTTATAAATGGATTAAAGGTATACCACTAGGTGAGGCACAAGTAATAATAATAATAAAGTTCTTCTAAAGTTAAAGTTTTCTTATATTTTTATCCAGAGTATTTAAATTTATTGCAAACTATTATTATTAGAAATGACATGGAATATTGAGATAATTTTAAAAAACAGAAGATAGTAAAATTTTGTATAGAATATATGATAAAAGGGATTTTTTTCACGTTTGGGATACATAAAGTACCCCTATTTAGAAGTTCATTAAATCTGAATGTTTTTAAGAACATAATTTATATATATATATATATATATATAATCAAGTATTGCGTAATATTAAACTTAACACAAGTGTAATGTGACTGAAACTCAAATTATTTTCATTAACCTATATCAGTTTAAGAAAATGTGTTTGGAAGCAGGATTTTCATTGAATTTTATTAAGACAATTTAAAATGTAATAATAATTTTTGTTTTTCTTTTCGTTATGTTTGATTTTTAATTTTTTTTGCATTTTCATTCAATTTTTTTGAGTTATTTCAATTAATTATTTTATTATATTATTAAAATACACACACACATATATATTTTTGCTACATTTTAAATAATGACATTTGAATTTTAAAAAATATTTGTATCTATAGGTTACATAAACATGGTAGAGATTTTGAACTAGATAGCTATGACAACGTACATGATAACATGCCGCCTTTAGCAACATGGAATGGAGAAATAATAAGAAATATCAAACCAGAAATCAGTTACGAAGAAGTCATGGAAACCGAAGAAGGTCTCAAGAAATGGTTGACAATCATGTATAAATATGGAATAGCGATCATGAGAGGTAAGTTGAATTGTTTCGTGAAATTATTTATTTTTTGCAAAAAGTTGGCCAATAATATATGTGTGAGTATATATATAAGATAAAGCAATGAAATTATTATTAAAACACATATAAAAATAAGAGAACAATTAAAATCCAAAATCAACAAAAGAAAACATTTATAGAACTATGTAAAATAGATGAATAAAAATTGAATAAAATTTGAAACTAAATGAATAATTTGAATACCCAACAAAAAAAAAAAAAAACAT
>BMAW01028089.1:614641-694916 GCA_019974015.1 Nephila pilipes
AAGAGGTATTGCTTCGTTCAGTTACACATTGCTGGGCTCATCCACAGTGGATGTATATATATATATGTATATGTACTATCTGAATAAAAAGAAAAACTTTCATTCTTGTTATGTAGAGAAGCGTTCAGAGTAATAACACTTAACGATGTTTGTATCATAATAGCATATATATGCCATAATATATATATATATATCTCCATATATATATACCATAAAAGTTATACAGAACGTAATTTGAAATCCCACAATTCAGTCCAGAGTCTGATGATGAAAGTTTTTTTTACTCAGATAGTAATATATATATATATATATATATATATATCCATATCAGGGATGAGCCCTTATATGTGTGTGATGATGTAAATGAGAGCCACATTGCATGCCAGCTTTTCTTATATTATAAAGAGCCACACCATAGTTACATAATATTAAATACACAAATTTAAATGAATAATATAGTTACATGTTCTATACAAATCTTAATAACTATGTAAATTATACATATACAAGAAAACATAATTAAGGGGAAGAAAATAAAAAAAAATATTTGATTTTAATAATAAAATTAAATTAAAATGAATTAATGAAAAATATAAACGATTATAAAGACCTTAGGTAAAATGTTTCAAATATGCTGTAAGATTTGTTAGCATTAATCGCAGAAATTGTGTGGTATGATGATTAGTCAACTGTGAACAACCACAGCCATTTGTTGCGCCAAAAATTGAAATTAGACGGCAAGCAGGTTTCTTGCCGTCTAATTTATGGGTGTGTGGCTATTTTGATTCTGGCACAAATTTCCAAAATTAAATTATAGATGTATGCACTACATTTGGGATGTCTGATCCTCTTCCATCTCTCTTTTTTCTCTCTCTCTTTCAACAAACATTATTTCACAAACTTTAAGTCCATTTTCAATAATACAATAAATAAATGTGTTAACAAAATATGCAAAAGAATATGCATACATGTACTTGCAAAATATGTAATGCCGTTTTCAATCTTTTTAAATCTATGAGCCTATATTTAAAACTTACTAACAATTCCTTTAATTTTTCTTCGCATTCATTTAACCTTTTGTTTTTTATGTTAATTACAATTGCTTTTACTCGCAAAATGATTAAGATTAAAATATTAGTTCACAAAACACAGAACTTTAGTTTCAAAGCAAAATACAGTTTGTGATCAATCAATAATATTGTTATCTTTTCACTGTAAAATCAAATTAAATATTTGCGAATGGTCCAGTATGTCTGCAAGTAACATTAATCAGAAAGTCAAGTTTCATTTTCTAATTCTATGTACTTTTACCATTTCTTTTTGAGAATGTTATAAGATTTATAACATCCATAAAGCGGCTCAAGATACCATATGTTAGCACAACCATGTTACAACAAATTTAAATTGCTTAATAATAATGTCTGATTAACAGAGTTTCGAAAATCTCGAAAATGGACATTCATCTGATTGAAAATTAACACTGCAAAATACACGATTATTTATAAAGTTACACAAACATTCTACTTACGCCAGTTTAGGGTTGTACAAGCCCACTAATTGGATCAGCAGTGTGTAAATTTGCGCGAATTTATTTATAAAAATGCAAAATTTATTTATGGAGAAAAGAAAGGGAAAAGAAGGCAAAAAATAAACGCAGCATAAAATCTGTGAAAAAATATTAGTTACTATGTCTACATATGTCATTCAGAGAAAAAAATTATGAAATAATAATAATAAACGGGTTTAAATTTTTCATACAAGACAACAATTTTTTTCTACATTTAACTCAACAAAGAGCTGGAGGTATTTCTGAGAGCCACATTTGCCCACCTTTGGTATAGTTTTGAATTCTTTGAATAGGCATTGCTTCAGAAAATCTTTTACGGTAAAATTATTTCAAAGCATTTCAGTCCACCGGCATATATTTTTCAATGGAATTTAGAAACATCAATAAATACTTCAATTACTAAGATAAGTGTAATATTATTTGTATTTCAGTTGATATTTCAAAAAAGAACGACAGCAACAATAATCAAGAGGAATTATCAGAAACTCATCCATTATATATAAAACATGCAAATAAAATATATAAATATATATGTATAAAAATGTAAATATATATAACAAAACAAATTTTGGACTCTTGCCTATTAGTTTCAATTGATAAATTCGTGATGACACACTAAATTTACTAAATTTATAATTTCAGGTACGCCTTGCGTCAAAGGAGAAGTTGTTAAAGTCATGGAGCGAATCGCTTACGTGAAAAAAACCAAATGGGGTTCATCATTTGATGTAATATGTGAACCAGTACAAAGTGACCCGAAACATTTAGCTTACACTGGAATGTATCTTGAGCTACACACGGATATGAATTACAGAGAAAATAGTCCTGGTAAAAGGAATTTCATGATTAAAAAAAACACTTAGTTATTATACCATACATTTATTTTATCTTCTATATATTTGCTAAAACAATATATCCGAATATTTGAAGCATGATTTCAAATATTTTTAATTTACAAATTAAATTTCAGATGTATGACATATAATGTAATAGATCATATTGTTTGCTTCAGATTTATTTCAAAATGTTTAACGTTACTTAAGAATAAAGAAAAGGACTCTTGTTTGGTATTAACCTTCGTAGATCAGTATTACTGTACGTGACAGTTTTCATTCCTGATAAATAACTTTTTATTTCGTAAGATATATTTTTATCAGATGTAAATTATTCTGATAGTTTATTACCTTGCATAAATATCCTAGAAATTGAGAATCACAGCTGTTTAGGAGCTTAAAACATTAATATTGCTTAATCAGCTCCATTATAGTTGATAATCTTATGTTTGTGATATTATTTTGATAAGAAATTTTTTACTAATAATTGACTTGATCAAATCTTCATTGAATACAATAAAATTTCATTCAAGGTCTCTACAAAAAATGTGTTCAGTACTTGTTTTGCTTATCTATTTATTCCATTCAAATTCAAAATATTATATTGCTTTTCAATTTAGCTTCGTATACATTTTGATAAATTTTTAAAACACTTCGATATAAATTTAATTTTAAGTATTAAATTACCATTTAAGGTCTTCAAGCTCTACATTGTTTGAAAGCTAACCCATCAACTGAAGGCGATAGCATTGGTGGGCAGTCTTTTTTTGTTGACGGTTTCTATATTGCTAAATGGCTTCGAAAAGAGCACCCAGCTTCTTTCCATGTCCTTACTTCAACACCGATCGAGTTCAGAATATACAGTCATAAGGTATGCACATTATTTTATGTTGATGATTATTACTATTATTATAATTAGCATTGCGTTGCATAAATTCGGTTACATTGCTTACGGTGTTTCTCACAGATGGAATATAGCAATCTTCAGTATGTTCTGTGTGCTAGTAAAAGTGGACACTTAAAAGAAGTTCATTATAATACGAGAACAATGGCGCCTTTAAGAGGTCCTGCGGACTCCGTTAAGCCCTTTTATGAAGCTTATAAGTGAGTTTAGTTTTAATTATTTTAATTACAATTAATTAATTAAGAAAATTCATAATTTTGTTGATTCACTAAATCGAAAATTATAAAAAGGTATAAGTTGATCTAAAAAGCATCATGTTTCTCCATTACACCATCACACAATTTAAATATACTCTTCAACCTAATATCTAAAAAAATATTACATTTAAAATTGATATCTAAACTACTTCTTAACAACTGTGACCCTTGAAATGAATAGTATATACAAGGTTGGATAAAGTCTATACAGTTTTAAATTAATATAATTTTTTAAAAAAAGGTTTCATAGCATGTATGTATATATATATGTGTGTGTGTGTGTATGTGTGTAAACAAGATATAAAGAGTACATTTTATAAATACAAAACATTTTTAAAATATTTCAAAACAAAACAAGAACAACTAAGAGAAAAAAGAAACAAATAGTTAAAGAAATAACCAAAATCAAATTAAAAATACTTATAAAAATCAATCGAAAATTTACTTATATAATCAAACTATCTAAAATTTAAAACCGTAAGTAATCATAACATACTATTTCAGAGTCAAACCAATTTTAAAAAAATAAAGTAAAAGAAAAGCAAAAATTTAGAAAAATGAAGATAGTATAATTAATACAGCTCCATACTTTATAATAGAATAATGTGTGTTTATACCAGCAATTGCAGATCTAAGCATCACACTTTAGTGAATTACACTATAAAAAGATCGTAATAAATCAAAAATCAGATATTCGACCACAAGATATAAGAAGGTAAACGTAGGAGCATATTCAATTACACTTAAAAATACCAAAGTACACTAAAAATTATTCAAAATATTTTAATACCAATTAAAAAGTTTTAACTAAAAATAGCTAAATTAATTAAACCAATAATTTTTACTCAAAGGTAAGGAAATTCAAAATAATGAAATATAAAATACTTAACAGAGGCATGTCATCATAGATATAAAATATGGACCAGTTAACCATGATAAAAACACAAGCAGAATGAAATATTTACATACTCCAAAATATATTAATTATATTGCATTATGAATAATGAAGCAAAAATTATCAAAATAAAACAATCACAAACAGAGTAAACTCTTTAAAACTTCTCACTAACATGCGATCTTTCTTTAACAATCATGCATGAATTAATCACCGAAGTAAACATTCTGATTGATTCATTTAAAGAAAACCAAGGGAAATTATTTACTTATAAAAAATAAAGCAAAAATTACTGAAAAAAAAAACCAATATTTAATACATGTTTAATGCTTCTTTAAACAACAAAGATAAAGAAAAATACCCCCAAAAAGAATATGATAGCAAATATACATTAAAAATGTGTCACCATATAGATGGAAAAAAACTTATTTATTCAATTATATATACAGAGAGAGAGACGACATTAAAAATGCAACACCGAGAAAGTTGTAGGACCACTGTAGACGGTGATACACGAAACAACACGTCTAGGTACATTGTCAATGAGAGTACGGATGACCTCCAACGGAATGTTTCTCCATTTACTGCCAGCCACTTGCCACAGTTCGTCTTATAAACACAGCAGTGGAAGGGTCTGCAAATGGCGTCCAATCACATCTAAAATGTGTTTAATTGATGAGAGATGAAGAAAGAACGGTGGCCAGGGAAGCATCTGTACACCTTGCTGATGCGAGCAGTGTGTGGTGGGCATTATCCTGCTGAAAAAGGGGCATTAGTCACCTCCTGATGGTAGGGGAGTGTCACTGAGTACAGCACATCATACACATATCGTTGGGCCATCACAATGTTCTGAATACGAACTAGAGGCGACCTGGATCATACGCAATTGCGCCCCAAACCATGATGATACGTTGTCTTGTGGTGGGGCTTTTTACAATTTCTGCCTGTTGGACTTGTCTCTAAGTAATTATTATTGGAGAAACAGAAACGCGATTCATATGAGAACACGACCATGTGCCATTTCGTCGTTCACATCGCTCAAGCCCGACACAATTGCAGACATTGGCGTCTATGCTGTGGAGTCAATGACAGTCTTCTTAACGGACGCCATGAGTGCAGGACAATACTAAGCAATCAACGGTAATTGGTTCTGGTCCATATTGGAACATCCAGGGTGTCTTGAACATGCTGCAGAATGGAGGTAGAAGTGTCTTCTGGATCCCTCACCACTTGTCGGTGGATGCGTCGATCCATGCGTGTGCTGACGTAACTCTGACTGCACCACACCCCTCAAACTTCGACATATTTTCTTGTTCCAACCATCTTTGCCACTGCCGGTGCACTGTGGAAGCGTCCAGGTGTGTGTCAGCTTAGATTTGCCATATGGACAAACCTGCCCTTTTCAGTACGATTACCATTCCCCTCGTAAAATCGTCTCTCTGCTGGAACTGTCTCCGTTGATGACGACCTGGCATTATCTAATGTTACATGCGTCCTCTGAGATAAGAACAAATTTTCTACTTTGATTTTCCTAGGCACTAGGTTGAAATAACGGCACGAAAATTGAACATTCTGCAGGTACCTTCCCTTATATCTTCTTCAACGTGTGCTGGAGAGCTGTGCATTTCACATAATTCGCATAACTCGATGATTTGCGTCTACCCTGAAATCTGCATACTTTTATGGCCACTCCTTCTTGGAGTTACATTTTCAGTGCCATGTAGTGTATATATATATATATTAAACTGGCCATTAAAATTGCTACACTAGAAAGAAATGCAAATAACAAAGTGATATTTATTGGACAATTATAATATACTAGAAGTAACAAGTGATTAAATTTTCAAGAAATTTGGAAGTATATATCCTGAAAAATCAACACTTAGAATAACCGCCTCTGGCAACAATAACAGTTCTTGTACTCCAGGGCATTGAGTCAAACAGAGATCGGATGGTATGTACAGGTACAGCTGTCCATGCAGCTTCAACACGATGCTACAGTTCAAAGACTGTAGTTATTGGCGCATGGTAATAAGCCAGTCCCTCGGAAAACATTGACTTTTTTTTATTGGTGAAAGATCTGGAGAACGTGCTGGCTACGGCAACTGCCGAACATTTCCGGGATGAAGGAAGATTGACCATACGGGTAACATGCGGTTGTGCATTATCCTGCTGAAATGTAGCGTTTCGCACGGCTCGAAGAAAGGGTAGAGCCACGGACCTTAACACACCATAAATGTAACGGTTACTGTTCAAAGTGTCGTCAAAGCGAAAAAGAAGTGACCAAGACGTGTATTCAAATGCACCTCGTATCATCATTCCTGGTGATGGGCTAGTATGATGACGTCTTATGCGTTCTCCACGATGCCACCAAACGCAGATACGACAATCATGATGGTGTAAACCGATCCTGGATTCATCTGAAAAAACAATGTCATGTTATAACAAAGTCCAAGTTCATCGTTGATCATACCATTGAAGGCGCTCCTGCCTATGACGTAGCATCAAGTGTAGCCGCAGCCAAGGTCACTGAGTTGATAGGCCATACTCCTGCAAACTTTGTCGAACTATTCGTGGAGACACTTGTTGTCTTGTATACGATCCCATTTCTTGACTCAGGGTTTGCGACAGGGTTGTACAATCCATTAAGGCCATGCGTGTTACATGTTTGTCTTCTCAGCTGTTAGTGATTGTGGGATGTTAAGATCCAGCATGGCGTTTCATATGATTATCCTAAGCCCCATTGATTCAATATTCTGCAGACAGTCATAGGATCTCGATCAACACGTGCAACAAAACTGCGATACGATAAACCGAAATTGCGGTAGGCTACAATACGACCTCTATCAATTTAGTAAGATTTCTTCTTACTCGAGGCATCACAACAACTTTTTACCTGAGGCAACAAAGTTCAAATGGAATTCACACACACACACACAGATATATATATATATATGTGTGTGTGTGTGTGTGTGTGTGCGTGCGTGTGAGTGAGTGTATTAAAAAAATTTACAATTAAGGTTAATAACCAAAAATTGAAGAAAATATTTAAAGGAACAATATCAAACATATTTGAAAAACTATAAGTTAGCAAACGAAAAGAAAAGATAAAATCTATAAGAATTAAAATTAGCTTAAAAACAAAACTCAAGGAGAGTCATCAACTGGATAGAAAAAACTTATTCATTAAAAAAAAACATTTAATATTAAAAAAATATATATTAAAATAAGAGAGAAAGAAAGAAAAAGGAAGAATAATAAAATCATACAAAAAATGTTATATGGAGAAATATAGGATCGATATGCGTTAGAAAAAGTATCTGAAAAAGACAAATAGAATTTTTAGTCACATTTATAATTTTTGTATTTTAAATTGCTGTTTAAGAAATTAATAGAATATTCTGCCTTTTGTACATGTAGTACAGCAATTTTTTTATGTTATTTTGAAAATTATTAGGGAAAATAACTAATTTGAGACTTTTCATTAAACAATTGTATAAAATATTTTTAAAAATATTTAAACTTAAATTATTATCAAAAGAAGTAACTTTATTAGTATAGAAAGAATAATTATCTCCCTTATCATAAATATTGCTTATAATCCCATTATTAACAATTTTTAGATTAACATCTAAGAAAACTGTTTCTTCAGTATTCATATTGGTTTTAATCATATTTAATTATAAAGAATAAAATTATAACTCGGGTATAGAATCCATATTAGAATAAACTTGGTAATCAATAAGATCATCAATATATCTAAATAATTTGATTCAAAGAAATGTCGATAAATATATTAGCTAAACTACACACATAAATATATATATGTGTGTGTGTGTATACATACGTATATATATATATATATATATATATATATATATATATATATATATATATATATATATATATATATATATATATATATATATATATATATATATATATATATATATATATATATATATATATATATATATATATATATATATATATATATATATATATATATATATATATATATACCGGGTGCCCATAATTAAACGATCCTACTTCAAAATTGTCTACAGACGAAACTATTGTTCAGAAAGTTGTAAAATTCTGTGTACGACATAAGGAAGGGATGGGAATTTGTTTGAGCGAATAAAAAAAAAATAGTTCAAAAATTCGCCAATAGAGGGCACTTTTGAATGAAGGTCACATTTATTACCGGTTTTCTATTTGTATTTAATCACATTTTTATCCACAGGACACGGTAACACAATAACTGATACTCATTAAAAAACACAATCTCTAAAATGAACTGCAAACTTTAATTAAACTTCTTCAATGACTAATTTTCAAAGGATTTACACGAAGGAAGACGAAAATATGCAAATTTTTTCGACGTCACACAGCAACTGTTATAAAAGCAATAAACTTTCACTGGAGATTAGTTTATTTTCAGTGTGCTCGGTATTGCTAATCAGAATGTCATTACGTTTACAAGATCGAGCGTTGTTAGTAAAGTTATTCTATCAAAACGATAACTCCGCAATAGTTGCTCTACGCAAATTTCGGACTTAAAAGGGGATGCGAAAAGGTACATTGAATGCTAAAAATCTTCGATTAATGGTAACCAAATTTGAAGAAACAGGATCGTTGAATGTTCGTTCTGGAAGAGGAAGAAAACCCGTTTCTGTGGAAGCAATAGAGAAAGTTGCTCTTCAGGTGAAAGAGAACAAAGCATCCAACGTGCAGGCTAGTACAAGTGTTCGCCGTGTGGCAGAAGCATTGGATCTGCCTCGTTCAACTGTCCAGAAGAACATACGAAACATCCTCCGTTACTATCCATACAAGTTTCAACTTGTGCAGGAATTGCTTCCACATGATTTCGAGACTCGACATCTGTTCTCACTGCAGTTTCTTGCTTGTTTGGAATTGATCCAGAATGGCCTTGGAATATCCTCTGGACAGACGAATCACACTTTCATTTGGATGTTTCGGTGAATACTCACAACTGCCGAATTTGGGAAACAGACAATCCGCATTCCACATTCCACAAGTTCCGCTACACTCACCAAAAGTAACGGTGTGGTGCGGGTTTTCCGCGTCTTTTATTCTTGGCCCGTATTTTTTCGAGGAATTAGGTGCTGGAGGTCCAGTAACATGTTCTATCACTTGACAGCGATATGCATCGTTATTACGGAATAAAATTATTCTGGATCTGCAAGCACGTCAGTGCCTTACACGCATAATTTTTATGCAAGATGGAGCTCCTCCACTCATTACACATTGTGTTAAGGACGTTCTCAAACATCACTTCACAGAAGAACGTGTGATCAATTTCGTCATCTGTGGCCTCCCCGATCGCCTGACCTTAATCCATGCGATTTTTGGCTTTGGGGCCATTTAAAACAGCTTGTAAGTTGTGATCAACCAAGAACTTTACCTGATCTCAAAGACAGTATTTCACGACATGTTCCTAACATTTCCCAGAACACACTGCGGTCAACGGTGGAACATGCTATCTTACGATTTCAAATAGTAGCTGAAAATGATGGTCATCATATTGAGCATTTATTGTTGTAACAAAATTTGTAAACTGTTATAAAAGTATGCTAAGTATTAATGTATGCTAAATATGATCTCCATTAAAAAAAACGCCTTCTAGTGGCGAAATTTTGAACTAATTTTTTTTTATTCGCTCAAACAAATTCCCATCCCTTCCTTATGTCGCACACAGAATTTTACAACTTTCTGAACAATAGTTTCGTCTGTACACAATTTTGAAATAGGATCGTTTAATTATGGACACCCGGTGTATATATATATATATATATGTGTGTGTGTGTGTGTGTGTGTGTGTGTGTGTGTGTGTGTGTGTGTGTGTGTGTGTGCGTCTGAAATAACTCCCTGTTTTCAAACATAAATAAAAAAAGCAATTATATGTGCTATTCAAAATTTTATTTCACAATTTAGAAGAAGAATATTTACCATTTTATTGTTGATATTCACTTTCCCTTCCATTAGAAAATGATATTGTCCAAATGCCAAATATCACTGTCTATGAATTTCTGAAGTCTCGCTTAGAAGTTCTTCACTACCCTCCTCGACATTTCTTTCAGTATTATCAGAATTTCTCGGCGGATAGGAATTTTCAGTTCGGTGGCTGTTCGGGGCTTATTCTTGCAGACTTGTGCCTTCACATGCTCCAGAAAAAGTAGCCTCAAGGTGATAGATCTGTGGACGAGTAGGCCAAGAAATATCACCTCGTAGAAAGATCAAACGCTCCGGAAACAAATACTTTTAAGAAGTTCAGGGATATTCTGGCTATGCGGGCTGTGGTATCATCCTGCTGGGACAGTAACTATTTTGCCATTCTCTTCAAAAAAAAGTATGGTACTATAACCCCAAATCCGCAACAGCGCACCAAACAGTTTATTGGTCATTTTGGAGAGGTCTTTCAAGGATTTGTCTTGGATTGTTCGAACTTCTATAGACAGAGTTGCCATATTCGAAATATGCCTCTATCACGAAAGCACGAAGCTATATATATATATATATATATATATACTGCTGGCCATTAAAATTGTAACACCATGAAGGAAAGCAAATACAAAAAGAAATTTATTGTTTATAAACAGTATGGCATTAAGATAAAATATTTATATTTGGAAGCAGTTTGGGGGTTTACAGGGGTGCGAAATTTGTAAGAATAGATGCCACCTTTGGCAGCAAATACGGTCTTTATTTGGTAGGCATGGAAACGGATTGGGCTAGGATGACAGAAATGGGCAACTCATTCAATGCTGCTTCAAGTCTGGGCCACACTTCATCAACCGTATCAGCTGGAGAGAGGTGGCGAGTCAGTCTCTCAGCAATCCATGGCCAGATGTTTCAAATGGGTGATAGATCTGGAGACCATGTGGACCAGGGCAACAATCGAATACCCTGTGTATCGAAGAAGGTCAGAACACGACATGCAACATGTGGTCTTACGTTATCTTGTTGGAAAGTGGCGTTTGTCAGGTCTCTAAAATAGGGCACAACCACTGGACGTAAGATGTCAGAAATGTACCGATCTGCTTTCTAATTACCGTTTATACGAATGACAAACCAAGCTCTCACACCAGGTGCAGGGCCCTTATGCCGATATCGAATGCAAGCAGGCAACGAGCAGTCTCCTCGGGGTTTCTGGATAAGTATACGGCTATCAGAAATCTGCACGTAGAACCGGGACTTGTCTGAAAAGAGGACATTGTGCCACTTTTGTATCCATCGTTGTAGTTCAATGCACAAGAGTCGCCATCTCTCTCTATGCTGCATTGTCAAGGGAAGCCGAAGTAATGGTCACCGTACTGACAGTCACCCTGCAGCAAACGTCGTCGCACCGTATGAGCGGATACTGGGCGTGCTGCAAACATGTCCATTTCCTGACTAATGGTCCGCGATGTAGCTACTCGGTTTTGCAGGATAAACCTCACAATATGCCTATCCTCTTGAGCGTTAGTCATGGGAAGGCGGGGAGATCCATCATTTCATTCATTAAGACCCTCAATAACCCATTGATTCCCCATTCGCATGACAATGGTTGGATTTCGAACATAACGACGTGCAATATCATGGAACGATAATCCACACTCTCCACGGGCAACGATCCTGCCTCTATCGAATTCCGATACTTGCTGGTAAGCATTTCTTCTCATTCGAGGCATAACATGATATTCTGAGGAAATTCTGATCTTACAAAGCGCTTTCCGAATGAGAAATCCACTACGCAACTTTTCTTTTATGCAGTTCTTCAGATGTTGTTTCTCCTTTTGCATTGTTTAAATGTGCTGAAATGCTAGTCATTTGCATATCCTAACCTCTTCTTCCTTTCATGTGATTTTAACGTATGTCAGATCATTCCTTCCTGGCGTTGCAATTTTAATGGCACTCGCATTTTTACACTCGTATAAATACATATGCTCACACATACTTATACAGAATAAATGTAACAAATAACATTAAACATTTCTTTTGTCAAGCATTTATAATTTTTATATTTTAAATTTCGTCTTAAATGTTTTTTGGATAATCAGCCTTTGCTCAGGTTATATATACACACACATTGAGAAATTTGTAATGATTTCTCTTAAATTAAATTAAATTTTTTTTATACTTTAACTTTCCCAGTAAGGAATATATCTTTATTTCCTGATACCATTCCAATTCAGTTTTTAATTTATGTAATCACTCGCTCTTGGAATCTGCCCAGCTCTCCGCTTACACACTTCAAAAGCAGTAGAAATAATCCTTACTAGACTATCCGCCTCCAACAAAAATATCTAAAGTTCCCTCCATTCAATACCACGTTTATTCACTTTACCTGTGATCTGAAAAAATATATGCATAAAAATTCCAAGCAGGGAAAGTTTCACTCTCTTTCACAGAAGCCACGATGGTGAAACTACGCATCTGGCTTTCTCAAATTTGCATTATATAACTCACGGAATCGAATAAATTAACTTCTAATTGAAGATTTTCAAGTTTCTTCATTGTGCTCAATTTGATGGAAACATTTTTAAAATGGACAAAAGTTATTGTTTAGAATGTAATATATATCACACAGATATTTAATGATATCACACAAAACTAATTTAATGTTCTTAAGTTTTCCCAATCTCTAACTCAAAAGTTAAGAGTTCATTCCTATTTTCTGATGCAATTCCAAATTATCATTTTATTTATTAGATCAAGCGTTTATAAAATTTGTTGCATCAGCTTGAATATAACCACTAAATCTGTCAGAAATTATCCTTACTGGACTGATAGACGTCAGGGAAATCTCTCGGAATCCCATCATCATATACCACGTTATTCGGAAATATCCCTGGAAATCCCTTTTTTGTAAAAACATGCATGGTAAAACTTCGGGCTCTTCTGCTCTTTCCTGTTGTAACCGAGACGGCGGAACTGCGTCTCTCGCCTTCTTCATTTCCATTATGGATAATTGTATATTGCCTCTCTCCTCTCCCCTCTCTATTTATATATACAGAGTGCAGCAAAAAAAAAAAAAAAAATACTCGGACAAAGTTGATGCAACACAGAATAGAAGTTACCTATTTTCTTTTTAATTTATTTGCATTTCTTTTTTTGTCTACTACTTTAATTATAAATATTTTATAATAAGTTTTACGTGTTTTTTTTTTTTTTTTAAATTTTTTAGTGTTTTATTATATCTAGCAAAAGATCTGCTATTTTAGAGTTGTTTAAGCAAGGAAGGTCGCGGTAGCCTAATGGTCATGGTTTCAGATTCTCGGCCGGCGGTTTTCGTTCAGTCGCGGGTTCGGGCCTTGGCCGCTAAAGACCCGCCGTATTGCCGGGGCTGATGCACGTTAAATCTGTCGGGGCCCAAAGTCCTCCCGTCGGCGTGGTGTGGTAGTTAGAAGAGGGGGTGCCTGCTCAGGTGTCGTTCTCGTCACTTGACAGGGGTTCAAAATTACGAGGTCCGTCGCCAATAGCCCTCGTGTTGCTTTTAGTTCTACGTTTATAAAAACTAAACTAAAACTAAAAATTAAGCAAGGAAAACGACAATGTGAAATCGTTCGTTTGCTTAATGTACCTCTCCAAACTGTGTCTGATGCAATCTGCCGTTTCAAAGAGCTTGATAATGATGGTCAACGCCCAGGAGGTGGACGAAAACGTACGGTGAACGCTTCCAATAACCGTAAGGCTATCAAAAAGCGAATTCAAAGAAATCCGAGGTTTTCCATGCGAAAATTCGCTCTTGATAAGGGAATAAGTGACCGATCGGTGCGGCGAATGGCAAAAACAGAGCTTGGACTGAAGCCTTAGAAGTTCCAAAAAGTTCAGCTTCTCTCTGAAGAAATTAAACTCAGTTGGCCCCAAAGATGCCGAAAACTTTTGAGACTTGCCGCAAGTCAATGCTGGGAGAGATTCCTTTTCACTGATGAGAAATTCTTTACCGTCCTTCAAATTCATAACTCCCAGAACGATAGGATTTGGTCCGTAGACGCTCCAAGTACCTCGAAAAGTATTGAACAGTGCCAATATCCAAGTTGGTCAGGGTTTGGGGCGGAATTTTGAAAGCGGTAAAACACCTCTGGTTTTTGTGGACGAGAGCGTTAAAATAAATCAAAAAGTGTAACAGTGGGACATTCTAGAAGATGTTGCACTTCCTTGGGTCCATAAAGCACTTCGGTAATGTAAACTGGACGTTTCTACGAGACTCCGCACCAGCTCTAAAGTCCAAAAAGACACAAGAGTGGTGCAAGGCGCATTTTCGAACATATCATCTGCAAAATGGCCACTCTACTCACCAGATCCTCAATCCCATGGATTATGGTATAAAACCCATTTTTGGAGTCTAGGCTGCACTAAACCACACAAAAGTTTGAACTCTAAAGCAGTCGCTTCGGCGGGAATGGGATAAATTAAAGATAAAAGACTTGTGGCCCATTGCTGAAAATTTCAATAAGCGTTTGTGCCTCTGCAACGATGCAAAAGGGGGCCACTTTAAAGCAATTAAATTTATTAGTAAAAGTCTACTCTTATTATTATTTCTTATATTTTGTTAATTTATTTATTTTTATATTTTTAATAAGGTTATATTAAAAAAAATTTGTCCGTTTTTTTTTTTCTTTTTTACCGCACTTTGTTTTACAACAGCTTGCAATTAACGGATTTTAGTCTTGACGGATATTAGTCTGATGAGCAATGGTTTTAGAATTATTGGTAAAAACATGATCTTTAAGGTATCCTCCTACCCGATAAATGCAAGCTGTTGTAAAAAAAATTGCAAAAAAAAAAAAAAAAAAATTGGGTAAAAGGACTGAATCCAGGTTCTCGAGATAGTCGATATTCCTGGTTTTTCAGCAACATTTTCTTTAAAGTGATCATGATTGGCCTACCCGGGAGCTGGTTAGTGTCTTTTATATCGCGGAGTATCTTTGACAGATCGTAGTGTCTCGAAACGCTTAACCAAGGATGATATTACGGTGGCTCTCTTCAACAACAACGCCAGAAGTTAAAACGCTTTAATAACTAGCCCGAGGGAAACGTTTCTTTTAGTTCAATTGGTAAAGGCGCGGAAAAAAGTGACTGGTCAAATTTTCATCGGACCCAATGGACCAGGGTTCGAAACAGCCTCAGGCATCCAAAGTCAATCAATAACTCTCCCTCCGAAACATCATAGGCCTAGAAGAAGGCCATCTGAAAAGGAATTGACGCACAAACACACTCTATGTGAAAGAAGGGAGCCAAGTTATTCACATTTTAAAAAGTAAAATGACCTTTAACCCACTCAGCATGAGCATTAAAATATATTACTTACATTTCCGAAGCTTACAAACAATATGTTTGATTTGCAGGTTAATGGGACAAAAGATGAGAGAGCCGGAATCTCAATTTGCTTTTAATTTGGTTCCAGGAGATTTGGTGGCTTTTAACAATAGAAGAATTTTGCATGGAAGGACAAGTTTCGATCCACGAAGAATGTCACGGTAGGTTGAAAAAAATCAAACATTCTTTTCTATTTTTCTCCTGCCCCCTTCCTTTCATTGTTTGATTTCTAAATGAGCATGCAAACAATTTTTCATATACATTTTGAAATATATATTTTATCCTCTTCACCATTTTTTAATTCTTTGGTTGTCTAAGTGCCTCTGTTTGGGCTTCTCAAATTTGTCGATCTGAGCACTGATTAAAACAACAGTAACTGTTAACCATTTAAATAATTATCATATAATTATTCTGCGTTTCTTAGGGTACAAGAACAACTTAGAAAAAAAAAAACGATTGCGATACATCAAATACAAAATGCGCTTTCTTAAAAACAATCCTAGAAACATTTAAACAAAATTGGCCCATGTTTAGGAAAATTAACATTTATTACATGGAGAAACACCAAATGAAATACTAACTTCCTGGATTAACCAAGTTGTATACCATTTTACTGTTAATTCTATGACGACTACAACCAGAGAGTGAGTGATAGTGGAGTTTAATTGTGTAATAGCCAGCTGCACCAAACAAGATATACTGTAATCTAGACGTTCGAAAAAAAGATAAAAATTGGTCGACAAGAAACAGATTCGAAAATGGAAAAGGATCGCTGGAGTATCACAGGAGCTCTCCACTCGTGTTTACCAAAGACAGTAAACCCCATAGGGGTTAAAAAAAAGATCACTGGGGTACCTCAGTATTATGATGTCCTTACTTATTTAAAGAATGTAAGCCCTTGAGGGGACATTATCAAATAAGTCATGGTCCCTGGCTCAGTTTGTTTCCATCGAGTCGAGTCCTGATGGAACTAAAGACCCCGTGTAGAGAGACTGATGCATGTTACATTTGTCGAGGATCCAAATCCTCACGTTTGCGTGATGTAGAATTTAGAGTGGAGCACCAACTGAGGTATTTTTCAGAATTTTTATTAGCTTTTCAAAATGAAATTCAGATTAACAGGGACATAATGGTAGAAGTCCTACAAAAGTATAATCCTTAAAACTGCAGAGAGAGAATAGCCTCTCTTCCTCCCCCCTCCCTCCGCCAACGGTTTTAGCAATATATTTATTTACATGAATATACGATTTTAAAAAAGCTCAACTATAATATGCGCCAAATTATATACGAAATTGTTCAAAATCTTTAAGAAATCAAATTCTTACGCATACATCAAAAGATACATAGACATCGTAAAATTCCCAAACAGTTGTTAAATGATTGTTTTATATATAGCATTCTAAAACTAAACAGTAAAAAACCTACAGCAGGAAATTTGCTAGACTTACTAACTGGTCCTTCTTGGGCAAATCCTTTAACCAGTCGATCAAGTTTTCCATTAAATCAAATCTAATTTTCTAGTAATTATAAGACTAAAGATAAAATTAAATTTCTTTAACTTTATAACTAATTTATATCAATCAAAATGCTTTAATTGCAAAATCAATATCAATGGAATTGAAGAGAACTTAAAAATCAAAATTTTTTTATCCTCTTTCATGTGTTCAAAACTATCTTTTTAATTATAGCTAGATTATTTAGGTTATTAATGACATTTTATAATTTGGATTGCAGTGTTTTTTTCTGATATAGTAATATATGTTTTAAAACCTTTTATTACACAAAATTTAATAGGATTTTTGTGAAATTTAGAAGACAAAATGTGAGGAAATGTAATATCAGTTATTTGAATACCTTGTTTTTCATAAGAATGGAATAAGTCTGTAACTAATTTCTAGTTCAGAAACCTTGATATATGGACAGCATTATTATCTTCAAAAGGTTTATTTAACGATTTTGTAGCAAAAATTTGTAAAAAAAAACCCTAGCATTATTTCATTACACTTTATCCAGGAAGACGAAATATATAGAGAGCTAATTTTCTAATAATAATACAATTAGCACCTAGATACAATACACAACTATGTAAACAGTGAATTGTGAAAAGAAACGAGGCGTGGAAATTGGCACACGTGCTCATAAAATTTCCTCTTTTTTTTTTGCACATCCCACACGCATATGTAATCGACACTAAAAATATGTATCTCTTTGGAAGCGTTGGTTTTCGTTTCGTTTTTTTTTTTTTTTCCGAAAAAAAAATTCAACGCATTATAAAATTCTCTTAATTTTGAACATCAATGTATTTCTTTATAGGATTACACCAGATAATGTATTAACATGTTTTGTCTATGCAATCAAGGGCCCACTTGGGAAAGTAAGAATGAAACAATATGAGACAGCAATCAAAATCTCTAGATTTCTATAAAAACAGAAGGGGAAATAATAATAATTTGTCTTCAGCACCGATTGAATGTGGGGAGAGAAGTAGAATCATTCCATAAACCGACTTGTTCCCGTCTGTAGCCTTTGGGTCTTTATCACAAGCTAGTATCCAGGCAGAGTGGCTAGTCCTACGATTGAACTCCGGTTAGGTTCCCAAGCAAACTTAGTCCTCAATTCCGAAGCTGCTGGTTCCCGTCTAGATGGGGATAGTTATTAAGCAGTGGAGTCCTTCCCGCCTCCTTTTTGATTGTGGCAATACGTAATTACTAGAAATTTAGTTTAGTTTGTATTAACGTTGCACTAGAAGCAACCCGAGGGCTATTGGCGACGGACCTCGTAATTTTGAACCTCGGTCAAGTGACGAGAACGACACCTGAGCAGGCACCCCCACTTCTAACTACCACACTACGCCGACGGGAGGACTTTGGGCCCCGACAGATTTAACATGCATCAGCCCCGGCAATACGACGGGTCTTTAGGGGCCAAGGCTCGAACCCGCGACTGAACGAAAACCGCCGGCCACGAATCCAAAGCCATGACCACTAGGCTACGCGGCCACAAAGAGGGAAAGAAGTGTTCACTTTGGAATCGAGAAAACTAATTAATTTCTCTTCTGTGAGGGATCTATTTATTTCAGTTCAGGACGTTTCACCTGTCCTTTACATATGCCCATTCCTCTTTCTCAGCAGAGAGAGCTTTCATCGTTCCTCTGTTTCAGTAGACGGGAGCCTTTAATCGATTTTCGTAAGGTATACCAAACCTTTCTCCTTTGCATTTTTCTTCCACGCCTTTTGTTTTTTAAAAAACCCAAATTTCTCCGTGTGGACATCGCAAAAACAAGATTCGGGCTGATTTGCAGCCGAGGCGCCTGTAGAAAGCCCTCCTTTGCAATTTTCCATAAAATCAGTATAAAATATATATATGTATGTTCTGTTAAATACACTGAGAAAAAAAAGTTAGACATCTCTTAATAAATTAGTCAATTCCCGGATTCGAATTTTAGGACCACCCAACCACGAAGTTAAATGAATATCTGACTTCCTATAAATGAATAATTTCATTTTATTTGAAATATTTTAACTGCAGATTTCAAACATATGAATGCCAACACCTAAGTCTGAAGTATCACTATTTTGTTATATCGTATCTTGAAGAAACCACTGATGTTATTTGCATATATTTTTATGTCATGTGTTTTTGATATCAAAATTGATAAATTTTAGTATAATCTTGTCTTTTACAGCCACTTAGAAGGCTGTTATGGAGACATTGATGAGATCATCACCAGGTGCAAATCTTTCTTGAAAGAAGATTATCGTAAATGATTAATTTCAACATTTTCCAAATAGCTTACGATTTTGACAAACTTTTTGAACTTATTTGTATATATTGTAAAAACTATACATATATTGTTTTTAATATTTTGACAACATTTTGATTATAGCATGTTATAAATGCTTTTTTAATAGTTTATTGCGTTTTTATCCTATTAAAACTTATACTTAATACATTTTCAAGTTTGATAGTTTTAAATCTGCAATTAATAATTTTCCACAAATTCAATTTCCATACCTCATTAAAAATAGCAGAACACATACCACTTGAATACTTGACACAACAGGTGAGGATTCTTTATTGAATTTAGAAATAAAAAAGTATATTCTGATACCTTCACTGGTATAATTAACATGTTGATTCCCTAGTTTGTATAACACTCTTTTTTCAAATTTTCCCAAAAAGTTTTTCAAAAGATGGGAAATGCAGCTACAGATGAAGAGTACAGCTAATATATAGCAGTGCTGAAAATTTAATCACTCTAAAAAGGCAGTGGAACATTGAGGGAAAGTAGAGTAAAAAAGAAAAATCTGTTTGTCGAGTGCCAATATTGTAGAAAGCGAAGGTTCATTGATATTTTTTTAACATTTAGATTAAACTTACAGAAAACATTGATGCTTGACAGTAATTAGAATCAGTAATTATTTACCTAGATATTCATAAAGTAGAAAATAAAGTTGCAATCTAATTTGAATAGTGTGAAAAACTTGTCATGTAGGCTCCTTGAACTTCTCTTTATTGACTGAATTTGAATGAAATTTGGACCACACGCTATTCACACAGCACTCTACTTAATTCTACAAACAAATAAAAAATAAAATTTTATCCAATGGTAAAGAAAATTGAAGACATAATTAAGAGTATTCAGTTTTTCCTTACTGTGCAAAGGATTTTAATCACAGCGCTTTATAAAAATTAAACAATTTTCCTTTTTATAACTGCTATTCATTATCAATAAAAATAAAGGAATTTAATTTCTATCACTTCATTAAAAAAAAACTACCTTAGCTGAATTCAGTATAAGATTTTGTGAAGTAACGTTTCACAGGTGTATTTTAAATATTGGTAGTAAAAGACCTATTCCATTTTCTCTGGCAGTTTAACTACAATAATCCATAAAACAGCTTCTAAAAAACTGCCAACAAATAGCAAATCACATCAAAGTTATTTTATTCAAATCATCATAAGAAATATTTACCAAACATACTATCAAGAACATTATCTGCTGAAATTTCTTTATCTTCTTAGCAGGAACATATTTGTATTCATAAGTAAAGAAAAATTGCATTTTAATTGCAAAACAAATGAAACATTTAAACTTCACATTTAATTTTAATTAATGAATTTTCTACAAAAGAGTTATACTTGTCACACATGATGACTTATTTGAGATCCAAAATTATTTGAGGGTAATCTTTTCACTGAATGCAGAATGAAAGCAATATTAAAGTTAATGACATTTACAACAATAAATTTTTGAACAAGCAAAAGTTTTTTTTTAAAAACACGTAAATCCAATAAGAGATTAAAAACTGTCCACAAAAACAAATGTAAAATAAATCATTGTTATAACGTAGAAATAAAATTTAAGTTTTTCACAACAAAATATGCATGTAAATTATAATTTTTTTTTTTTGTGCACGATAGTGTTGCTCATGTAATTATAATATATCAAATAAATTTTCAGAAACAGAAATATATAAAAATGACTAACGATTACAATTGCTATAATACTATAATATGAATAGATTTAAATCTTCAGTGTTACAGCTGAAAAAGGAAAATAAATACTATCTTGCAAAGACTTGTTGTCAGTGCATTTATTGATTTAAAAGACACACAATATTTAAAAATGAATGAAATTATTTGCTTAATTTGTAAGCTTTGGAAGACTATCATTTTTGATATTTGTGTCAGTGTGTTACTTACTTAAAATTCTACAGAAACGAAATTCTCATACAAATAATTAATTAACTATAACAGCAATCACTAAAAGAAGTATATGAATTTCAAGTTATTAAAATGAGAGTGAATAAAATATTTAACGAAAAACACTTGAAAGTAAACACAGAAATTTACTGCCAAAATGTATAAACTATATCTGTACAAAGCAAATCATAAAAAAAATATTAACAAGGTAACAGTTTTGATAGGATATCCTTAGGACTAATGACTAATTACATTATCACATATTTGTAACAAAAACCAAATATAAAAAAAATATATTTGAAAATCGCATACAATTTTTAGTGAAGAATATTCATTGATGAAACACAGGATGCAACATAATTTGTCACAAATGAACAAAATGTTTTTCAACAAAGAAAAATTCCACATAATTGATTTAATCATATTTTCTATATGAGTACTGACATTTCCATAACAGATGAATTACAGACAATTTTATGAAATAAAAGGTAAATAAATAAATAAAAGTAAATATTCTCCAATAGAATATGATGTAGTTCATTAAGTACTACTGTACTGTAAAAAGAGATAAATAAATATTAATTCAACAAATAAGAATTAATATACAACAAATATAATTCTAATTTGATTTGCAGACCATTTAAAATAAATTAAAAATATATTCCCAGTATTTCATAAACTGGGGGGGGGGGGTTAATTTGTTCAGTGCAATAACTGTTTACATTGAAGTAAAAAAAATTTTTTTTTTAAACCAAATTTAAAAACAAGATTTACAAATCAATTTTAAAAAGTTTAAAAACAATATTTAAAAGAATTTCATTTTAATGGGAGAAGAGACTTGAAACACATAAAATAAATAAATGTCTAAAAGCATTTACAATCAAACAAAAATTTTTTTTTTGTTTAAAGCATTTTGCTCATTCATAGAATGATAGATTAATTACTAGTAAAAACAGAAATGATAAATTTCTTCTTAAAAAATTAACATTCTCACTTAATCAACCAGAATGTATGAGTCACAAAAATGACTACTAATCTAAAGGAAATACATTTAATCTAATGCATTATCACATAATTTTGCTCAGCAGCACCTAAATAGTTAAACAACTCATTTAAAATTAAAAATAAATTTCTTTTACTTATTGCTTTCTTTAGTGTTCAACACCAAATTCTTCATTTTTACAAAGATGACATAAGTGAATAATGAAAGTCGTATTTCTTAAAAATGAGACAAACTTAGTGAAAGTAAAGAATTCTTACCAAATTTTAACCACCCACAGAAAAGGAAAATAATTTAGGCATAATAAAATGTTTGTATTGCAAAATATACAAACATGAAAAGTTTAATAAACACTTTTTTTTTATAAAACGCATAAAATACAGCATTAAAAATACATCCGAAAGTATAGTAGCATTAACAAATTTAACACAATTGGCAACCTAAAAAAAGGAGGGGGAATAACACATATAAGATAATTAAAACATGTGATTCTCTCAAATACATTGAGCTTATATAAAAAGCTTAAAGAACATACATTTTTTTTTCTTCCAAAACAGCAAGGAAGCATGAATAATATAACCCTCACAAGCATTCACTATTTTACTAAAAATATTAAAAGAACATTAGATCCTAAAACAAATTCAATTAATGGAATCTAATTACAAGTTTCTGTGTAACAATTAAACACAAATTAATGATTAATAAGTCACTTATTGCTAATGATGAGACTTTGCTTGATTACTTAGATTGTCTATATAGTTCTATGTTTAGAATTTTAGCAAATTTCAGGGACACTGGGTTGTTGATTACAGTCCCAAATTAAAATACCAAAAATAGTGAATTTAATAATGTGGATGGAGAATACAAATACACATTTTTAACAGAACAGTGCATACAAATGAATACTTAATAAGTTGTATGAAAATACCTACTTAAAACAAGTAGCAAATTCAAATTAAACATTTTATGAATGAAATGGCACTTCGGTATAAAGGTAGATATTTCACAATCTAATTTTTTAAAAATGCATATTTATCGATTAAAATAATTCCTTGCTTTTGCACTGAAAAGAAAAGCATTATCTTTGCATAACTATCAATCAATAAACTGAACATTATCTTTCCTTTTTCTTTCAATGAATAATAACAAGAATCATCTTTCCAAAATAAAATGTGAACCCATCTACCACCTCTCAATAACAAATGAAAAGTAGAGCCTTAATTATATTCCCCCCTTTTTTTATAATATAAATATCTTAAAAAGCAAACCAAATGAACATATATTAAAACAAGCACATATCTCCAGTCTAGCACTGACTAGCCTTTTAAATGACCATAATATAAAGAAAAATTAGAAGAAAAAACAGAGTAAACCTGCAAAACACATACATTCACACAACCATGCACCCATAAAACACAAAGCTATGTAATTTTTCCTTACACAATATATAAAAAGACACTACATACAAAAGAGCATAAATGTATTGCATTGCAATGCTACTCATGGTCTTTTTTTTTTTTTTTTTTTACATTTGTGTAAAAAAGAAAAGGTGCACAGAGTTTAGGACATATTTGACATCATGGATGGTTTAAGGATAATTCCAAGAGCATAGTAGGTTGTTAAACAGTCAATTTCATGCCATGGAAGTGGAATCATGATCACAGCCAGATATATCTTTCCAAAACCACTTTGGCAAGCACCTGAGCTATAATGATGCAGTCTTTCAACTGGTGTCAGGATAAAATGGCAGCACTTTTACGCAAAACAGTTAAGTTGTCTAAACTATACCATTTCCGCATTCCATTCCGATATATATCTGTTAATGCTCCGCACATTGCTAAAGACATTGCCTTGAAAGCAAATTAGGAAAACAACATGTAATTAATATGGTAACATAAATATTATCCAGATTAAAATTTCATTAATTTATCATATTAGTTCAAAATACAATCATGTAATATTTAAATACTCTTATACCAATATCAACTAAAAGTAAACTAAGACACTAGAATATTTTGCTTTTGATAGTAAAAAGATCCGATAATGAGGAATGGAAACAAACTAATAAATATACAGATGTGATAAACACAGAAAAGATTCTTAGTGTTTTTTGAAATTCTTACTAGCACTGAATTATCTTGCATAATTCTAGAAAGGATATGAAATTAATAATGGCTAAAATAAAAGTAAAATTACATGTATATGCTTCCATTCAAAAACATTCAATCCTCATGATTTAATATTTATTCCAATTTTAAAAAAATTACCAAAACAAATTACTTAAACTAACTTATTAGCAGTGCATAACATTCAAATCCTGAATATTAAATATGATGTAATAAACTATTCTATTTAATTTAGAATTTTTAAAAAACTTTACATGATTTCAATAAATGTTGGAGACATGCAAGTTAACAAAAACCTTCACGTAGAAAAATCTTCTAATTCCTGCTTAAAAATAGGATGGTAGACCTAATCTACCAAGTAGTCATATCAAAATATATAAAAGTATGTTACAATATAGTAAGATATTAAAATAATAATTCAGTATTCTCTGTTCTAATTTAAATTAATATTGTGAATCAAGGTCCAAGTGATCTGCACACAATTTGGAGGTTGTCAACTTAAGAGAATATTATATGGTCTTACATTGAATATTATACGGGATTATAAAATATATGTCTGTTTTAAAGGTTTCATCATAATTTTACAGTAATTGTAGATTAGCAAATTCAAAAATATTTAAATCTGTGTCTGTGAACATAATGTTCAGACAATTTTTCATTAACTGATATAAGTATCAATAAAAATCAGAGAGAAAGAAATTCAAATCTAAAAACAGGACATTAAGAGCAAAAATTATTTACCTCTAATTTTTGTGCCCGTTCTTTGCTTAGAGGCTCAGTAGGAAATGATACATCATTTTGGTCAGCTAAACTTCGCAAGTCAAAGTAATATTTTGCATATACACTTGCAGGAACATTTATATTAAATTGTAGCATTTCCAAAAATTGTCTCTCTAATTCATTCCTAAAAATATAATTAGGTATGTATGAAATGGATCTGTATATATAATATATAGATTCATTGAAAAACATATGATCTGACAAATAAAATTCACCAACAAATACTGAAAATATAACAAAACTTTTAAATTAATATAAAAAAAAAAAATCTGCATTAGATTTAATGCATGTAGACCAACTATGAGATATCTCTGTTTAAATATATAAAATATTCCATTAACCATCACTATTAGAGCAGGTATTGTTAGGCAATTTGCCAGGTGTCAACCTTTGCAACCTAGATTTAATTTGCTGCGGCATATATTTAAAGGCATTCACTATATTATCACATATCTTTAAGGATTGCATGTAATTGTTCCTTTTGAAATACCTAATTACATAAAAACGAACATTAATAAGGATTAGCATATTTCAGAAAATTATATAAAAAATCTGTAAATTTTAAGTTAAATTATAATGTGATCTGGAGAATTTAACTCAAAATGCAATTCAAAAGCATATTGTTTCATCACCAGCATACATCTATGAGTTTTTAATAAATAGAAAATGTTTCAGTGCAAATGAGATATTAATACATTTTAATCATTATATTAATATATAATTTACTATCTGTAAGAGAAGCCATTAAAGCATTAAACAAACATGATATAGCTTCTGACAATTTATTCTTCCAACAAATGTAAGCCCCATGAATAAAAATTTCAATCCTTAACTTTATATCTTCAATAAATAATTCCAAAGGCTAACAAGATAAATATGAAATACATTCAAAAGTTTGCATTAACCAGGATAAAAGTCTATGACAATAGGAGGTAGTAAAGCCATATTTTACATTTTATGAAAACATTCACAATCAATTTGTTAAACTAACAAAATAATTTACACTTTAAAATTTGTATAATTCTATTAAATTTTGTACAATTGTTAATATATGCTAAATGGTACAACTTAGATAAAATACTTTTATTTCACAGAAAAGTCTGAAAATGGACTAAAAATGTGCAAAATGCACAATAGAATTATCTAAAAATTATTAATTAAAATACTTAACTAATGACTAAAGTTGTAGGAAAGGTATGAATATTTTCAAACACTAAAATTTATAAGTGATTTCAGAAGCTTTAACAAGTATCTTACCACAAGAAGCACATCTTTCCCCCACCTTCACATTGTCTATGCTCATATTAAAAACAATTATAAACACATAAGAACGAAATGTCTGTGAAGCTCTATTATAGAGTAGCACAGGTTCAATTATTGGTCCATAAAAAAGAAATTAATAAAAACAATGGGAGCTTCTACATGTTAAATACATATAATCCTAATGTGACAATTTGGAAATGAGTAGAATAAAGCCCAAGATCATATGTTGTCCAAATAATTTCATTGTCATAAAAAATCACAAGATATATTGTCAGTAATTTATTGTATATGTATCATTAGACACAAAAATTAAAAACAATAAATGTGACATATGAGATTATTATTTATGTTGATAACTCTTAAAAATCTCAACAAGTTTTGATACAAGAAACAAACTAAGGAAATAGAAGGATAGAGAGGAGTTAAGTTTTTCCTTTCAATGAACACATATAACTAAAATTTCTGCTAATACTTCAAAACATGCTTGTTTAGTTTATAAAAACATTTTCAGTTTCAAAGATAAACAAAATTACAGTTAAAAGGTATCAATACAACACAGTGAACAACCATGAATGCAGCACCAAAAATAATTAAATTAATTTAGAAATCATATGTTATGATTCTACATTTAAAAAAAAAAAAAACTTGCAAATCTTGTTATCATACCATATTTTCATTAAAATTTTTAGTACTGCAACTGGTATTTTCTTTAAATAGAAAATTCGATTTGAAGTGAAATCAGCAATGACAACCATTAAATCATAACAGTTGACTTAAATTCAACGAGTATGCTTACAAGTCAAATATCCAATTTTTTTGTTTTGTTTTGTCATAAAAACACGAACAAAACAATCATTACTATGTACAATCATCATCGGTGTTTGGAAAACTAAGCGCAGAATGTCATTTATTAATAATGTGTGTGATAAGGTCATTTTATCTCAATTTAGGAAGCTTTTACAGTGTTGACTAAACTTTAGACACAATTGTTCATCTGATTTCGCCATCGTAAATTTTTTTTTACCACCATCATTGTCTTAACCCATTCACTTCCAGCATATCACTGTTTACTCTCCTGTGCCCAGAGTATCCTATTTGATACATTCTGAGAATGCCTGCAACAGACTAATGTATCAATACAGATATGCTCCATGAGAACATGTTATTTTAATTTTTAAAAGTTATTAGATGGCATTACAATATCATGAAATCTATATAGATAGGATATTTTGTGTGTTGACTTTGGTGATTTGGGCTTGGAATTTACCTCTGGCTGTCAGGAGAGGGAGAATTGTTTATATAATAGAAAAGCATGTGTTGCAGCACTGCTCTTTAAATATGATATGATTTAAAGGGCTTCATTTGCTTTTTCTTCTTCCTTGTTTGTTAGAAGTTAGAATAGGAATTTATAGATGTTCATGGAAGGAAGTCTTTGGTAACAGATGCTCATAGCTGTTTGTTACATTCAATTATTTTCTTTGAAGTGATAGTCACAGAAAAAAGAAAATATTCAACTGAGAACGAGATTCACAAATTGAAAAATGAATCTGATGGTGATGTAAGCGAAAATGCTGATAAATCTGCACTGTTCAGTGATTTAGACAATGAGTATGAAAAATCGAGTACAGATATGAATGAGAAAAACTAGAATGAGTCAATGATAACAATAAAAACGTGGGAGATTGACAGAGGAAACTCAGTCTTCCAGAACTATCCAGCTTCCTGAATAAGTGTAAAATGGGACTGCAAGCTGTTTTTTAGATTTCTGGATATGACTATTTATAATCTTAAAATATTGTAAGAAACAAGCAAAAACGGAAAAGTTTTATATCTAAAATTTAGATCTCAATTCATCCCTCAGGTTATGGAAAAATATGAGAGAAATACAAACAAAAACTCATAGTTTGAACATCAAACATTCATTACGTTTCATTGAACAGCCTTTTCCAAATTTGTACATAGACTCCAAAGGAAAAAAAGGATGAAGATGTACCTTTTGCTAAAAATCTTGTGCGAAATGTCAAAAATTGACAAAATACTCAAACGAGCATAAGACATGTGTCGGACTATGCATTAAAGAATGTTTTGTAAAATACCAAACAGCAAAATAAGATTGGGTTTTTTTAAATATCTTAACATCCCATATATTTGTATATCACTACACAATGAAATTTATGCATTAAATATAAGTATATTTAGTGTTTTCTTAAAAAATAAGATTATGAAATTTGTTTGATTAAAACAAAATTTTCGTTTAATTCCCCCCCCTTTCGTATAAAGTTTAATGCATCTTAAATAATACATTTAAAAACTAAAATATTCTAATGAATAGCCAACTTTAGAGGGGTTTTTTTGATAATTTTACGAATTAGGCTTAGTATCCAAAAAGGTCAGAGCAAAGTGCGACACTCCGTGGTGAGAAGCCGCTGGCCAAGGAAAGCACTTTTTCTCTCTCCAGTCCTGAAAGAGTTAAATTCACAACTGACAAATAGTTCAGCTTGTACCATAAGCAATGTTCAGCTCCATGCCAGAAAACACTTATTACTAACATTATTAATTAAATTCAATAACTTAACTTTTACTCAGTTCCTTTGCACATCTACGAAACCTGATGTAATCACTTTTTCCCTAGAATATTAGTGTTAATTCACATATCCATATCAAATCAGGATGATCTATCAGACAAATAGAAGCATTTTCAAAGGAGAGAAAATGAAGAATTTATACAGTAAGGGGAATAAATTTAATCTATTCAAATTCCCTGAAGAATGAAGAAACCAGTAAAAATTTCCCCAACAATCGTAATAAAAACTGAAATAGAAAGCAAAATGAGATTTAAAAATTTAAATACATGGACTGAACCATGATTACTTACATGTCCTCAACTGAAATGTCTTTCAAAATTTGACAATAGTCAACATTCCAAACAGCTTGATCATCCCACACCTTAGAAGATAAAAGAATTGCACCTAGAACTATTCGTTTCCATGTACTAGGAGCAATATCTATTTCAGCATATGTTAGAAGTCTTTCTAAATAAACCTTTAAAAAAAAATACAAGGAGTAAAATGCATAAGAAATAGAATTTTAAATCACAATATTTTAATTCTAAATTAATTTTTTAAAATAATTTTTCTCTTTTATCTCGCTTACTAAAAACGGAATTATACAGAATATTTAAAATATCTTCAATAGAATTTTAGAAACAGTTTATAATCCAAATAGTTTAAAATTAAACATAAGATGTGATTCCACAGAAAATTGTTTCTAAATGGGTTATAAAGAAATAATTAGAATAATTTCAAGACAAATAAAGTAATGTTATCATTGTTTTTAAAAAAAGCATTTACATATTAATGAAATGGCACTAGTACACAGAGCTAGATAACATGAAAACAAATGATTTGGGATAAATACAAAATTAAACGACTATTATTACTGAATGAACAAAGGCATGTCCATAAATTTATATGATCTACATGCAATTTCCAATCTTTATATAATATGGAAATGAACCATGATATAATTAATCTGAAAAATATTAATTTGCTCTCTCTCACACTTTCAGAAAAAAAAAAACTTATTCTTACTATGTTAACTTTATTCTGGAATTCTAAAATGACACTTTTATAGAACAGCTATAATGCATACTTTTACTACAAGCAAACTACAGTTGGTTTTACTGAAAAATGCTTTAAAAAAAAAACAATTACATCATTTAATTGTTACTTACAATTACGGGTTAATAGTACAGATATAAATCCTTAATTTCATTAGTGAAGTTGAGAAAAGAAATATTTATATCTTCACAAATTAGTTTCGTTACACACATTTAAAAGTTTTTAAAGTTATACAATGATTTTATAATTTCAAATATGTAGATATAATTCCAATATGAATAAAACGTATACGGAACTTTTTACATGTTTGAGATTTCCAACTCATATTTAGTTATTACAGAGAAAATTACACTAATATAGTAATTCCTGATCATGATTCAGAGCAAATATAAGTTAGGAGTGAACACTAGAGAGGAACACAAAACATCAAATTTCTTCAAATATTTCTGAAGGCAGACAAAACTAAACTAAAAACTACCACTTTCTGAATGAGTGAAAAATTAATTATTAAGCTTTAACATAACCAGAAAATCATGAACAAATATAACAAAGTTATTTCTAAAATTGTTCAACTGGAAAAAAAAAAAAAAGATATCTTCTTGAAACTTACAAGGGTTATTATGGCACATTCTGCAGTAAGTTGAGCTGCATTAAATAATGTTCTCACAAACCTATAAATGGTTCGATGATCTGGAATCAGTTGACAATCATCTTGTATTTTATCCCTCTAATATGCAATTAAAAATAACATTTGTAAGTAAATAATAACTTCATTTAACATAAATTTAAAACATTCATGAGACATAATTCCACTCAAAAATTCAAATAAACTATATAGTTTGAAAAGCTACATATTCATTATTTTATTATGAAATAACTTAGATGTTAAATTTTGTCCACAAAAATGCTAAAAAGTGCTTTCAAAACAGCAAAATATAACAATAACATTTAATAGTATTTATATTTGGTTTTCATTAATACAAATACTTACAGACAAAGGATGTATTCTTTCATCAAAAATGTCCAGAGTTCGATTAGAGGTACGATTACGAATGTGATAATATATTGCTAAAGTAACACATTTAATGGTATTTTTCAAATTGGGTTGACTTACAGTACTATCATCTAAAAAGATAGTAGAGCATGAGCTTGATTTTTTCAATGGTCTTGTTTCAAGTAACTGGAAATGAAAAAAATTACATAATTAGTAACAAGCATGCCAAACTCATGGGTTGAGTCTAATGGTATATTAAAGTTTTCTCAATCGTTTTATAGCTCAGTTTTCATAATTTTCAATAATACAGTTATTAGTAAAAATTCACAACTTTAATCATTGATTGATTCAGATTTAAGACTGAAAATCAGTTGAAATGTCAAAAATGCTTGATTTGAAAATGCTCAAAAATTTTGTATAAAATTATTCCAATATATTTGGAAGCATTTATCAGCATATTTAGTTATTTATATTAACAAAACAGAAAAAAGTATAGTCATATCTAAAATTATTTACTTTATATCAGTTTCAAAAGTATGTGTCATGGATATGTATTAGGGTTACATAGTCCTTACATTGGCTTAGTATGGAACATCAGGTCAGGCATTGATCTCATCACCTGATTGTGGTTCAAAAACAAGAGGCATATTTGGTTGTGGTTAGTAAACCAGGGACCTTAAGAAACACTCCAAACCCTAGTTAGCAAGCAAGGGTCTTTTGAGTCTAAAAAGTTATTTATAAATGAACACATCTGACAATGTTCATTTAACAATTGGGGACTGCTAGAAAAATCTTTCTTTCATACCAATTTTAGTATCCTAGTAATAGTAGCTAGGATGTCTGATATGTCAGCAAATCTTCATCCTTTGGCCATTTAAATAAGGGAAACAAAATAAAACAAAAAAAAGTCTGATGGTGCAAGATCAGGACATAATGCAGAATGGAACAATTTTATAACCTGGTTGTGAAATGTGAAATTATTTCTCTCACAGAGCAAAGAGAGACTGTGTATTGCGTAAAAGAAACCATTTACATAATCCAGTAGTTGCAAACTGTGACAGCACAAGACGAATATGAGCAAAGAGGATCTTGTGAACTTGAAAGTAAATGCTTACGGAGTAATCCACAAAGAATTCGGAATCAGAAGGCTAGACAGTCAATAGGGATATTTATTGACAAGTTAAACACTGCTTGGCTTGTATTCATCACATACTGCAACAATTTGCTGCTATACTATCATGCCAGTGGTTTGCGGTTTCTTTTACAAAATAACACATACACAGTTTTAAATGTTCGGTGTAAAAAGGCTTCACAGTCAAGTTCTGGGTCTCATCCTACATACTTTCCTAATCTTGTTTCTTAGACTGAAATTAGTACTATGAGGACTTAGATTTAAGTTAAATGAAATGATGCACATTTGTTACCTTGATTATTCAGAATTTTAAATTTTAATATATAATACTTAATTTTACTTATTTAGATTATCATACATACAAAATAACATTGAGTTAATTTTTGTGTAGTTTTATCAGCATGATTTTACACAATAAAACTGCAGCTATACATCTACAATTCAGATGAAAATGAAGGGAAGAGAGGAGTGTTCTAGTAATATGAAATACTATATTGCAACAAAAATTTAAATATTGATTGAAATTGATATAATTATGAACATTAAAAAATTATGATAGTGCTGGCAAATTAGTTTCAGTAGTAATGCAACTGTTTATCGAAACAAGAAATCAAACAATTTTACTTACATTACTTTGACTTCTCCGTTTTTCTCGAAAATCTGAAAGATATAAATAATTAGATAGTGACAAAAGCATACTGAGCTTTTCCTTTAAACAAAAATAAAAATACTTTTCAAAAAATTATTATCTTAAATCATGGCATTTCACACACAAACCTTAATTTTTAATATAAATTACAGACATAAGATATATCCTTAAGAAATCTATCACTAAAAAACAATATATTGCATAATTTAAATTGCAAAAACACGAAAAAGAAATTTGAAGGCTATTTTAAAAGTTTGATTTGTTTCATGAAATCAGCTGTAATGATTTAAATAAAAGAATTACCAAAATTTATACTAAATTTCATTTAAAGTAATATTTTTAAATAAAATTCTCATATGCAATAAAGACCAAAATTTCAAAGCATTTTCAAATGTTAATTATTAATGAACCATGCAATTATTTCCAAGAAAAAAAAGCTAAGCAATTAGAAATTTACATCTAACAAAACTTTGGCAATTTTTTAATAGAAAGTTATAATTTGCAAACATTTTGTAGCAAAGTAATTTTTATGAGATGACTGCATATGTATAGTAATAATAATAAAAAAAAAACCGGATTTTGTAAATAACTTCTATTATATTCATCACAGGTGCACAAAATTGGTATCAATGTTGTCCAGCTGTTATGAATCAAAGGGCATTAAAATTATGGTGTTAATTGAAGAATAAATTAATATTGTAAATTAACTTCTAAAACAGAATTTTTCCATGTACCTGATTTCTATAATCTTAAAGTTTGTATTTCATAAAATTCTGCTAATTAATTCCCAGGGGATTTAAAAATTGGGTCCCTAATATTAAATTAAGAGTCCAGTATATGATATAAACATTTTTATGCAATAATTTTTGAAGTATTTTACATCAAATAATTCCACCCTCTCCATTCTATAAACAATTTGAAAAAGTAACATTATAAAAATATCAATTAATAATTATGAGAAGAAAATTGTAACATACTAACAATTTGCTATATTCGAATACCTCATGTGATAAATTCTTAAATATAAAACTTCTTGTTATTCCCACCAATAGTTCAGGAAATATTCAAAGTCAAAATAACAATCTGATATTATGAAGTTTCAAGGAGCTGTATACTAGTTTATAAAGTTTAATTATGAGTTCATTTATCACACTAAGTTAAGAAATTGGAAGAACATGAATCACTGTGGGGAGGTTATCTAGTAAATGGGGGGACCCAAACAGTTCCTCTAAAATGTATCTGGAAATCATAAATGGATAAAAATGAAATTTGAAACAAATGGTATATAAGACATTCTCTACCTAATTTTTTTAAAAAAATAAATCTGGAAACAATCATGAAAAAAATCCGTTTCCAAAATTAATTAATCAATCCATTAGGACAATAAATTAGTTTCTTTTGGACCATTTACATTGATAGAAACTTTATCCAGGGGTGATGAGAATATCAAAAGTTATTGAGGGTTCAACTATTTTTAAACGATTGTACATAGAGAAAATCACATTAAAAAGGGGTTTTGCAATTTTAAATTAGTAAAATTTATTATAACCATAATTTAAAAATACTTCTCATTCTATTAATCAGTATTTTAATGTGGTCATTCAGTATTGCATATTGGTTACCTAAGCAAAATTGAATAATTTACTACAAAAACCTTTTTGCAATAAAATATAACATTTAGATTTCATAATTTCAAGAGCTGCGCAGGAATACACGATTTTTTCTACATGTGAAATTCTAAATTATGTCTTTTGAATATATTTTAGAATAGAAAAAAAAGAAAAATGATATAATATACATTACTCTTACATCTCACATCACTCTTAGACCTTTGCATAAAAATAGGCCCAGCAGTAGGATGCGTAGATGGATCGGCATCAAAATCTGAAAGGAAAATATGTGATATGAAACAGTTTCATAAAATTTGAATATAATTAGAAAATTAAATGGTGGTATTCAAGTCATTGCTTACTAATCACATGTCTCACGAGTTCCTATGCTATTCAATATTTATTACCTATAATGTCAATTCTAAGAAATATTATAAAATGTTTCTTGTAACCAAATTCTATGGACACCCATCATATTGACAGGTTAAGGAAATCAAGTATTTGCTTTAAAAATGATTAAGTAAAAAATTTCAATATTAAAAGAGTAAATTTTTACTATACAAACATTTAATTCAGCATTTTTTTGTAGGTACATTCTACGTTGTGCATACATTTTCTGCAAGCTTTCTTCTTTCATTTAATACAAATATCCTTACTCTTTTATTATAATAATTTATCTGATACGACTTGTATATTTGTGAACTGTTGAAGGAACTATCCTTGATTTTTTTCCCCTTGTATTCGTCAAAAACCTCAGCCAATTGAAATATTAAAATTCTTTCTGGGTATCTTAAAAATAATGCATTCAGTGAACAATATTCAGACATTTGATTTGATTAAATTTACTCAAAACATGGTCTTATAAAATATTTTTCTGGAACACTTTTGTATCACAAATAATACATTTGTAACTTTCACAAATGTATTATTTGTGCTTAGAAACAAAATTTCATTTTTGGTTTACTCTGGTAAATAGTGAATGTAGGTAAGGAAAAAAGTGACATTCTGTTCTAAACATTCTTAATCCATTATTTGAAATAAGAGAAAATTCACTATTAATAAATATAAAGTAAAATTATATAATATATATTTCTGATTTCATAAGCAGAATTACAATACATATGTATTGTAATTTTGGTCATTAAATCCAAAATCCATCTAATTGATGGGTCTCAAAATCCTATGGTTAAAATAAGAACCAAAGATTTACTATGTAACACATTCACTGCCCCTAACAGACTGGTAGACTTCTACAGAAACCGGATTGCTATGGTGCCCACCACAATATTACTATCTCTTACTGATTTGCAAGGAGAATCACAAAACTGTAGTCATCCTTGCCTGTGCTCTCAAAATCGGAAAGATCACTCTTTTCTAATAATTCTAATATTTCAACATCATTAAACTTTTTAATGTCTTTCCTTTTCTAGGGCTATAAAGATCCTGCTATATGCACATATGCATATTAAAAATGCACATAAAAATAATGCTTAATTAACATGAAGTCTAAACAACATCTTCAATCAACTTTAAAGGCCATACTGAAATAAGGCATACAACTTATGATAGTTGAACAATGTTCCAGAGCGTTGCCAGCATATGAAGTGTCAGTAACATATGAAGAGTCAGTAAACATGTTAAAACTATTTTTTTTTTATCTCTCAGTATTTAATTTCATATTAAACTGATAAAGTCCAAGTAGCCTTTTCTCCCAACTTTTCCAATTTTTAAACAAATGGCAAAGCTTTCACAGAAAAACTAATGAGTATATATATATATATATACTTTTATATGATACAACAGAATAATAACAATAATAATTCAATTGTAACCACATTATTATGAGAATACTTCTTTTTTCAACTGACTGAAAAGTGTATTGTGACTAAATTTTTGTAAGTTATGTTACTCAATTTTGGAAGGGGGGGGTCTTAATAAGCATAATAATATAGTGTCAATATAAGCAATTTTGTTGTTATAATTATTTGTAATTCAATAATATACGCAATTTTCAAATTTCTTTTTCCAAATTCAAATAAGAAAAAAAAATTATAATATTTATCCTCAAGAATGCCTTAAGTTTGCAGGCTTATTTTGCATGCAAATAAATGTTTCAAAACTACTTTCACCACTACATAACGAATTAATTAAAATTATTGTCCTACTTGTAATTCATTTTGGAAATATATGCAAGGAACAAAGCTACTTTGAAAACAAAAGTTTCCAATGAAACTCATTTTCTTCTAAACACTAATGAAATAGTACTTACAAACATTTCATATGATGATTGTTAAAAGCTGAAAATGAGAAGAAAAAGCATAAATGTATTTCTCTATCTTTGTTATTAGTAAGCAATTAAGCTGGCATGATTTCATAACCATTACAAAAATAGGTAAATGAATAGACTAACAACAAGAACATTATTAAATATTACAAAAGAAAATAACTATAATACCAGTAACAAAACCTGAATTATTTTGCTCATTAGTAACTTGGAGTGTATTAATAGTAAGAGACACATTACACTACCAATTGCTGTGTAAATATTAAGTTACAGTTTAAAACTTCAGTAAAATTAAAAAAAAAAAATACTTTCATCCAGGAAAAGAAATTCAGTACAAGATGCGATATAAATTGTATCATTTTTCAACATTAACAGGTGGAATTTATTACAATAGTTAGAAATAGTTTATGAAATTGCATATTTTTTTTTTAACAAATTCCACTCAATTTCAAATCAGAACCTAGGATTTCCCCCATAGCTAAGAGATGGAATGTTTATCATTTCTGTAGCTTGAGCCATGTCAAAACAATATTCAATTTATTAGCTTGCCAAAGAAATTACATGATTTTTTTTTTTGCATAATTTTTTTAAAGTGTGTAAGGTTTTTGCACCTTACAAAAGGGGATGGGGATTCTACAAATGACATAATTTTATAACAAAAACATTCATTTCACATACATTGGCTTTATATAAATTTTTGCAGTGTAGTTAAGACTTCTCACCCATCTAGTAAAACAAAAACTACCTAAAAGATGGTACCTAGAATGCTAGAGGAGCATGTGAATACTATAAAAATCAAAAGCAAATTGTTGGAAAAAAGAATTACATTTTAATATAAATACATAAGCTTATATATATTTATCCTTAAAAAAAGCACTATATTTTTTAAGAATCAATCAAAACAAGATACCTGAACCAGAGTTATCCAAGTATGAAATAAAATACCAAAAAAAAACAATATTGTTACAGGTCATAATTATGTAAACAATTTCTAAATCTGTGTTATGAAATTATAATAAAATGCAAACAGAAACAGATTCAGTTTGTACAGGACTCAGATGAAAAAAATGAGGTTTCTAGAAGCAATTACTTCAACACAAAAACTCACCTTCAGGTTCACGTTCACTTATATGTTGTAGATTGGATATGCTCTCATTTGGATAAGGATATATTACAGTTCCATCTAGATAGTCACTTCCAAATTTTCTGTTTATTGTAGGACTGTCAGAGGCACAACATGCTATCTTATTGCCCATGATAATTGAAAATTTAACAACTTCGAGATTCCAGAACTTCTTTCTGGTCTGCTATCTCCATGAGGAATGATCTAGAAGAATGTGTTTTCATACAATTTTAACTTCTTTAATTGTCCAAGGAATGGGAAGATTAACCATTTAACAAACAGAGTTTTACTTCCTTTTACTCTTATATACATATATATATATAGTTTTAGAGAATATATTTATATGACAAAATGAAAATATATTTTATATGACAAAAGCAGAACAAAACTACATATGCAGAATCATTCAAAATCAATACATTAATTGTTTTCTCGTGATTAAATTTTTATTTGCTGAAAGAAAAAAGTACTGACCTGTTTTTTTATTATAATAAAAGAAAGTGCATGGGACGTATCAACTTTAGTACGCCACTCAACCTTAACATTTTCTTTCAATAAATGATTTTAAATAAGTTATTAATGACACACAAGCAACAAACTAATCCAATTAAAGCCTACAAATAAGGATTAGAATAATTTTAGGCTATCAATATTTCACTTTTTTAAGAAAATCGTAGATATTTAAGTTATTGTAAAACTGCCTATAATTCTCACAAGTAAAATAACAAATTATTAACTCATGATAAGAAATAGGATATTAGACACATAATTTAACGTACAATAATAACAACAAATAAAAAATAACTGATAAAGTAAAAGAAAACACACAATTCAAGAACAAAGTCTATACTTTTTGTCTCTCAGTGCTGGATTAATTTGACTGGTTCAAGCTTTAGATATTAAATACAAAATGTGTCACACTTCAAATAATTAACATATGCTTTAGATACGTAGTTAATACAGAGATTTGACTTCTATTGAATTTAATGAGGCACATATTGAGAATATAAAAATAGGTTAACTACTTTGACAGAAAAAAATATTTTTTTAAAAAAAATTATGGAAATATTTTTATAATAAACAGGAAACTTTCCAGTCTTCAGTAACTTTTATAGTTTTAGATACTACACATTAAAAACTAGTTTTACAAAATAAAAATCAGACATCTTTACTCTTCTCAAGTTTGAAATCAAGGTTGCTTTTGATCATGCATTAAATTCTACATTTTGAATAAATATCTGCAATAGCACTAGATATACAATGGATCTAATACAACAAAGCAAACTTATCTTCTCATTATTTCCTGTAATTTGTTACCCCATAAATAATTTTTTCTTTAACTTTTAGGTAATTTTGGTTAAAAAGAATTGATAAAAGATAGATAAAAATAGTGGCTAAATTTTAATGAAGACTGATTAGGCAATTTAGGTAGTTAAATCTTTTCAATATAAAAAATCTTTTTTTTTTCAATATAAATTGAATATTAAACATTGCAAATTATTGCATTTATTGGGAATTTTAAATTCCCACAATAATTTGCAAATTTTATTAATCCAAGAAAACTTTCATAAATCAACTGCTGTAGTTCTGTATTTTAAAGATGCATATAAAATTTAATTTTTTGAGTGACAACAGATAAAAATAAAGTTTGGAATAATATATTGCTAAAGTCAGAAGTGTGGAAACATGATAAATTAGCTACGATTGTCTCAAATTGGGATTTCGGAGGCCTTTGAAAGCACCAAAACACATAATGAAGTAGATCATTCAATGTAAGCTTTGCACTCCAATATCAGACAAACTAATATCAAAGCCCTACAACTAGATATTTTTTTCCATTGCAGGTTGTCAAAAAGCTTTATGAAAAATATTCCTCTTTGCTTTAAAGGTAATATAAATGGTTGCAAGAAAGTCTAGAAGTTGGGCCAGTTTTGCAATTAGAAGGAAGTGTTCAGTGAATGAATACAATTTAACAATGATACATAATAGATAACCGAAATGTTTTAATTCTACTTGTCTTGGTAAAGCAAATATTTTTAAAGGTTTGATTTCATATATTTGTAGAGCAGCCTTTTCTTAAATGCCATCTTTATACTTGAAACTGTTAAACAAATTATCAAAGTAAATAATATTTAAAGAATTTACAACCAGAAAAGCTTAACAAATAATAGTCTAAAATTTACAAATATTTAGAAAGAAGGAAAAAAAAAAAAAAGAAAGAAAAGGAAAGGGAAAACAATGATTACAAGGTGAAGAAATTTTCAACAAGAAAAATTAATAGTTTCAAAGATTTTATCATGTTCAAAAAAACAAATGAGAAAATACTTTATAATATATATATATATATATAACAATAAAAATTCTATACCTAAACTTGGAATGACCAACATGCAACACAACATATTTGTATGCATCAAATACAGTCCTGGAAAAAATTGGACAAAAAATCGCCAAATATGGAAAATTAGTGTGAATTAAAACTATGTAAATTTTTAATGACTTAAATTAATGCTATTGAATAGTAATCTATAATATATTTGTAAAAAAACCTGATGGTTTCGTATTACACAAAAATTGCTCAATCAGATAGCAACTTGGCAAAAAATATTAAATCATCTACAGATTACATCATTTGAAAGAATAAAAACTGAAAAAGCATTATTAGCCTATTCTAGACACAATACAAGTTTAGTGGATACAGAATTGTTTTATTCTTACTCATTCCAAAACAATATTGAGAAGATTAAGCTTGTCAGGAACTTAACAAGGCATGATACAGGCTTTTAAAGATGCTGATAACAGTGGAGGTGAAATTGCATAAAATATTTGAAGATAAAAGATTATACTGAACCACTTTCTCATTAATTCTGATAGCTATGGCAGAAAAAAGCAAACAGGAAGGTCAAAGATATTTTTTTCAAAACAAAAGAAAAAAATCCATAGGCTTGCTTGCAAGCAAAAAATGTCTGCATCACAAATGAAAGATGAGATGCAGTCACTCTGTCAAATTGAACAATAAAAACATATTACACAGAAATCCTTGAGTTGTGTTTAAGAAGTCCGAAGGAGAACCTTGACTTTTTTTCTAAACAGTACATTGATTCATATTTAAATTTTGCACATAAAATTTAACAGTTGGCACCAATTGAAATCATGTAATTTGGGAAGAAAAAAAAATTTAATTTATATGAGCCAAAATGGATTTAAGTTTTACTGGTCTGATTTGTGAAAGGAACATTGCCTTCATTCAAAACACCAATTAGAAGGAGGATCTGTCATAATTTGGGCCCCATTTGCTGCCAGTGGTGCAAATGAAATTGCTTTTGACAACAGCAATAATAATTCAGTATTATATCAGGACATACTGGTACATAGTTTATTGCTTATTGATTACATTCGGCAACTGGATATTTCAACAAGACAGTGCATCTTTGAAAGTTTCATGTTTCATAAATTCTCAGATGAATACAAACAAGGTGAAAACTCTTCAATGGTCATCTCATATTACCAACATGAATCCAATGGAAATTTTTCATTGCTTCCTAGCTTGAGATGTTTACAAGAATAGGTCACAATACAATAGCAAGTCTGATACAAAATCCATATTTAAAAATTGCTGGAACAACATTGACCCTGACATCTTTGTTGAATTAACAATTAACAGAAAAAAGTGGTTACAACATCATTTACTAAAGAATAAATCATATATCAATTCTAAACTTTTTCCAACTTCAACTCTAAGACAAGTTCCCATAAAATATTACATAATAAAACTAAACTTAAATGTATTTTTTCTCTGATTTTATTATATCTTGAAGTATCCTTACATTTAATAAAATATAAATTTCATAAAAAATGTGATACATATTTCTGGTCTCAAGTCACTTATTATTGCAACATTGTATTTTTTTCCAGGATTGTACTTAAGAGTGCTCTGTTTGAAGTTGAAATACCAAACTCTAGAATAAACTCCACTACCCATCCTTAAAAAAAATGTAATAAATAGTAGAAAATACAATTTTCAATATATTATACATATTTTATGGCAAGTGAAACTTTTAAAGGCAGCACAATTCCTTTAAATGTCAGAAATGATAAGTAAATAACAATCTTTAAGCAGGTTTTAAATAATGATTTATAAGCTATTTTATAAATGAAAAGCAATATTTTTAAACCTATTTTTAGAATACAAGTACATTAGGTCAACTGCAAGGTTCTGTCTGTTCATAAAGTGAAAGAAAATAATACATTTTTCATACAATTTATTGTATAATATAATTTCCGACATTACTAGGATTGGTCTATAAACATTCCAAATGGGTACCTCATGATTTAAGTGAGAAAAATTTGCTTTTTTAAATCATCATATTGAACATCTGTTAGCTCAGAATGAAAACAAAACCATTTTGGAACAAATGATAACAGGTGATTAAAAATGGATCGCTTTCGAATACATTGTAAGGAAAAGAGTATACTTGTAACATGGACTACCTGTCCCCTCCACCTCTAAATTGAGATTGAGTCTAAATAAGAGAATGCTGTGTATATGGTAGAACGCCCCAAAACCTATACATTTTGAGCTTTTGAAACGTAACAAAAAGCTCAATTAAAAGAGATACTGTAAGTAAATGGATGATTTAAACAAAGTACTGAAATGGAAAAGAGGCTGGCAATATTCAGTATGAAATACATCATATTGCATCATGATAATGCCAAACCACATGCTGCTTTGGCAATTTGTCAAAAAATCGCAGAGCTAGGTTGGAAATTTCTGTTGCATCCACCATATTCCTCAGACCTAGCACCCTCTAATTATCACTTGTTCATCTCTCTGTAAAATTTTTGGAAAGGAAAAAAAATTCAAAAATGAAGCATATGTCAACCTAGCACTACTTGAGCTCTTTGCCTCTATAGATAAAGCATTTTTCAAAAATGACATTTACAAATTACCATCACACTGCAAGAGCTCATAAGTAATAACAGAAATATTCTACAAAAAATATTATTAAATGTATGAAATATGTATTATTTTCTTTCACTTCACAAATGGACAAAACTTTCCAGTAGACCTAATATATATATCTTTCCAACTGATTAATTCAAAAATTCTAGCAGAAAAGTACATTCACTTCAAATATTTTCATGTAAGGACAAAATACATTTCATGGCAAATTTATTTCTATGTACTTTTTTTATGCGAAAATAAGTCTTCACTTTAACATAATCAAAACATTATAAAAAAAATTGATTACATTTTTAAAAAAACTCTGTAATACCTATTAGCTTACAATGTATTTTTTTTAAAAAAAGAAACAATTTTGTGCTGTCTTATATTTGAAACTGAATCAAACATTAACTCAATGAACTCAATGGTATGCCATGGATTAAATATTTATTGTCATGAATTATTAGGGCTTTTTTTTTTTTTTTTTTTTTTTTACCTTTCCCTGCAGTATTATGTGACATACTTAAATAAAACAAATTATAGTCAGCCTCATGTATATATATTTATAAGAACCCTTCCAAATGTCCCAGAAAAAAATCTCGAGATTTTTGACTGCAAAATAATACTGAATTAGCAGGAATTGAAACAGTGAAAAAGAAATAGAATACAGCTTTTTGAATCCATAACAATATTAGTAACATTTTACAAAGATAAAAAATATACTTTAAAAGTTTCACACCTAAAAAATACAAATTTACAATTTTAAAATGTCAATAAAAAACAATTTTTTCTTTAATTTTTTAAAAAAATATTAAAAATTAAAATTTGTCCTTGAATGTATCATTGCTTAGTTACACAAAAAGCAGTGGTAGTCATTTTTCAGAATAATAAAGATAACTGTGAACCATGGATGATCTTTCTGAAAAGTTTTAATATATATATTTCTTGGTAGCTTGATATTCTGAGAGGAGTGATATTTGACTGTAAGAATTGCATGGTTAAAAACTAGCCTTTAAGATTGAAAGTTTAACCATACAAAAACTACTTTGAGTAAAACCTACTTCTTCCAAGCATAAATAACAATGAAAAAAACACTTCGTAATAAAAATCTCTTATAATGTATTAACATAAAAACAGATAATCTTTTAAAAAAATTCATTTTAATCAAATAATACAGAATATTTGCAACTTTGATGACACCACTGGAATTCAATAACATGTAAAGGATGCTAAAATGGCTTAAAAATTAATTTATAAACTAAATAAGAAAAAATATTATATAAGTCTGAAAGTGGAAAACTTTTTCTTCATAATCAAATTTTTGCATTAAGCAAAAATATAATCTTAATGGCTAAGGTAACAAAATCAAACATAAAGGGGTTCTACTTGCTCTGAGAAATTTCAAGATAATAAACAGAAAGTATTACAATTTACATCACAAATTCAGCTATTTAATACAACTAAATATTTAATTAAATTTTATGCCCATTTAAAATGAAATTTAACTGTTTTCTAAGGATTTATAAATACATTAGAAAAATCCCATTTATAGATATTAAAAATATTTATAATCTATAGATATACACAAGTTTCACTAGGGAAGCATGGGAAAAAAATTATTCCATCAAAAGGGTTCTTTGATAAATGAAATAAAACAGGCATTACTTAATTTTTAATAGAAAATATTGTAACTAATTCCCATTTTCAAGTTTATCTTTCATGGAGGACATTTAAAAAAAAAATTGCAATTAACATTTATCCTCCTCCCTTGTGTGTGTGTGGTTTATCAGGATTAATAAAATATTTCACTCTATAAAAATTGCTTGCAACATTCATCTGCTTCATGTTAAATATCTAATAACCACTGCCTATTGCCGACAACTATATTTTATAATATATTTTAAATTATAGGTACTTTATAATTTTTTAACGCTTGTTTTCAGTGCTTTTAATGTGTATCACCATGGCAACTAAACAATGATTTTTTCCATTTTCATAAAAAATTTGATCCATTTATAAAATATTCTATGTTAAATAGTTGTTTATACTATAAAATATCACATATATAAAAACAATTTTCAAATACAAAAAACATAAGTGACATCACAGGGAAAATATGTAAGCAACAATGTATATTTCACATATAAATAAGGTTACATATACCATCCCTACATACACATATAGTAAATTTCATATAGTCTGGAAAAGCATCAGGTTATTACATATATATATATATATATATATATATATATATATATATATATATATAGAAGCTAATTACATGGAAAATTACTTTTTGAAGACATTGAAAAAAATTATCATTATATTTTAAATGTATTCTAATGCAATGGGACTTTAATATAAAAATTAGCAACTTTTATATATTACTTTATTTATTCGTAACTTTTTTTTTCTCATTTTCTCTCTCTATCTAATGTTCAATAAAAAAAATCACTCATTAAGAGATTGTAAGGATTATTTCTACATCAGTGTTTTAGTTGCCATATTTTTTAACTTTTTTTTTTTCAATTTTTGCAATGTTTATTATAATAACAAAATAATCCAGAAAATACTGAGAGTTTTGAAAATTTTTTGGTACTTCCTCATATTGCAGTACTCACAATTATGATTATGCCAAGGATGCCACTCAGCTCTTAAAGTTTGAACATATAATACAGAAATGAAAATAGCAACAAAAAACATATACTTACATGTTTAACATAAGTATATTTTTAATAATTTTTACATTGCATTCAACACTGTAGGCCATATTTCACAAATTGCTTTCAATAATTCATTATAATTTTTTTCTACGCATCTTCTCCACATAAATTCTGCAAGATACCATTTAAGATGGTATGATGTGCCCCAATTTTTACTATGCCACTAGGCAAAATTCCAAATTCTTACTACTTTTGTATGTGAATGCCCACTCTAAGATCAATAAAATTGTTTTTATTGTTCACAGAAAAAAGACTGTAATCTGCATCACAAAATTCCTTTTCTTTAAAAAAAAAATCCTTCTAACAGTTTAACTAGAATGTTGATTCAACTTTTACCTATTTAGGAACTGTTTCCAAGAGTAAACAAATGTTTCTCTATTTGAGATTTGATTATAAAAGCATTGACCATTTTCCCAACATATTCCTTTGACTAATCACTATCGTGGGAATACCCTACTATGGTTCTTACACCAGGTAAACAAACTTTAGTAGATCTCAGAAATTTTATCATGATTAGCTATTTGTCCATTAATTCTTGCATTTAAAAGTGGTAAACACACTTTCCTTATTAACTGCTCCAACAAAATGTAACATTTTCTCCTACATTAAATTGTCATTGCATTTGATATGTCAGTACCTCTGCTCAACAGTCAATGAATTTCAGAGCAGTTAAAATTATGAACAGAATACTGGTACCATTCAACTAAATTCCAATATGATCTTTTTTTCTTCATTGCAATTCTAAATGATTTTATCATTAATATACAGATTCCTGTCACGGTTATTTTTGCATACTTGTATATCAGGTAAAAGACCTTGACCTAACAAAAATGACATGACATCCATCTCATCTCAAGTACACATTAGTCTTCACTGTGTTAGATTCTTGTGTATGTTACATCATGACATTGTTGCATCTTGCTATCTACATTCAAATATATTTATTTATTTGGTTATCTTTGCAGCAGAATTTAGTTATTTAGAGATTATTTTTATACATTTTTATTCATTTTTTATAATATGTAATAAATTTAAAGTTCTGCTTCAAATGAATCATTTAACAATGATATTCTATGAGCAATTCAAGAACCTACCATTAAAAAAAATATTTTCTACAAAACACTCAAAGTTTTTACAACAGCACACACGTGTAACATAGATAATCCTTCTATTCAGAACATCTATATATATTCCTCAAGCCTTAAAATCAAATATCTTAAGAAATATAAAATTCTTATGCAGCATAGCTTGTATATTATATGCTTTTTTTGCCATTCTACAATGTGTCAAGCACCATATGATGGATTACTCTTAACAATCGAATCTCTAACAATAGGATTTGGGTTCAAATCAATGTCTTATTTTTTTGTCTGCTTTTTTTCCATTTTTTCATAAATTTCAATTTACTTAAAAACTTCTCTATTTCAATATATATTTACTTGAAAATAATTTTTTTTATTTAGTAATTATTTTCTTTCAAGTTTTAATAATTTTTCTGAGTTAAAAATGTGGAAGAAATTTTTTAATATATTTTGCAAAACTGTCCTGCACCTTTAAATAACGAAATTTTGATTAATTTTTTAAAATAGAATTACACACAGAAGTGTTAATTTTGAATTTTTTAAATTGCAGGCTCAAAAATTTATGATGTAAACAACACGATATTCATATAGTATACAGATTGAACATTTGGCCTTCTTTTAAAAAAGAATAGAGCAATTCTAATAATCATTAGGGGAATTACTCAAAATATTATTTAAGAGTTTGTCCTCATTAAAAAAACTTTTCTGTCTCAAACTGGATTGTTATATTTTTCCAACTCACCTGTGAGAAGAATGAGTATATCAGGTTGTGGTTAATAAATTAAAAAATAGCTATATATATATCGGAAAAAAAAAAGCTAAAAATAGTAACAAAAAGGAGTATGGTATTAATATAAACAATTGCTTTTTCTTTAGGACAACATACATCTGGAGAGATTTATCCAGCTAGCGCAGTGATACAATTTAGTATCATCCTCGGGGACGGCTGTAATAAGGAAGTGTCATTTTTTAAAAAATACCTTTGATAAAAAGTTTTTATTTTTTACATTTCTGAGACATACTAATACAAAAGGCTTTAAATGTAATCATTTTTAAAAAAAAAGCATATGTAGACTAACATCGATAATGCCATGAAATGATATTCAAAAAAAAAAAAAATTACAACAATTATGAATATGTATGTGTGTAACAAAAAAAGCTACACAGTTAAAAAAAAATTTCCAAAACTGCACAAATATTTTTGCTATTTCCTATACATCCTGTCCGACTTTTACCAACCATATATAGCTGAGAAATTTATATTTTGTAATATTGTGTACCATTCAATACAAATAAAATTTGACTAGGAAATAAAATATATGCATTAGAAAAATGTAATATACTACATTTTATAAAATTATTCAAGAAGGAAGTTATGCTGAGCTCAATACAAAAATCATAAATGCATATATTACAAGTATAAGAAGCATTTAAATATTTTACACATAGAACAATATAGAGCATTTAGTAACCCTTTGGCAAATAAGTAAAGATATGAAACAATCCTTATTTCTATGTAAAACATCAAAGAATGTGTTCATATTGGTATAAACTTTAAAATACATACAACTTCCATACAGAATAATTGAATTTCTTTATGAAAATTACCTAGAACTAATTATATTATAATTAATTACCTTTCCAAGCTGCTGAGAATTATATATATATATATATCACCCATCAATTAAACTAATAATTATGATAAAAATAAGATTACTTGCATCATTTTAAGCAATTTTGCAAGTTTATGCTACTGCTAACCATAAATTTAAAAGCTTTGTTTATAAAGAAATATAATTACTACAAAAAAAAATCATATTTTGGGGAGGGAACATTCAATTTCATCTATGACATTCACTCTTAAGTCTGCAACAATAGTGTAAAATATTTCACTTCCAGAATGTGTGGCTAAAACATGGAATAATGAAAAATAAAGTTTTAGCAGCATTTTATGAAAATACTTCATTTGTAACTCAATAATTTTTCATAAAATTTAAGGAAATTGAACAATTACATATTTTGAAGGAAAAAAAACTTGTCAGATAAGGAAAAATTCCTTATTTCCATTTTTTGAAATTATAATATATTAACTTCTCAGGAACTAGTTTTTCTTCCAATGCCTCCTGTTCCATAATAACATAACATCTGATAGCAAACAAAATAACATATGAGAATACATAAGTAATGTGAATGAGCATTTCAAGTATATTCAACTAATCAGGAATACATAATAAATATCTAATGAATTTTATTCAATCTGACCAATATTTTGTCTTATATTAATTTAAGTGTCCCATATAACTAATTTAAAATTTGCAAAAACACATAACCATTAAAATAAAGGAGTAGCATCTAATAATAAACTTTGAGTATTAATTTTCATCACAGGTATACAATTCCCAAATACCTGAGATAGAAATCGTATACAGTTGCGCAAAATGTTTTTGAAAGTAAGGATGTAAAGAGAGGAGCTGAGTATTAATAAACATAAGTAACAATGATTCAGATACCGGCCACTAAATGATCACAAATACCGCTACTGTATCAGTTGATCAAACATGAAATCGATTCGGATGATTACAATATTTTTCAACAGAAAAATCTCATTCCAATACATCCATACTCCAAAATATCAGTACAATGTTTAAACATTTTCCATTTAAACAAGATCGAGAAATCAACTATTTTTTTAGAATTACCAAATACAGTTAAGAATAATAAGAGACAGAAAGATATGCAAAGAAAACTGATATAAATACTTATGATCAGAGCTTTTTTTTTTTTTATCAATCATAATATAATAAACGAATCAAAGATAATTCTTTAGGAAATAGCTATGTTTAAGTATAAAATGTACAAACCAGTTATAACTTCTATTCAATTAATTTTGGAATCAATCTTAGCATGCGATTTTTTAAAATAGTTCTGTTTTTGTACATTGAAGCGGTGTAGGTTAAAATAAAACAGCGATTGTGAAAACCACTCATTTTCCGCCAATAAAATTTCACGACCATATAAAATTAACAAATTTCCGTAAGAGACCACTCATTACTGCTCTGTTCTGTTGCCGACACCATGATGATGTTGCCTATTAATCTTCTTAAAAAGTCACAAAATTTTTCTATTCTCATTTTGAATAATAACAAACTGAACTTTGAAAACGAGACATGAATTTGAAAGATCAACAAAATTGTTTGAATACTTAATACTAAGATATCGCTTAAACAAAATTACTTATAAACAAAAATTTCCAATATTAAGGGAAAATGCTAACATTCTGGTTCATAATTTAGTAAACGGTTCTATATTTATTTGTATAAAATTTTATCATAATCTAGGATTTTAGACTTTAATTTTTAAATTATATATTTTTGATGAAAAGGGAATGTTTAGCCGAAAGTCTTTTCTGAAATCAAATGAATTAAACAATTAACCACCTCCCTTCTCTTATCGATGTCGTTAAAGGAAGAGCGATTGCTTTCAGTAGGTGCAAGGAAATAGAGGATGTTATACTCTAGGGTTACAAACCTAAACATTATTTCGCCAATAACAACGTCAAACGTGAATGCCAAATGATAGGTTTCCTCTATGGATGTGAACCTTGTCGAAACGTATACGAATTCTTATCGAATAGATGTTGAATTAAAAAAAAAAAAAAAAAAATGAACAACTTTTGTAATCATGAATTCAAATGCCTGCTACGGGTGTATTTCATAAAATAAATTCACTAATTTAGAGTCAATACTTTTTTTTAAAAAAATTTAATAGATAAATCACAATGGTAAATAATACGAGTTAGCCAAAAAAGCTTTTAAAAATTATAATCTTAAATGCTCTTTTATTAAGTAAATTTTGTGTTTTTGCAGAATGTGGAGTTCAATTACTTATTTTAAACGTATTACAAATGAATATTAAGATAATTCTTTCGTTTTAATTTTAACTTATTTTGAACGCTTCTCTATCTGACATCAATTACAATTAAGTTAGTCGTTGCGTAAATTCATAAAACTGCTTTTCTCATTATTAAACCTTTAATAGAGCTATTAAATCTTAATAAATTTTATATCATAAAGAATAAATAAAATACTGCAATGACTGTTAGCCACGGCTTTCCCTCAAGAATTAAGTCTTCAGTTTTCTTGGTTTAACTCGGAAGAAAATAAACAAAAATTAGCTATATTTTCTGATTAAATGTAAAAACACCTAGATTATAATTATAAAAAAACAGGTTTCAAAAATTAGTTGTAAAGTGCATATTGATAATAGTTCTTCAAACAATTGACTCGAAGTGCACAATACAGATGTCAAAAATAGATAGGTTATTTAATTATATTAAATTTCCTAACATTTATATTGTAATGAAATGTATCTAGCCCTCGGAAGCTGGTCAAATAATGAATTTAACTGATTTTCAAGCTATAATGAATATGCTATTATATGTCTTTATTCAACTCAATTAGCTGGTGGCCGTGGTAGACTAGTGGTTATGATCGCAAACGGCAGTTTTTGTCCAGTCGGAGGTTCGAGCCTTGATGCCACTAAAGAACCACCATGTAGCGGGACTGATGCACATTAAATCTGTAGAGATCCAAAGTCACCCGTTCGCATGGTGTTGAAATTAAGAGAGAGGGTGCCAGCTCAAATGTCGTCCTCATCACTTGACCAAGATTCAAAATTACGAGGTCTGTCACCAATATAGAGATATTGTGTTGCTTCCAGTCCGACGTCAATGGAACCAAACCAAAATCATTGTTAATTGTATACTAAAGTAATCGAAGAGATGCTTTCAAATATATATCATTTTGCTAAATGTAACTATTATTCATATTTGCATGCTTATTCTTTTTGTCTCTTTCTGGTAAGCGATACAAATTTGTTTTAGTGAAACAAATCAGTTACATTTTGTTAGTTTGTACTCTTAATTGGCAAAATAAAAAATTATGAACGAATTTAATAACTCATTTCATGTGTTACATTTTTTGATTAGTTAGAATAAAAAACCGAAAGACTGTAAGTTATCCCTAATTTCAACAAGTGTAAAAACTGTAAATACTATCTGATTATTCCTTTTCTATAGGAAATATGTTAAATATCCAATTTAACATCAATTCTGTTATTTAAATGCATCTGAAATGGGGGGGGGGGATTATAATTTAAATAATTCTTAATACATAATCGTTTGTTGTTTGTTCTATAAAATGTTTTAATGAAAAAAAACCATTTCACTTATATGAAAGAAACATAATAATTTACTTACAATTTCAAGGAATGTTTATAAATTAATATGAATCCATCACATTAATCTATAAAAACGTTTTTGATTGAAAAGAAAAGAGAGTAATTTTTTTTCACTTCTCAAAAAATTCTTTTTTCTAGGACATTATTAACTTACATAACTCGATTTTTTAAAATGTTTCTCTTGATTACCTGAGTGTATATGTATTGTCAGAAATTATATACATAACTTTTTTAAATATCATACATGAGTACAACTTAAAATATAGGATTCAAATAAAAAAAAATTCAAAGTGGTATTTCTAAAAGTTTACAAAGGAGTCTTACATTAAAATAATTCCTTACAACAATTATGGTTAACATTTAAAGTATCATAACAGAAAAAATATTTAATATTAATGTATCGCATTCAATTTGACCACTTAGGTGATTAACTGGTTTTTGGTAAGTTCAAATACATTTTCGACCACCTCGTTACAAGATCTCACATTTACTTTTTGAAAATTATATATTCTAATTTGCAAACTTTGACTATTTATTTACATTCTAAAAGTTCCTAACTCTCGATTTTTCGACTCAAGATAATAAAGAGAAATGCCAAAATATTCCTTTAATTATCCATAATGCAGTATTCAATTTTAGGAGTTTTGTCGTAAATGTCACTACGTGCATTTTTTTTTTTTTTTCATGTTTAAGATTTTGTATGACTGCTCTCCGAGAGGGACACTTGATACTTTCTTTAAATAGGAATTAATAAGTCATGGCTTAAAAATATTTATGTATCACAGCACACATCTGAAATTAAATGATTTAGCTGTATCTGCCTAAACAGAAACAAAAAAGCCAATATAAGGGCCTCTAATTTACTAGGAATCTATATATGACGACTTATCAACAAGGAAATCCAAGAGATATTAAAATTTGGCAACAAAAAATTTTACATATTTTAAAAGCAATTAATTACCCGTTATATGCTTTGGTATAGAAGTGATCTGTGAGATCTAACACTCCCTTTTCTCAGCTATCATTTGCTGTGTGAGTCACGCCAACACAGGCGCTATCTTTCATCATGAATTGGGAAGTATAGATAGATGGCGCACTGGGTCTACGGGTGGCATCTGCTGCAGATAACCAACATTCGAGTGTCGAAACGATTGACGTAAGTCAAAAAGTACGATGTACTTTCTGTGGTATCATGAAAGCAAATTAGTTATAACAGTTCAAAGACGTTTTCTCTTAAAAAATCGAAATCAGTGAATTCCAAGAAAGGACACCATAAAACGGTGGTATCAGCAATTTAAGGATACAGAAAGCGTGCAACATCGAAAAGTTACAGGCAGATCATCGATCTCCAACAAGGTTGTTGATCAAGTGAGGAGGATTCCACTTGAAGCCAAACTAAATCAACGCGTCGTGAGAATTTACAACCGGGAGTACTACAATCAAAAGTAATGAAAGTCATGCAGACATATCTGAAATTGTATAGATACAAAGTGAGTTACTGCATAATCTACAAGCTAACGATAAACCTACAACAATTGCCGTGTCAGCAAATCCTCGTGAGGTAAGAGAACACCAATGTGATAGTCCAAAAGTTATCGTTAGGAAAGTATATATGTATGTATGAAGGTATACGGCTATTTTTCTTCTGTGAGTCCATAGTATTAAGTTGCACGTATCTTGACATGTGACAATGTTGCGCTATACTTCAAATGGAGCATCGTTAGCCACAAGTTTATTTCCAGCAAGATGAAGAACCACAAAATTTGGGTACGATTGTTAGAGACTATCAGCAGGAAATATTTTAGCAACGATGGTTTGGTCAAGATGAAACGATATTTTGGTCTTTACAATCACCTGACATTACACCCCTAGATATTTTTTCTTTGAGGTTTTGTCAAAAATTGTGTGTACGCAACAAATGTTCGCAATATTCATGACCTAAAGAGAATGATCGTTGAGGTTGAACAATTAAGATGCTCCGCAACCCTTGGCATGAAGATGAATACAGAAAAGCTCATGTAGAACTTATTGAAAGAGTTATAAAGCTATTTGAAATAACAATAAAACATTCAACAAATAAAGACTTTGTTTGTTTTTGTTTTATGGAACATTAAAAGACACTCAATAATTTATGCTCATTCTGTATATTTTATACTTAAGTAGAATTTTATTGCATTTTACTATATAAAGATTGATTTTTTTTTATCCTCGCTCTCCCCTGTGTACCGTTGCCTGTTTCCAGTTTATTTATTTGTCTAACAGTCAATCGTATGAACGTAAACTAGATGGGTAACGATCTCCAGCAAATGGATGCTTGTATTTAAACTGGGGGAGCAAAGTTCGGAGAAGTAACAAATGTAAAAATGCAAATATTTTTATACAAGTATAAAAATGCCCAAAAATTTTGATTTAAAAAAGAAACAAATAAGAATAATTCGGTAATTAGGCAGAAAAATCCAGGAACGATCAGACAGCCACACGCATACTGATTTCCTTTTTATCCTCTCTTTTTTCTGCTTTCCTCCTCAATGGTCAACAGTTTGTAAAGGGAAAAAATGAAAGTTTGCAATGCCTCTTTATTATTTAACTCGATGAGGGCATTATTTAAAAGTTCCATAGTTCTCAAAAAAAAGTCAAGAGCAATAGAAACTCTCCTTCAATGGAAGAAAAAGTCAAATTTAAGTCCAAACTTTTTATTTTTATCAAATTATGAATGTGTAATATTTGGTCTCTCTCTTTCAATCAATTAACTCGCAACGCATCTGCAATCTAGCATGGAATAATAGTCAAATAAATATCTTTTCTACTTGCTCGGTCCAAGCGAATTTATTCACAAACACTGATGGTTCAAGCGCATATACCAAAGTCCGCTCACTCCAGAAGGTTCTATTGCACAATCTATATGTCATAGATGCAAGTTCCCTTTCGTCTACTACAATTACTCGATATTAAAACCTCTCATCTGACGACTAACTTGCAACTTTCCCTACATTAAATTTGGTTCCACTTATATAAACGAGGGATAATAGACTTTGTTGCTCTATATCCCTCATAAATAAATAAATCTATTATACACACACACACACACATATATATATATATATATATATATATATATATATATATATATTCTATTCTATTCAATTCATTACATTCCTTCTGTTTAACTAATTTACGTAGATCACGTTTCCTTTGGTCGAGGTCGAGGTTTTATTTCATGCAATTCACTTTATAAACTGTCTCCAAAGTTAGTTAACACATTAAACGCCGCAAAAAGAACCTGATTAAAAAAATTAAAATTTTTGTATGTTTTGAGGTTCAATGTACGTCTCTAATCATATTCAGTTTACATTTAAAAAGATATTTGTATGGTTAAACCATATGATATGGTTCCAAAATGGGAGAATTGGTGCCTAGTGGGGTGACAGAGATGCATCCGCCACAATGTTGATTAATTTTATCAACCCTTGTTTGTTCTGACTTAAGAAATGTACTATTTTTATATTCAGTGTTTCTAAGTTTAAGTTCCTGCACTCGATTTAATTATTTGTGGTGATTTTTTTTTCCAAAGAAATAAAAAATGGAAATTTTGCTAAAATTTGAAAATTTTTAAAAAATAGAATTTACATTACAAACGTTTTGAAAAAAATTACAAATGAAGCAAGGTTCTTTAATATTTAATGAAAAAACAAGAAATATATATAAACTGCTGTTTGTAGAAAATGCAACACCATGAAGGAATCATCAGAATCAAATGAAATTCGCAGCAAATGTCAATTATAGGATATTATGCAAATTAATAAAGTTTCAGAGCCATCGCGCGTGCGCGGCACGCGCAGCGCCCTCTGAATTGATGCTGAAAGCGTATAAATAAAGTGCTGTAGCGGGACGTTGAAAAAAGTCTATGATTATTTGTTAGTGGCAAACGTTTAGTGAGACCTGAGTATGCCTCCACGACGGAAGAATAAGAAATTCAAGCAACTTACGGAGTTTGAACGAGGGAGGATAATCGGCCTTCGAGAAGGAGGATTTTCCTATCGCGCAATAGCAGCTCGTATGCAGCGGAACAGTTCCACAGTGATGCGAGTTTGGAAGCAGTGGACCCACGAGCACCGAACAACTCGAAAAACAGGCACTGGACGACAGAAGGTGACGTCAGAGCGCGATGATCGACACCTGCTCCGCATGGCGGTGAATGATAGCACAGCTTCCTCCAGGCAGCTGGCAGCACGTTGGTCTACTGCTACAGGTGTACAATTGTCGGCTTCGTCAATTCGTCGTCGTCTGCTGCGCCATGGATTGCGTGCAAGGGTGCCTTTATACAGGATTCCCCTCACGGCGAATCATCGACGGCTGCGTCGGCAGTGGGCTCTTGAGCACAGAGACAGGCGAGCTGATTGGCACCAAGTTGTCTTTTCAGATGAATCACGCTTCAATTTGTGGACCCATGATGGCCGTGTTCGTGTTAGACGTTATGCCGGTCAACGCTGCCTTCCTGAGTGTATTATTGAACGACATAATGGTCGAACACCCGGAGTTATGGTCTGGGGTGCGATTTCGTATCATGGACGATCCAATTTGATACGAATTGAGGGTAATCTCAATAGCAACAGGTACGTCCGTGAAGTGCTACAGCCCGAAGTCGTTCCTTTCCTTCAAGGCATCCCTGGAGCTATCTTTCAGCAGGATAATGCACGCCCACATGTTGCGCGGACTGTTCGAGACTTCTGTTCAGCACAACGCATGAAACTTCTTCCTTGGCCTGCTTATTCACCGGATATGTCGCCTATTGAGCACGTGTGGGATATGGTTGGTCGGCGTCTCGCTCGTGATCCGCGTCCTGCAGTTTCCAAAGACGAACTTTGGTTGCGCATACAAGCGATATGGAATTCTCTTCCTCAAGCAGATATTCAACATCTGTTTGACTCCATGCCACGTCGTATAGCAGCACTTATTGCAGCGCATGGTGGCTGCACCAAATACTGATTTCGGACGCTTAATTTGTTTCTTTTGTTTTGAAAATTTCATCATTTATTTGTATCAGTACAAGTCGTTTCTGCATTAAATTTCATTTGATTCTGATGATTCTTTCATGGTGTTGCATTTTCTACAAACAGCAGTATATATATCTTAATTACTTGTTAAGAAAAAAAAAATCTTAATCAAAGGCTCCCAAAATGGGAGACTTGGCGCTTAGTGGATTAGGAGAAAATCAAGGATACCCAAATGTTACAATTTTTTTTATATATTTATTCTCATAATATTTTATATATTTATTCTCATAGTACTCTTTTTTTGATATTATAATTGATGAATTATAACCTCAAGAAGTTACATTACCAGCTCAGATTTATATTTTTATATTTGTAATCATTTTGTTATGAAAAATACTGCATAAAGTATAGTAGAATTTATTTGAAAAGCTTACCATTATATATTTTGATATAGCCAGACCAGAGGGACGAAAGTAGAGTCCCATATTTAATCTGTTACACATGTGTTAGACTCAGGATAAAATAAATTAATTTTTATTAATTAATTAATTTTTTTTAATACAACAGAATATTTAACCATTAGATTGAGAATCCCTTCTTATATACACCTGCTGAGTGCGCAGTTCCAATACATTGTAGCTCCCGCTATCCATTCATTGGACATCAAATTGTAATCAATTATATGTTCGGTGCAAATGTCTTTGCATACGAAATTTCATTACAATCGGGCAACTCCTTATTGGTGGGTCGGTTTTTTTTTTTTTTTTTTTTTTTTATACAGTGTATATTTTGTGCTATTTGAGTCCATAGGTACATGAAAAAATCCATTTTTAAGGTCAAGTGAAATGAGAACTCGAGAATTTTTTCACGTTTATCTAAGGCTTCTTTCTTTAATTAGAGGTAGGAGAAACTGATCCTTTTTCTGTTAAGTTTTTGGTAATCAACACAAAGTCAGTAGCCTCTGCTTTTTTTTTTTTTTTTTTTGAATAAAAAAATCAGTTTAGTATAATCAGAACAAACAGGTTTAATAACTCTGTCATTAAACCAATCTTGAATTTGTTTTTCAACAATTTTCTGTTCCGTAAAAAGGAAGTCATCTAGAATTTAAGGCTAGGGAGATTTCATCTTATAATAAAATTATCATATTAATTCTAATGTTTTTAATCTTATGAGGTTTGTAGGAAGTAACAATATTTTGAACTTCCTTACAAATTTCAGGGTCAAAATGTGTGAAAAATCAAATTGGAAAGGATCATATTCGGGAATATTAGCAAAATTAACAAAAATTTCATCACTATTACTATTGCTCAAAGAATTTCGTTTTTATCAAATGCAAATGAAGTTTGTTGCAAAAAGTCGAGTCCGATGATCGCATCAAATTAATCATTCATCTTTTAATACATGAATTCTAACTGGTAAAATATCATTTTGAATTTCAATAGAATCCTGAAAGTAATTCCTGCTTTTTTTCTGTCTCTCGGCCAATTATTGAAAACTAAATTTGGGAGGGGTACAATCGGGGAGTACTAATTCTAAAATGAGTTTTCTCATTTATTAGGGTGGCCTGTGACCCAGTATCGCAGAGTGCGGTTAATTGAATTCCTTTCAAATTTAATGTCGACATGCATGGATGTTTTGAAAAAAGTTTGAATAGAAAACGTGTTTCCCGTTCTATTAGTTGTGGAATGTTGAGGATCAGGCTTTGTCGTAGAATTTGGAAAATTTCTGGGACAATGGGCATGAACATGGCCAAAGGATTTACAGCCGTAACAATTTTTGCCTTGTGACTTATATTCATGCATTGGTCGCTTTTATAACCACGTGAATATCATATTGGTTGTATGTTTGGGATACGTTGATTATTAAATTTCACACTATAAGAACTATCCCCAAATTTTTTTCTGGTTAGTTTTCCTCAATTGTTTGGATCTATTAAAATGTTTTTTATGAATCTTCAATTTTTCTTTAAATTCAAGGATGGATTTACAACCATATTAAATAATTTTATTGTTTGATGAATCTGGTATTCCGTTTATAACATACTGAATCAGGGAGGAATCATTACCTTTGTGTGCTAATATATTCATCACTAGCTAATATTCTTGTAATGCTTCAAATTGTATCATACGACGAGATTTCATCATTTGATGTAATTTAAAACTATTAATTTTATCCGAAAATTTGTCTTACAAATGGTGTTTTAATTGTTTCCAATTGGTGTTTCAACGAATTGATTGTATTAGAGTTAGAGCAATACCTTTAAAGCATTTTCTAACAAAATTTATTTAGTGAACAGGATTACCATCTGATATAAATTAAAAATGTCTTCAATATCTGAAAAAAAAGTTTCATCGCTGTAATTGTCGCGAGACGAAAAACGTTTTATTAAATCAACTATGTCCTTCAAACCAAAAAAGTTAAATTATTTTCAGCTTGTTGAATATCAGTCGAAGCTAGTAGATTTTTTGAAGATCCATGAAATCGGTTTGATCCATGAACCGTTCATACGAACTGAAAGTTACTTCCAATGACTTTTGCTGGTGGTTGGGAGATGCTTTTCTGGCAGATATGAATCATCGGGTCACTCAGATCAGACCAGTCTCCTTTATGAAGGGAGATATCGTTAAGACTCGCAAGAATAGTATTGGCACAGTCTGCAGAGTCTGTAGAAAATTCTAAATGGAGTAAATTGCATTTAGAAAATAAATCTTTAACAGAAATTTTTCCATGACTTTTTGTTTAATTTCTTCCAAATTAAATATTTAATCGAACCCTGAAAATCTACGCAATATGGCGTGATTTTGTCTATCTCCCTCAGTATCAAAGATTAAATGATGTAAAAGTTTTATTTGGTTCGTACTACCATTTTTTAAAATTATTTTGAATTGTTAGGATAATCATTAAGAGTATCTATTATTAAAAATTTAAGAAAAAAACATCATCACACAAATATTCAAAAATTAATATGAAAATAGTTACTCTTAGATACTCAAAAATTGAAATATTCTAAATATGCACTCAAATATATATGCAACAAATTCCAAAATATATGTTCAAAAATAGAAAACAAAATTAATCCATCAAATTATTAAAGCAGAAGTAACTTTAAATAGTTAAGAGTTTAAAATTCTTAATCAAAAAATTATTTTCAAAATATATTTGCATCAAAGTAAATTTTCTTCTAAAAAATTAGTTGTTCAAGAAAATGAAGATATAAATTCAAATAGGCATCAATGTATTTTTTGTTCAAAATGTGTAGCAAGAGTTTTGTTCAAGAAAATAGAAGATGTAATTATTCAACATCAATTTAACATCAAATACGCAAAGTTGTCTTCAAATAACTTTAGCTTCATCAAAAACATGCATTAAACAACAATTTTACATCAACTATAAATTTTGAAATCAACCAATTTCCAAATATTTCATCAATTTTCTCATGGAAGTTTCTTCAACAAATGATAATTTTAGTAAATATCAACATTTTCTTGAACTGTCAATTTTTTATTTGAATTATTTAATATTTAAGTCGTACTCATACTATTTTATGTAACACATCGATCAATAACTCCCGAGTCTAACATTGAAAACAACATTTTTTTTGCAAAATTTTTTTTTATTCATCAACATAACACCTTTTGTTAATCCCCTTTTAGGGTGATACAATCGTTCCAACGCTTTTCCAAATCTTTTTTTTTTTTTTTCGCAAGAAATCTTTTTTGTTGCGAGTAAATAGCGATAAACTGCTTTCTGAATCATCGACTCGTTGCTGTTTTTGTTCCATCGAAAGCAATCGCGGCACCCACTTGGAAAAAACCTTTTTCACTTCACTTCAAAAAACCTTTTTCCTGGTCCGATCGACTTAAAATTTTGACACGTTTCAAGCAAAGGTTAGTACTCTAGAAAGATCTGGTTACTGGTTTACTACGAGCGCCATCTCTGGGTTAGTCTCGGGAGTTATTGATCGATGTGTTAGAGGTAGGTCTTCCATCGTTTAGAAACAGACATCACAGTAAGGCAGGCATACAGTTGAACATCAACACAAATGGACGATTATTTCCAACTTGTCAATGGTATGTGTTCTAATTTTCTTCAAAATCTTGTTTTCGTTGCTTTTCAGCAAGAGGTTCTAAGTGTAATGTTCCTCTTTCTCTTTTCGCTGCTCCATTATACTCGTAAACAAATTTTTAGTGAATTCCTCATCATAATATGTATCTTTAATAATAATATCTTTAATGATTAAGTCCTTTAAACTTTTTAACTGTCATTGAAGAATTAGGCTTTATATTTAATTCTTCTGCTGGGATAAACAAATCTTCCCTACATCATTTAACGAGGTACGACATTTTGAAATTAATAAGTGAACAGTTAAATAGAATCAATTAATTTGGAAATTTATATTTTAATCGTTTTTGCGTAATAATAATAGTAAGTGATTTTAAATAAAACACTCTGATTATAGTGAACTTCGCTTAATTAATTTGTTTCTTTAATATATATATATATACATGCAGTGGTGGCTAAAATTGTGGAACACTGTTGGAAATTTTTATGTTTTTTTTAATTTTGTATAAAAAATGTTACGTTTCACAAATTGCAAAGTTGTATACATCATTTTAATGAGAATTTCATACTGAATTCGATTCAAAAAACAAAAATTCAAATATTTTCAATATAAAAAAAAGTCATATATACTTTAATTTAAGGAACAAACACAGTTATAAAGTGGTTTGCAATGTCTAACTTTCATGGCTAATCACTGTTCTTGTTGTGGGAACAAATGAAATTTCCACAATGATTTGAGAACCAATCAAATGACTTGTTTCAACTGTAAACATGATGCCAGCAGAAGATGACATCCTTTTTTACAATTGGGACAAGTCATTATTGCGCTTTGTTATGTGGAAGGGGGGGGGAGACTGTTTCTTACGTAATCAAATTACAAGTAGGAATTGTTGTAAATTTTTTTTTAATATTTAGTCAAGAAGCAATGCCTACAAATAAAAGAGTAGATTGGACACCTAGAAAGAGATGTAAGATTATTGTGTTACGAGAAAGTGGTCTTTCCTTTGCTGAAATTGCAAGACAGATGGGTGGTTCAGTGACTACACCTGGAGTCTGAAAGTTTTTTTTACTATATCAAGAGACAAATTTCGTAAAAAACAAAGCAGGAAAAGGCGGAAAAATTTATACCACATCTGTTGATGACAAAAGTATAAAAAGATTATGTCTCCAAAATAGAAGAATATATAATATGTCCGAAAAAAGCCTTATCTGAATTTGAAGCAACACAGAAAAAGACTACAGTGGGAAAAAAAACACATTAATTGGACAGGTGATCAGTGGTCCCAAGTGGAGCAATGAAGTTAAGGTATCATTATTCGGTAATGATGGGCGAAAATATATAAGACGTAGAATAGGAGAAGAGATACATTCTGACTGCAGTCAGGCAACTGTGAAGAACCTACTTATTGTTATGATTTGGTCATGCATGTCAGCAGATGGTATAGGTCGCCTTCATGTCATCAATGGGAAATTGAATGTCAGAAAATAGATTGACTCTATTCTGGAACCAAAACTTCTACCTTCCATCAGGGATCTAACAATGCATCATTTATTTTTCAGTAGGATTCTGCTCCCTGCCACACAGGAAAATTATCGAAAGATTGGTTTTGTACAAAGAGCATTGAATGGTTGTCCTGGCCAAGAAACAGTCCTGACCTGAATCCTATTGAAAACTTGTGGCACCGTTAGAAAACGCTTGTCCAAAGTGGCGCCCGTCAAATAAAAGAGAACTAACTGAAGCTGTAATTGTTTCATGACATCATGTAATAACGAAGGAAGAGCTAAAAACTAAAGTCAGCTCAGTACCTGAACTCTTATGTTGAAACGTCAGTTAATGTATCTAATTTTGGGCACTAAAACTTTTTCACATATCTCTCTCTCGGGAATAGACTTCCTGATTAAGAGGAATTAAACACAATTTATATGATTGCACGAAGATCACACGCACGTATGAGGAAACATCAAAACACGAGCGAAGAAGTTGATGGGGATATCCTTTTGTCACCTCAAGAAACTGGTGATTCTTGCTGTAGATGATATTTGTTGTCCAGGGATATTTCTGTGAGATGGCTGTGCTATTTCTCAGTGGAGCTGCGAAATTCTTGTCGTAGCTGTGTGTTCGCATTCCGCATCTGCATCCGGGAAATTTTCTTGATTCAGAAATTTCTCGAATTTTCATCTTAGGGTGAGCGTCTGATTTTCTCTCCGTTAGAGTCAAATGTTCAAATTTATTGTTGTAGTAGTAGTTAATTCTGAAAGAGGCTCGTATTTTTCTCTGTAGTGGGATGACTGTGTTAATTGTGGTCGGAGCGCCCATTTTCTTCTAGTAGATGTTTATTCATGGTGGTATAGTACCTATCTGTAGAGGCCTAAAGATAGTCTACTGGTGCTTCGGAGTCTAGGGTTCTGGTTTTGTCGCCGGGTTTTCTACTTATTTTAATGTATGAACCTATCCAAATGAAGCTTGATATTGAATCACTATTTTATTTATGCATAGACGAAGGAAGAGTATTTACAAAAGCTGCTATATAAAAGTTGATATACTTTGAAGAACTAGTTCATCAGCTTAGATTGATGGCAGTTTAAATTTGTGATATATTGACGACAGGGATTGAACACCCTCGGGCGTTCAATGCCAGTAAGGGCTCAAAAGTTAGTTGACAGGACACATACAGAAAACAGAAAATAAAAATTACCTAAGTATGGAAATCTGAGTTGCACCAGAAAACATACCATTTCCCCCCTCCACTGAATCGGTTTGAATAAGAATAGAGATCACAAATATAGATTGGTTGATTGGTTCTTTTTACTAACGTCGCACTTAGAAGCAATGGGAGGGACTATTGTCTAAGGACCTCGTAATTCGGAGCCTTGGTCAAGTGAACAGAATGATACATGAGTTGGCAAATCACTCTCTAAAGTTTCACAAAGTGCCAAAGTGAGAAGGTGGAGCCTAGACAGATTTAATATGCGTCAACCCAGGGACTGAGCTTGAGGAAAAGACTCCACCGTACTATTTAATTTCTCAGCTGCCCTCTCACCTTTTAATATATTCACTCGTTTTCTAAACCAGTGTATTTAAAATTAAACACTTTCTTCCTTGATGTCAAACAAAATTAAATATAATTTCTTCATCGGTAGAAAAAGATTTGATATGTGCATTTAACGAATCAGCGACAAATTTAGTTCATCAGTAAAATTCCGAATACATGTGAGTGCTGATTATACCTTAATTTTCTTCAAAAAAATGTCACCAGATATTCTCGCAAATACAACTATTCAAAAGACTATTTAAATTCTACTAATAGAACTCTTATTAACACTATTGAAGGAAATTGGGAAAGCATAAAGGATTCAAATTATTCTCTCTTCTATTCTTTATTGTTTGGTTTATCTTTTCGAGGGAGAGAGTGGATTTTTGCAAAATTTTAAGCACTCCACTTTAATACCAAAAAGCTAATAGTTAGCTAATTACATGTATTAAATAAATTCCAAGAAATAAAATATCAAATTAAAGTGTCATTTTATTTTGTTTTCAAGTTTATCAAAAATACTATTTAAGAATTTAAGATAATTTCTTCTGAAAAATATTTCTCTGTTGTAATTAAACCTAAGATCTTTTAGTCACATAAACTATCTAACTATTTTTAATTTAGAGAAACTTCTTTCCCTTTAAAAACTGTTACTGGCAGGATTAAATAAAGTCATAAAGCTACAGAAAAGTTGGAAAATGATGAAATTAAATTATTTGCTTCAATAAATTTCCAATTTTTTTAAGTATAAATGATAACATCATTAATGATTTTGTACAAATAATCACTGTTAACATCCCTTGATACTGAATCACCTTTATAAACTTGTAAGAAAATATCTAATCTGTACAATATTTTTTTATATCATCTTCAGTCATATTCCTGAATTCAGTTAGAAATTTAAATAATATGTACCATTCGTTTAAACAGATAAAACTTTATTGAACAGAATTCAAAATAGTATTCACTATTGTGTAGTAAAATTCAACTTTTATTAATAATTTTGAATCTTTGGCTTACTCATCAGCACTTTTATCAATGAAAACTCGAACTTTCTTTATGTGGCGTTTGATTGGAAACTCTATGTTATCAATTTTAGTAGCTATTATTACGGCTTCATTGACATATATTTATTAAAGGCTTCATCAGATCTAAATGAATTTAGACAATTGATAATTTTACTGATTAGTTTGACACGGATTCATTAATTGCTGACTTAAGTAGTCATAGCAGCTTAACTATGACATAAACATTCGTTAGGACATCATCCCACGTTACCCAGTAAAGAATTTGCAGCAACTTTAATTTATATATCTCTTGAGTATCTTTTTATATCTTCTTTTAGCATATTTAAACATTTTATTACCTCCTTTAATTACAATTTTAAAGGTCTTATTGCTTTTACTCTTACTCTCCTTCCCAGTCTTATTAACCGGACGTTAAGTTAGTTTATTTACACCAGTTTTGAAAATGTTCCATCTAAGGAGGAGAAGGGAAAAAACCGAATACAATTCTTGGACAATATCGAAGAAGCCAACAATCAAAAATATTGTCTTGACTGCATTATTCAATTCCAAATTAAATCAATGAGATACACAAAGTACATACATAGCGTGTGTGGATTAACATTCTTAGTCCTATTTTGTGGACCACTCTACTGTCCCTTCATATTGGAACCATTATTCTTTCGCTGGCCATGTAAGTTCTGTATATCTATATCAAAGTTAATTAACAATTCGTAGATAAAATTGTAACACAATCTTTCTCTCCCACCCACCCCAATTGCATCTGCCTAGGAATATCTCTTTAATTTCAATAAGAATTATATTCATATCAATGATTCTGACTATAAAAGTGTTCTAAGTTACTTAAATCTAGCATACAGTCTAAAATAACTTAAAAGTCTTTTTTTTACTAAGGTTCGAATTTTCTATTTTATGGATTTAGCCAGTAGAGTAATAATTTCGTTTTGGAAAAATGTCTGAGTTAAAAAGACATGTGACTATTTTTTAAAAAACTTTTTTATGTATTGTTAATATGAATTGAAATGATTGGGTTGCTCATTTTGTTAACATTTCTACGGTTTTCAACAAACAAATTTTTTTTTTTCAAATGATGTATCAGATTTGCCTCTTTTAGCTAAAGATCATCCTCTAAATACTAAACATTCGCAGAATTCTGATAATTATATCCCACTATTGTTTTTTCTTCTGTTCAAAATATCGTTGCTGCTCACAATCCACAGTAATTTTTATTAATTTACTCTTTTTCAATTCATACCCTTTCTTATAATTTAACACATGATCAATGCTTGATTCAACTCGGGATAATTGAGTAACTAAATGTCGCTAATCGGGAAAACCATCTATGCCTGTTAATATCATAATTTTTGAACCAAATAATTTGCAATAATAATAAAATGTACTGTTTGTCTTGGACGAATATATAATTTTCTTTCACCTTTTCATCGTTTGGCTAAACTCTGAAACATCGAAAAGTTGAAAATTATCTTCAATCGTCGTCTGTACAAAATTTGATGTTACCTTGAGGTAATGCAGATCCCTTTTCGACAAGGTTTTCTAATAAGAGTCTCTTTATTTTCTCTTGCGAAGTAAATGGATCGTCGAAGTCAATTTTTGCCGATACTGCATAAGATGTGTCTTCAAATCCGATTTCTATGTTTTCTTCAGATTCATAGGAGCTAACAACCGGACATGTACATTTATCGATTTTTCAGAAAGAGTAATTATTATGGATTGAAACTCTGATGATTCAACTTAACTAATTTCAATAAGGAATCGTGCAATTTTTCTTTTTCTTTTTCCACCTTGTTTTTATTATATAAGGCCCCATATTGACATTTTGTTTTACTTTCTATATTAAATATTTGTATTTTTCTACGAGTTTTTATTGATATGCAAAAATAAAACTTTATTAAATGCTTTTTTACCTTTACCATGTATTTTTTGTCATAAATTAGCAATTATTATTGCTGCTTTTTGAAACTATCAAACATTGTGATAGATAGGAACCAGAGGCGTAGCTAAGATTTTCGGTGCAAGAGGGAAACCAAAGATTTCGCCCCCCCTTCTCCCTGTATTCCAAAATACAATGAGGAAGGGAAATAATTTTTTTAATAATAGTATTTTTAAGGGAGAAATTTTCCCATTTTTTTTTTTATTTCAAATAGTTTTTAAATATTTAAATTTTTAAAGCCCCTTTATGCGTATATTTTCAAGTATTTACAAATTTTATAAAGATAAAACGAAGTAAAATATTTCAGATAACAATGGTAGTTAGAAAATATAATTATTCTAAAATAATATTAAAAAAAACTGTACGAAAACTAATAATATTCCTTGAAATATAATAATATAATAACCTGAAAATTAAGTTAGAATATAGTAAAAAAAAGTACCTTGATATACAATGCATTAAATATAATCATTAATTATAACGGAAAAGATAGATTTACAGAGTTGTCACCAGTCGGCAAAAGAGAGTTTAAGCAATTCACCCCTTCACCTTGGCCACGAATTTGGTGACATAACGAGAAACTTCGAGACTTTGGGAAGAAATGGCGATCGAGGGATCGACGGAATGCTGTTGGCACTTGAAGTAAAGCGTACCGGATAAATTTGTGAAGAAGCAAAGTGTATCTGTTGGGAATCGTCGAATCCTGTCCGGGAAGTACAAAATATTACTGCGGTGGTTGTCCGCAGTGAGAAGCTATGAGCTGGTGAGCTGAACGCTGCTGAAATAACTGTGACTATACTTAATGTGTGTTTTGTTCATATATCTGTGTCATTGAATTGTGCAAGCGCTGTGTATCTGTTATTGTTCGAATTGTGCTACCTGTGTTTTGTCCTGAAGATTTACAAATAAGTCGTTATCCTCCGAGTTAATATTGATTTTCTCTCCACTCATACGTTCAGAGATGAAAATAATTTTTCCGCAACACTGGTGTCAGAAGTGGGATTTCGGAGTGAATGCTTGAATCCAGAGCAATGGAGGATAAATTCGCGAAGCTGTTCGCTATGACGGCAGAAATGAAGAAGGAAATGAAGTAAGACTTGAAGTCACAAACGAAAGCCGTACAAGAAGAAATAAAGGCCACACGAAAGGAAAGGAAATGTGGTCTAGAATAAATGAGGAAAATTTTTCAACCGGAAGCTGATAATATTGAAAAGAAGATAAATGATAAAGAACCAGTAAAAGAGGAAAAAGAAAATGGAGGAGTTGTTTCCAAGGGAACTAATGAAGCTGAAGAATAAAGATTCATCTTCCCGGAACAACAGGTAAGTGCCATCATTAGTGTGGTTTTACTCGAGGTTAATAAAATTTAAACATTAATTAAACCTGTTAATTCTGCTAATTTAGAAAAATGGGAAATCATAATTAATCAAACCGATTATTACCAAAAAAAATCTTATGAATTTTTAGCGAAGCTCTCAACCTACACTATTACAAATATTAGTTTAATCAAAAAAAAAAATTACTAAGGGTTCGATCTTAAATTCTTAGATTTGATAAAAAAAAAAAAAAATAAGTCAATCAGTTAAAAAACAAAATCTGATTACCAAAATAAAAATAATAATTGTCAATTATCTTCGGAGCAACAAACCTCTACCAACTACTAGCACCTTATTTTCCAGTACAAGTAAAAACAATGATTTCATTGAAGTTAAAAGTAAACGAAATTATCCTTCCCTAAAAGAATTGCCGAACTAAACAAAAACAATTAAAAAGCAAGAATTGATTCCTAAACCACAAACAGGTACTCTGATCTTTCAGAACATGAAGAACTAGCAGATACTGAAAGCAATAAGGAATCTTTAACAGATGTTGAAGTAATATATAAGAACTCCGAATACGATAAAAATTTTCCGCACATCTCTGCAACTAAGAAAATGCACCCTCCACCTCCTGTAATCATTTCTTATGTTGAAAATCGTGTTGAAAACCTCAAACAATAAATGATTGTTTCAAATACTGAATATAAGGCAAATGCAATATACTCGATACTGAATACTGAATTAAAGGCAAATACTGAAATTAAAGGCAAATGCAGTAATAAAAATGTAAATGTTTTTCCACTACAATTGACGGTTTTCGGACCATTCAAAATCACGTCTTTGAAAAAAAAAATTAGAATATCATACCTTCGAATTACCGGAAGAGTAAATTCTTAAAGTTTTCATTAAAGATTTCTCAATCAATCACGATCCATAAGATATAATTCATGAATCTGCTGACTACAATCTCATAGCCTCCACGTACAATATTCTTCGATCAAAAATAAAAGCACCTTCCTCTGTTCTTAGTCACTTTTCCCAAAAAACGAGTACAATAAATCTATCTTCTCAATAACTCGCATTAGTCATTTATTAGTAAAAATTGAATCCCCGCAAGCGAAAAACACCAAAGCATTGTTACAGATGCCAAAGCTTCTTCCACCATTCAAGATTTTCTACAAAAGAATATAAATGTTTGAAATGTGTAGATAACTATGACACAAGAACTAGAATGAATCACCGAATGCCTCCCCTTCCCCAATGTTACAATTGTGGAAATAACCATACTGCTAATTTTTCAGGTTGCCCACAAATTCCATTAAATTTCAAACTCCTCTTCCCCCAACTACCAACTATTAGGAAGAAATAAAAAAAAAAAAAAAAAAAACCTGCCAGAATTAACAATAATCAAACTCCAATATTACCAACCAAACCTCGACACCAATCAACGATGGTAAAAACAATTTCCCTTTTGTAAAATACTTTAAAAATCTGTTTTAATTTTTCAATATAAACAAAGTCAACCAATCTTACCAACTCTTCAAATTTGCAGAAGTTTTCTCAAACAAAAACCGAGATTTTTTTTTTTGCAAAAACAGAAAAATCCTTTTCAATTTTGTATTTGATATAATTATTATATAGGCATAGTGCCACCGATTGCAGTCTTCGTAGAAAGCATGCGTCGTTTTTATCTAAAAAAACGAAACGATACTTGTCCGCCTTGAACTTCGTTACCAGCCCTCTGTGTGATAGCAGAGTCAGATACTAAGGTTGCAAGAAGATAAGAAAATTATTTTTTATATATTTAAAAAAATTCATCACACGCTACACATATCCTATAAATACTGTTTCACCCCCACTTTTATATACTTTTCTTCATCTCCCCTGCCTTCTTCCTCCGTCTCTTTATATTCTTTAATGGCATATCAATGGTGCTTCAGAACATATTTAACATGCATTTTTCTTTTTAAATTCATGAAATTAAAATCCCACAGAATAAAGTATCCGAAGGATTGGTACTCGTGAATTATCTGATTGTTGTTGCTTATCAAAAAACCTATTCTTCTCCCCCAAACTCTGCATTCTAACTAGTTTCTCAACTCCCATCCCAAACCTTCATAGAAGAATTAAAAATAGCCTTCCAGCTTTCCAACATACAAATAGATAAGTCTTTTGCAAAAAGTTAAAATTATGATGTAATTTTCTTTCATCATGATGACAAAATTTACATAAAATAAAGCGTTGCCTGCTGTTACTTTGGTATCATTTGGTTGTCGCAGTGAAAAGGATCAAATATTTAAGAATATGTATATTTAATATAAATATACACTTTTTACATATATATACTTTAATATTTTTCTAGTCTTGATTAATCATTTTACTCCTTGATTATAATTTTATAAATGTGAACATTGATGGCGTAGAATTGTTTTTATTTTGATCTGTACAATGTTTAGAAGCTGCTTTTCAAACATCGTTTAATTAATTAAAATATTTGAACGAAATCGTTTCTGAAAAACATTAATTATATGAAACATATTTAGACCATTAAAACCTATTAAATGTTACATAGAATTAAAATAATACAATGTGTTTTACTTTTCTAAGTCATCTATAATTCTTAAAGGAATTCCAGATACATTTTCTGAAATTGGAGTTTTAGAAAGCAATTCTTTATAATTTCCTTTGTTCTCCGTAGTCTCTTCAATTTTGAACTTGAACTATAGTAAGGGTATTTTTTAGGTTTCATGGCATAAAAGAATTTCCAAATACTGATGAATACTTAAAATGCTGAATTATTTAAATGAGAATCACGAAGAGAGAGTAAGCAAAGTTGGTTATGGGGAATGAAAACAGATTCGAATATTACAGTATTTGTAATGTTAAGTAAATATTAGGCTGCTACAGTTATTCTTATTAGCAACAGTACCTGTTTAATTCTTGGAGAAGGCAAAATCTATATTTATATGAAGTATATAAAGTCATTATTTGGACAAAATAATTACTGTTATCCTTCAAATAGGACATTTGAAATGTATATTTACTCATGTATCATTTTTATTTTGCCTTCAACTCTTTTTAACAACTCTAAAAATGAAGATTAATACATATGGCTCCATCTATATGTAAAATTTGAATTATTTCCAAAAATTGTTGCAAAAACTCTTGCAGGGTAGATACAAGTTTTTTTCAAAACTTTAAAAGTATTTTGACTATTTTTATTAATTTTACACTTCTTGATTATTTTATATGTGAAAATGCATTCACACGAAAATTTTCCAGTATGAACATTTCAATTTCATCAAGTTCGAAAGTAAGAATGTCATAAAACAATTATGTATTTCTAGTCATTTCTGTTGAGCTTGCATATTTGCTTGAGTGTATCTCTCATGAATGCTTTAAGGAGGAAATGTCTGGAGACGCATTTTTACGGATAAATACGATTTTTAGAAGTAATGCACTATTCGGCTATATAATCATTTTCTTTTACCCTCACGAGCATGCTTATCTTGTTTAATGGTTGAACCTTCATTGCTTTTTAAAAATAACAAATATTGTAGAAACAAACACTACAAATATTTCGGATTGATGTACTGCCTACTTCAGGTGTCACACAATTTACGTGTTGACATTTGTTGTTTTTCTTTAAAGCAATTTACCGGGAAAAGACGATCCGCAAGCTCAGCCTGCGTAATGATAAGGGCGACCGTGACCGCCCTCCATACACGTCCGCCTTTGTGCACGCATGCTCAGCATGCCTGGTAGAACCACTCTTGCATAGATTTCTCTACAGTGCAAGTCTTCATTAGCATCAGGACTCAACGGAAACAATGCCAGCCGCGACCCAGCGACTATGACCACTCAACTACCACTGCCATATAAGAAGTATAGAAGTTAAATATACTTTTGGAAAATTGGTCAAATTTTTGGATATTTTAAAACAATTTCAGGACAACTATTTTATGATTATTATCCAAATACTTAGGTACAGAACAATGTAAAGATGGAAAATTTTCTAAATGTTTTTGCTAAATATTTTCTGTAACGGATTATATTTTTTTTGTTACCTTTAATAGTGGTGATAAAGCAAACTGAATAATTAGTATGTGTGAAAATCTTGTATGGTGGTATCAAGAGTGGGTTTTGATATTATAGTTCTGTGTATGTTATTTTTTTTTTTTTATTTAAAAGGCAAATTTTCTTAAAAACTTTTTTCGTGCGTATCTTACGAATAGCAACATAATGGTATTTTTGTAAAACAGAAAATAGACTTTGGGTAACCAAAGATTGATTAATAGACATTTCGAATGATAAATCAAAGTTTTTACTAATGGCTATATCTTAACCAAATCCATCATGTTCTAAAATTTCACACACAAAGATGAGATCGACAACATTCACAACAAGAGATTCCTGATGAGGGTCAAGTGGGAATCGTATTTTAATTTTACTTATAAGACTCTAAGAGGAAGTTTATAAGTGTGAGCAACTTATTACAAGAGAAAATTCTTATCTTGAAGGATGGCTTAAATGAATTAAAAAAAATTAAGAATTATGTGAATAAATGTATTAATGATATCAACAATGATTTGTTTTGTACTATACCAATTGAGTTACATTAGTAATTATTAATTACATCCATATTTCAGCTAGATATTGGAAGAAATAATATAATTTTTATGATTAATTTTTCATTGTAAATAATAAAGGTTAATCTTCCTTGTGTAAATATGCATTCAACATTGTCGGTTGAGTAGGCCAAAACTTCACCAGTTACTGCTTTATCTGCAATTTGGTAGTTTCAATGCGATGTCAATTTATACGTTTAAATAACATTCATCGATTGGGAATATTCATCATAAAGAAAACAATAGAATACCTTTTTTTTAATGCATAGAAATACGATTTATGCTTGAAAGTATTATCAGAATGACTGATTTTTTAAATATAAAAAAAAGGAAATGAAAACGTCTTTCTTATTTCCTTTTTTCTCGATTTGTGACATATAATTCTTATTTATACATTGAAAAAAATAATAGACATAATCATGACTCTTTTAGTGCATTATCAATATTTTTTAAAAATTTTATTGGAACAATAAGGGTTTATTAATTGTCAAAGAGAAAAATACTAAGACTTCATGTTCCTAAATATATTAGTAAATACTACAGCATGAATAATTTTATTTTATTGTACTTTAAGAAAATTAGAAATTTGCAAAAATTTAAGAATAAACCTGTGTTTATAAAATTTATTTTATAATACTAAACTAACGCATAAGAAATTCTAAAATGGAAGGAAAATGCAGTATTCAGGATTAAGATTAAATTTTGAACAAATTAATCATGAACATAACAAAACAAAGCCTTAATTACTTAACAGAAACTTTGTTAATAATTACACGCTTTTAATGTTAATCATTCTTTTTATAAATACTCTGAATAATAATTCAACTTAAAATTAGTATAAATTCATTTATTTTAAATGTATTTATAATTATAATCTTTAAAAGTAATAAAAACTTGTTTTGTAAATTCCTTGTTTGAAATTTACCTTTATTTAATTATCTAAAGTAAAAAAAAATTCCATCAACGAAATAAATTTCATGAATATTTAGATTTTAAGTAAAAGGGGAGAAATATTCAAAATTTAGATTTTAAGTTGAAGGGAAAGAAATATTGTTTTTGAAGAGTTATGTAACAATTTAAAAAGGCCAGCATTTTCACCGAATAACTAAGGTTTAAAAAAGCGCTAAGCCGTACAACTAGACAACCCTGAAGAAGCAGTGCATTACACATGCACCAATCACAAACAAGCTAATTTTTCATTAGAAATGCTCGAGTAGAGATTTGCCCAAAGGAAGAGCAACTGCACACGTTTCGCACTCCCTTTAACTCCTCGCTAGTCTTGTCTAAGTTTGTTGATACCGTATTTGAAGTGCCCGGAAATTGTACTATTGTATACGTTTAATTAAGTAATTGTTTGAAAAACACAATCATGGCAAAATGCACCATATCTTCTGCTTTTAGGAAGATCGACATTGATATTTATAATGATGACTGCTATAGAGAAGAAGAAGAACAACAACCACCTCATTCACCTCCTACAGGACCCGATGAGCAGGAAATCGTAAATTTGATTAATCAGTATCCTTTTTTAAAAGTTGTACAAAAACATAACGGTATGATTCTCGTGTAGTAAACTATATTTCCTTTTTAAAGATGCCTAATTAGCTTAGTTTAAATAGGCCAATGACTCGAGCAGCATTCTTACTTTGTAAATTTCAGGAAGATTTAACAGTTTTGTCTTAGTAATTAGTATTAGTAAAACATTTTAATAAGTGTTTCTGTTTTTGTATTTGGATACTGTCTTAGTTATTTAAATACTAGTTAAAAGTTTCGTTATTAAAATAATTACTAAATTCTAATGTCATGTACATAAGATCTGTTTCCAATCTGTTACTTTAATCATATGTTGGAACGCATGCAGTTTGATTCCCTTTGGAAACTTGTCTGTTGATCAGAAAAGTCTCCTAAGCCTGTATTGTGCAATAAGTTTAATAACAAGATGTATGGCATAATACATCCAAAAAAATTATTAAGTTATTTTCCAGATTTTATAAGAAAATAAATTATTTAATAAATAATATTCATACCATTGTTTGTTAAATGTAGATTATTGAAAGAAATGATTAAAGTGTATTCTAGGTTTATTCAAAATTTTTTAAAGGATAGAATCTTTTTTAAAAAGAGACAAAAAAAGAAAAGTGAACAGTTGTAGTATAGTTCCCTGTTAGTTTTTAAAGAAAACCTCTTTGCCAAAACTTGTATATTTATGTTTTATGTCTTTAACATAAGCTGTGTAGGGAATTGAGTTTTTTCTATTTAAACTTTATCACTTATTACTCTTACTTAGGTTTTGTTGTACTATCTCAATGCTAGGTGTCACTACTTTGTTTGAACTTTTTTTTTTTTGTTATCTGGCATAAATAGTGGCAATTTATACTTTTATTTAAACATTAAAATTGAATAATGTTACAATACTGTTGATTACCAAAAGCTAATTCTCAAATAGAAAATAATAATTTGACCATGTTCTCCTCCTCTCACAATCAGATTTTCAAGAATTATATCATTGTCATAAAACTTCAAAATGCTTCCTTATTGCTGTTTTTCTGTCATTGAGACAACAGCGAAAAATGTTGCAAATGTACGTATATTTTCAAATGGTGGAATGGATCTAATTGATTTGATTTGCAAATTGCTGAACATGAACATTTCATAGTAAGTCATTCTTAGAATTATGTTTATCCAGTCACTACATATCTGCTCTCTCTGGTGAAGGTTTGTGGAGTAGTTCGAAATTATTCAATACCTATGGAGAATTTCTTGCTGATAATTAGTTTCTTGAATTCATATTGTAGTTGCATGCATTAAAAAAATGCTATATGCCATTTTTTAATTGTATGCAAACTTTTTAATCTTGTGTGGTTCATTTTTGGTGCAGTGTTTCATAATAACTTTTTAGTTTTGCATATTTTATGCAATAATTTATTATGTAATTGAAATAATTACCTTTTTTGGATTTGTTTTTATTTTATAGTTTTATTTATGGAAGAAGTTTTCATGGATACCAACAGAAATAATAATATAAAAAAAACAAGGAATATAACTTGAATAATTTAAAATGAAGATTTGGGAAAAGTATCCTGTATGGAGTTAAAACGGTGAGAAAAGAAATAATTCTAATATGCCAATTTGGTGCCTAAAAGGCATGATGTGGTTTCAATAGCAATAGTACTGAGAATTGTTGCTATGAATAACATACTAACAAAAATTAGGATATAATTAGATATTGGGATTAACTGTTATCAACCTCAAGCTATAAATATCTATCAAGCAAAAAGGGTATTACTCACATAATTTCTGTTAGAGTAATAACACAAGAAAGGGTGTCTAAGCCATGCTCACAATAAACAATAAGTCACTCTATAGTAGATATTTAAGATTTATGAAATATTTAAATTTGATTGTTCATATGATAATGTTGTGCTTATGAATAAAAAATGAACAAAATTATGCAATGAAAGGATTCATTTTTCAAAATTTAAATTAATCCAAATGGCTACTTTTAATGGTTTGAATTGTTTGCTAGGAATCCACCAATTGGATAAATATAGCCTCTGATTATCTCCTCAGGGGGCTACCCTGGGGTATCCTAGTTGTATTATTTTCCATGCAGTGTATTGTCTTTTGTAAACATGAGTGACAGGGGCCGAGATACCTTAACAATTCTTCTCTTTCAACCCTTCTTCCTGTCAACCATTTCTTATCTTTTTTCCACCATTTCTACAAATGTCTAGATCACAATTTCACCTTGTTTGGTGCAGTTTAGCCACATCTGTGTCTTGCTCCAGTAAATTTCCCCATCACTCAAAGCCTCTGATTGTTTTGCATAAATTTTTTTCCTGATACATGTGTATAAGGCACATTCTTAATTCATTTGTTTCACAAAACAGTAGCTGGTGTAAAAAACTTAATTCCAATTTTGTCATTGTGTTGATATCAATAGTTATACAAAAGTCGTCATGAAAAATTCTTCATCATAAATGACTGTAGCATGTCTTTTCTGGTATTTTTTTCAATTTCCATCGAAACTTTCTCTAGAAAATAAACTGAGAAATTGAGAGTTTTAATTATTTCTGGTCAAAAAATGTATTTGTATTCTTACAACAGTCTAGTTGTAACATTTTGGAATACCTTTATCTTAGATATCTCTTCTTGGTCTTCATTTTTATGTTGTTACATATTGGTAATAAGCATTTATTTTTATCAAAATTTGATTTCCTTGACCACTATATTCAAACTTTAAAATCACCAATTAAAAAGATAACCATATCTAGTAGTTGAAAAAGTTGTCCTTTTCTTCTTAAAGCATCAATATGAGTAGGTAATTCAGATTGTTAAATTGAATGAAGTTCTCCTTTAAAATTTTGTAAATTTTTCAATTTGTAATATGTGCTGGGGATTTTCATTTTGGGTATTTGGATATAGTATTGCTTTTTGTTAATTTTTTTAGTCAGAATAGTAGAAGCTATTGTTTTCTGTTTAAAGTTTATATTATAATTATTTAAATAACAGTGAGAAATATATTCTTTAACTATAATTTAGGGGAAAACATGTTGATGCCTTGAAAATTTTATTGCGCTCTGCTCCAATAGCAACCAAAAATCAAAGTATAAAGGTATTTACTATTTCTCTCTCAACATATTCTTTTTTTTTATGTGTATTAATATTTAGACAATTTTTTATATATGAGGGTGACCTGAAAAGTTTCTGACCTTAACGTGAAGATGGGGCACTCATCTATAAAAGCTTGAGAATGTAGTTGTGCATCTTTTGACACTCACCAAAATTTTACTCATTTTAGATGTGCAGTTGTTTGATAATTGTTTGACTGAGTCGATGTGAGTGTTTTTGTGAAAATGGATAAAAATGAGTATTGAGCTGTCATTAAATATTTGTTTTTGAAAGGTAATACACCTATGGAAATCAAAGATGAGGAGTTGGATGCTGTGTATGGAGACTGCACCATCATTTACAACTGTGAAATTAATTGTGAGCAGTTGAATTAAAATGTTGCCGTACCAGTTGGGGAGACACCGAACATTTGGGACTTTCGAAAACTACAACCACTGATGATAACATCACTAAAGTTTTCCCAATGGGGCTAGAGGACTGTCAAATTAAAGTGAGAGAGATAGCAGAGGCTATGAATGTGTCAAAAAACATGTTTGTCACTTATTAAATCAAGATCTAGGTATTAAAAAGCTGCCTGCACATTGGGTATCTTGTTTGTTCATGTTAGACCGAAAATGTGTTCAAATGAACATTTAAAACATTCTGTTGGCGCAGTTTAGGTGCAATAAATCAGAGTTTGGGTGCTGATCAATTCATGTAGATGAAACTTGGATATGCCTTTATATGTCGGAAACAAATACAGTCAAATCAGTGGACTGTGAAGGGGGAATCAGCTCCAAAAAAAGCAAAAACTGTTTTTTTTTTTGGTTAGGAAAGTGATTGTGACTGTTTTTTTGGGTAGTCATGTATTTATCTGAATGGATTATCTTCAAACCGGAAAAAACATAGGAGCATACTATACATCATTTACTTGACAAGCTGAAGGCAGAAATTTAGGGAAAAGGGTCTCATTTGTAGGGGAAAAAAAATTCTGTTTCACCAAGACAATGCTCCATCTTGTACCTGAGTGGTTGCAAAAGCAAAAATCCACAAACTATGGTTTGAACACTCTCCTTACTTGCCAGACCTAGCCCCAAGTTACTTATTTTTGTTCCCTATTCTAAAAATTGCACTCAGAGGGCAGAGATTTTCTTCAAATGAGGAGGCCATCACCTTCGTAAACAATTAATTTGTTGAGAAAGATGCTAAATATACTGTTTGGATTTTGGACTGGTTAAAGAGATGGGAGCACTGCTGGGAAAAGTATGAAAACTTACAAGGAGACTGTGTAAAAGAATAAAAATAAATTTAAAGATATAGCACGTGGCATAAGTGCGTGGAATCTTGAATGAAGATTAGAAGATTGAAAGAACATTTTTTATTATTATATTGGTTGGGTTCAGTTCACAGCACACAGATATACATCACAGTAAAAGGAATACATATAAGACAACATGACACGCAACATACATACATACACACTCAACAACAAACTAGAGGTTTGGAATTAGTCTCTCTTTTTCAACATCACCACAGGTGGCGTTAGCAGTCCCGTTAAAGTTACAGTCATGGTGGCTGTTTCAAAGAAAAATTTCTGCTATCTTTGTTAGGTCAGAAATTTTTCATATCACCCTTGTAGATTGTAGGATGAATGACATTTTATTTTCAGTTGTGATAGAGTTCTTTTCATTACTGTTTTACATTTACAATTTTAGTTTGAAACTAGTTTTAAATCTGTCATTGCATCTTTATAAGTGAATATTGGACGATTAGATTAAAAAAAGAAAGATAAAAAAACTGTATGAATTGTTACTACTTAAGTAAATTGCTTAGCTGAATAATTGAGTCTCAAATCCACTCAAATATTGAAAATAACATTCTCCAAGAGAGAATATTAGATTTTTGTTCACTTTTTACAGATAAATCACTTAGTAAATTATATGTTTTTTTAGATTATTTTGAATATTTAAACTGATTGGTAAATATAAACATTAGTAAATAATTTGTTCTCATTTTTATGTAACTTAACTGGTTATTTTTTATATGGTGTCAAGAGGGCAACCACTTAAGATATCTGACTGTATAATAAAACAAAAAGTTGGATGTATAAGAGACATTTAAATTGCTTCATGTTGTTCACAGTATTACATTTGATTGTGGATCAAATTGTTTGTGGCTCTAAATCTGAACTTAGTGGAATAACCTCTCTTTAATCTGGTATTTGATTGTTCTATACATTTTCTAGTCCAGCTGTTAGTTTTCTTGTATTATTTATTGTTACTTAATAAAAAAAAATTTCTTTTAAATATTTAAATAATGTTAAAGAAATAATGGCAAGTTCAAAGTTGGTAAATGTTTTATGTTCATTCAGATTGAGATAAATTTTATTCTAATATGGAAAAAATAATGAGAATCTATTTGCTGTATGTTGTGAATCTATGCATTTTTTGTATGTATTTGCAGCAAATACATGCAATAAGAATTTTTTAACCTTTACTGTATTGTATAGTCTTGGTTGCTCCACTGCATGTATATTCTTTTTGTGAATTTATAAAAAAAAAGTCAATAAAATTTGATATTTTATTTTTTGATGTGTG
>BMAW01028089.1:695016-715934 GCA_019974015.1 Nephila pilipes
ATATTGGATTATAAAGGTGAAAATATCCACACTTAAATAATGGCACACAAATCTCTTGACTATTCAATAATTGTATGTATATTGACAAATAACAAATTTGTAAAACCATAAAATGTAGTAGATGTCTTGTATTGTGCTTTTGAAGCTCTCTTCATTGTAATATGAGCTTCAAAATGTTGTTTAAAATTAGTCTGTACTTTTATTAAAAAGAAAACAACTGAATTAAGAAATCCAGAAAGTTTATACTAAAGTAAAGCTCATTTAAATAAATGAAATAAAGTTATTTATCTATAATGATTAATGAGATATCTCTACGAACATTAAAATTTTTTTCAGTATAAGTTCACAAGATAAATTAATTTTTTCCCAGCTGTAATCATATAGTGCTCATCTTATTAATTTGTGTGAACAATTAATTACCAAATATTTTAAGAATGTTTCATAATTTGAATATTATTTCCAAAGTGAAAGAATACTATATTACATGAATAAACTTAATCTCCCCCCCAAGGTCACTTTCACTGATGGGTTTAATACTTTTCACTGAAAGTATTAAACCTGTCTCCGTCGATGCCATGTGCTAGGGTAATGATTTCTGTTGTTAACACTGATGTGTTTTCTGTTGCACTTCTATTTATGGCACATTCTGTCCAGGCTACTTTCCAGCATGCATTTAACATGCATTATTTTATTTCAGTAATTGCTGCTGCAGCGTGATTTATGCAGTCCAATATCGAAAACTTTTTCTAAACTTCAGTCAGGGTTACAATATGTAATGTGATGAAATACATATCAAAAAACGAAAAATCTAAATGGTTGATCAAAAGTACTAATTTATTTTATTGATAACTTTGTCAATTCTGTTCCAATTTGATTGAAATTTTCATATACCGCTAAAAAATTGTACAAAAAAAGACCACCTAAAATAAAAATTATTTGAGTGTATTCACCTAATGGTTAAAAAATCATAATTTTTCAACATTTTGTTCAAGACCTAGCTTTAAAGTATACAAAAGTATCGCTTCAACATTATTGAATAAGAAAAATCGATAATTATAGGGAAAAAATTAAAAAAATAAAAAATAATTTACTTCATGAAAATAAGTCAAAAAGAGAAGTTTTGAAGTAAATTGACCCTTCTGCCATCTGTCAATGGTAAAAAATGGTGCAAAAGTAGGTTTTCGAAAAAAATTCATAAATAGATTTGAAAATTTTTTTTTGGTTGAGAATATGCCTGCTTCAGAACATCAGTGAAGCTCCCCAAAATGTGGAGTGTTATGATCAATAATGAGGATTTGCATAATGGACAAACAAACATTCAATTTTTTATTTTAAGATAAAACTTTTATAAACAAATTTACTGGAATCAGGGTTTATACTAGAAAGGTTTTATGGGGCGACCAACCCTACCTGTCCTTTTGATCTCAACTAGCACCCTATACCCTATTCATAAATTTTATGTTTAACCATTAATTACAGAATAGTGTAACATTTTTCAAAGTTAATAATTGTATGAACACCAAACCTATACTTAACCAGTTCTCATAGAATGTTTTGTCAACATTTTCAGTTGTAATATTTGGCAAAGAAAGCAATTTCATCTTTCTTGAAAAGTATTCTATGCAAGTTAAGCAATACATCATGCCCATAAAAATGGTAATGGGTCAGTTGTCAACATGTATGGCTTTAAATCTTGCTTCTGTTGCTTAGTATTCTGAAAATTTGAATTTGGTGTGTATTATCTTTGCATTTTTGACAACTAATGCATCTCTTTGTCTATTCTCTTACTTCCTTCTTCATATCTGGTGAAATGAATTTTTCTGTCATCTGCTTAATCGTTGTTCTGATACCAGAGTGTGAAAACCCATATATTTGTTGATACATCGGTTTTTGGAATTGCTGGGGATATAAGGTCTTATTTTGATGTGGAAATATCACTCCTAAGGATTATCTCAGAAGGTTCAGTACAAGACTTGAATTTCAAAAGAATCGTTCCTCATTAAATGCTTCAATTCAACATTATATACCAGCTTTTCTGCCATTGAATCATAGTTGATAACTAATATTGTTTCAGTTCTTCTTAATTCATCTGTGACTTTATTATCTTTACTTATTATGTGTTTAATCTTTGTTGATAATTCAGGAATGTACTGAAACTGCCTTAGTTTTATTGGAGATACCTTATCGTTTTTTGTTTAAATGCATATATGTAAGTGGCTTATGGGCTGTATAGATCATAAATTCATTTTCATCCAACGAATGTTTAAAATGCTTCACATAAAAATATATTCTCAACAGTTCTTTATTGTAAGTATTGCATGCTCTCTGCTTCTCATTTAGCTTCTTTCAGTAAAATGCTGTTGGTTTCTAACTCTTATCTGCAATTTGTTCTAGTATTCACCCAAGAGCAAAATATCTAATGCATTTGTGCAAGAGATAAAAGTAGTCCAGATATTGGGAAAAAAAAAAAAAAAAAAAAAAAAACCCATCAACATGGCTTTTTTAAATTTACATATGATCTTCTATACCCAAGGGATTTTCTATAGTCTTTTTCTTTTGCTCCTTTTATCATATCTTAATGGAGTACTTGTATTTTGGAGCATCCTTCAAGCACTGTTAATAAAAATTTACTATGCCAAGAAATGTATTAAATTCTGGGCTTTCAAAAACAATACATAGGAGTTCATCAAATTGCAAAAATGATTGACCATTTCACCACTTATCGTCTTTTAAAAGGGAGTCAGCACTAAGTCCCCTAGACAAGAGATCTGAGGGATTGTCCTTTCCAGAGCAATAAAATCAAGAATCAGGCTCCGTTAACTTGGTGATCTCCTGCACTCTGTTAACCACAAATTGTTTCCATTTTTTCGCAGAACCTTTAATCTAAAATAGAACTATTTTGGAATCTGGCCAGTGGAACACTTTGCATTCTTTCTTCTTGTGGATGTTTACTTGCACTTTAGAAATCATAGGAGTCGCAAGTGATGAGATTTACAAGCACTTCATGTTATTTTTTTTTACTTTCACATGAATTGATGCTCCATATGCGAGTTTAGAAGCATCACAAAAGGTGTGGATTTCAATGAAGTCATTTATCTCAGAATGTGTAAAATCAAGAATAAATCTTGGAATTCTGAGTTTGTTTAACAAGGGTAGTTCCTTGCACCAGTTTACCCATCTTTCCACTATTTTAGGGGAAAAATCTTCACCCCAAGTGATTTTATTCTTCCAAAGTTCCTGTGGGAGGCATTATATTCTTGTAATGAAGGGGGGAAAGCAAGTGGATCAAATATTTTCCCGATAGCTGGTAATTGGAATCTTTTAGTATTTTTGTTAGTCGAAATGAATTCTAGCAATACTTTTGTCTTGTTTGATCCTAAGCTGACGGATGTATCAACTGGATATGTGTTGAAACCTTCTGCTGCCCACTGAGACATTAAGATGGTGTCATTGCTGATCAATTTTCTCATCTTCATTCCTGCTTTCTTCATGATGTTCTCAGCATGATGAGATATAAGAAGTGTTTCTTGAATGTCTTAACCTGTAATCCAGTCATCAACGTACATGAAGGAACCAAAATGTGTACAGTTATGGGATGACTTTTTTTTATATTTCTCAATGGGATGTTTAACTGTAGCCACTAGTAGAAATGGGCTAGCATTAACGCTAAAAATAATCCTGTTGTAACGGTAAATTTATAATGAGGGCTTTTTCTTATCGCTTGGATTACTTTCTGTCCAAAAAAATCGTATAGCATCATAATGCTTGTCTTCCAAGCAAATTTGAAGAAAACCTGACGAATATCGGATGATATTGCAATCCGATTTAACGTAAAGTTTATTAGCACATCTAAAAGGTTAGGATTTAAATTTGGACCAGGCCACAAGCAATCGTTCAAAGAAAGGTCATTAGTTAGATGCGAGGCAGCATCAAATACAATACGAGTAAAAGTTGTGACTCGACCCTCCTTTTTTTATTGCTTGATGGGTTAAATAATATACTGGTTTGTGCATATTTTCCTCAATATTTTCTACTTTTTCTATAATCCCTTGATTCAAATAATCTTGAATCGTTTCTTGATATTGAGAGTAAAGTATTTTATATAACTGTAACCTTCGCCATAAATTTTGGAAAAGTTATTTTGCTACAGAAAAGTTGTTTTGCAACAGAAAAGTTATCGGATAATTCTTTCCAGTTTTTATTGAATGGCAGTTCTACTATGTATCGTTCATTATTAAATTGTATAAGTTTCTTTAAAAACATTCATAGCTTGATCATCTTCATGGTAGTAAGGATCATCTTTTATGCCAAGAGATTCAAATTCAAAAAAAAAGTTTTATGTGTCATCAGCAGAATTATCCTTAAGGAGATAACACGATAAGTTATTATTTTTGTTTTCTTGGAGCTGTCCACTAGTAACCCATCCAAATTCAGTTTCTCTGAATATTAATTCCTCATTTACTTTGAAAACATTATCTTTCATTATTCTTAAGAAAATATTGGCGTTTAATAATGCATGAATCTCTTTAGCTTAAAAAAAAATAAGGATCAGATAAATTTAAAAATTCGGGAATTTTTATTTCTGAAATATCTGAGTTAACAATTGGTGTCAACCCGGTAATTTTTTCTGTCACAAAAAATTCTATGTGTTCCTTAAAACCACCGCTTTCGTTAGAGATAAAAGTACTCATTTCCTCCTTTCAATTTTGTTTTATTGAATGGAGTCCAGAAACGGAAGTTTATATTTTTTCTGATCTAATACCAAGAAAATCACATTTTTCTGGATAAAATGTTTATATTTGAAACGGAATCAAAAATCGCTGAGCATTTAATAAATCTTCCTTCTCCATTTTGTAAAAGAATATGCCCAGTTGAAATTAAAACAGTCTTTCTGTTCAGTCTTGCTGCTTTACTAACGATAGTATTACAGAGGGTAGAAGGATTTATTTCTTTTCCCACTCCCATGTGTTTTCTTTTTTTGTTGTTGTTTCGGAATCTCTCGGAGAAAGACATTACTTTTTCGTCCCCCGAGGATGGGTGGTGTTCGTGCCTTAACCCCTTGTTTACAGCAAATAGTTTTTGAACGTTTGCTCCACAGCTGCACACATAGGTCGAAGCGCATTAAGATTTCCATGATTTATTTCATAAGCACAGTTCACATAGTTTATGCAATTGCACAAGATCTAGTCTTTTATTAGGGGTTAGTTTTAGGAATTATTTGGGGTTAGTTTTGTTAATTAATTTCTTAATTCTTACCTCTAAATCTTCGTGGCGAATTTCACAGTTTCCCGAATCTTCTTCAAATTCAGCTACTTCATTGGGAGCGGCATTTTCAAGTGCGAAGAAAATATTTTTTAGCTCTTCTGTTTTCATCTGAAGTTGATCTACTTTCTTTAATTTAACTTCGAGTTCCGTGGGAGCAACATCATCGATCACCTTATCAAATGTTTCTATTCTAGTATTGTTTCTCTTTGAGGAAGTTTTAATTTAATTTAATTTTTTTATACTATCCATAGCATTTGGTCTTACAGCCCGACTGGACCAGAAATGTTCGTCAGTGAAATTAAAATAATTAACACGGTGGATCTAGTCCTTTTTGGACTAATTTTTTTTATTAAAACTTAATAAATATTAATGGTTCAGTTATAAGTAAAGTTATTACAGTTATTGTGGGTGACACTAGTTGCCCACGTCCGTTATTGCTGAAAGTCGTTCAGCTTCTGCCTAGTTTTACAGAGTGCCGGTAGGAGACGCGCACATGCTTCAACAATCATATTTAATTGATGTTTGTTGTATATAATTATTTCAAAGTTAATGTTTTGGATCACTTTTTGCAACTGAATTCAGGTGATGAGCATTTCCATTAGAACAAAAATCTTTTTTGTATATTGCCCTTGGGTGTGACCATTTGCTCATGAATCCTCATGGCAAAGACTCCTCAGGTGCTTACCTTCTTTAGATTATAGGATTTGCAACCCCAGGATGCCCTAACAATCTTTATTTACTTTCAACACTTGCCATCTATTCCCTTCTTCCATTCTTGTCTAGCTTGCAGATACTTTAGGTAATAAATAAGTGTGTGGTGCAGCTTTACCAATATGGCTTTTGTACCAATAAAACTAATCAACCTCAAGTTAAAATTCACTTCAAGAGGCACATATATTCAAGTTGTATTTGGTTGTTTGTACATTACCTCTGAATAATGTTTAAAAAAATAATTTAATTAAAATATACATTTCAAAGTTATATATTAATTCTTCGTTTGTGTCCATAACCATGGTGATTATATACTGAAGCTATTTTAAGCAAATATTTTTTTTAAAAATCAACATGATTAACAAATAATGAAATAAAAATGAATTAGTAGTAAAAATATATTTATTTTATTAAATACTTCAGTATTATAAACACCAAGTTTCGAGATGTGAAATTTTTAAAGGTAATCATAAATGCTCATATTACAATTTCTTTGGAGTTTCAAAAAATTTCCATTCTTAATTTATTAGTATTTATTATTATGTATTACATCACAAACTTTATTTTAGTTATATTTAATAATATGCAATTAAAGGCACCCTATTTACTCAAGTTTCTTGCTTCTATCAAAATCCCTCTTTATGCCTAAGAAGACATTTTTTTTAACTCAAAAATCTCTCATTTTTTTGGGGGTCTAGAGTAAACTTTTATCAATAGCAAATTTTCTAGCAGTTACTTCAGTAAATTTATAGCAGTTACTACCCAGATAATATGAGTTATATTAATTTCATAACATTTCTAAAACCTTTTTAGTATTAGGCTCACACAAGCTTTATTTTGGTAAAATATTTTAATTTGCAGAACAAGCTATCTTTCTTATGTTTGCTAACAAATTTCAATCGCAAAGACTGTTATTGTGAGGGAAACTGTTCTTGTAGTGAGTGCATCTCAATTATTTAACAAATTTTTTTCTTTTGCTGCTTTTTCCTTTGCAGGTCTCTCTCTTATATATATATATATATATATGTATTAACCGATAGTCCATTTATATATGAATTGATAATGAAAAATTCTTTTGCACCTTTTAAAAGCTTTCTCCACTGTGCTGTAAGCAGTAATTCATCCTTTAATACCAACTTTAAATCCTGCATATCATGTTATGTGATGAATGTGCCATCATGAATATCAATATAGATTATTTACTTGGAATTTTTGGTTAAAATGTCACAATTTATCTTTTTGCTGTTAAATTCTGATTTGTAGGACCATATTAAGTTGTGAAATATCTCATGATCGCTGTTCTTATATCTGTGCATTTTTGTACAAAATTGGGGGGTATCATATATCAATGGTAATTTATGGTAAGTAACCTGAACATTGTTCTTCATCATAGTCTCAACTCATTCAGCTGTGTTTTTTTTTAAACGCTGATAGTTGTTGCTAAACAAACAGTACATCTTTCCAGCAAGTTTTGGTTCTATCAAATTTTAAAAAACTTTGTAAGTTAAAAGACAACAATCCCCTTTCATCTTTTCAGGTTGCTTTTTTTACACTCTTATTGCAATAATTCTCATTTACAATTTTAAAAAATCTTGCCACTAAATTCTCTTCTTGAAACAAATATAAGCTTTGTCTTGTTTCCAAAGTGATCAGGTTTATTTTAGTTCTTAACCTTATAACATCTCATCAATATTTTACCAGTTTTGCATGATAGAATGCAAGAGTTACCCTCTACAGAAACAAATACTTACGAACACCTTTTTACATGTATGAAATGTAGTAATGATGTATTTATATCAAAATGTGCATGAGTGTAAAAATTAAGAATATTTGTTTCTGCTGCACATCTTGGTTGTAAATTAGGAAGATAAGTAATCAAAATACTGCATTGTATACAATTTGATATACTATCAAAAATATTAGTATATGTATCATTGTCATTATTATCTGAACAAGAATAATTTTTCATGAGTGATTTATATGGACAATATCATAATGTAAAAGATTTTATGTGTAGAAAATGATTCTAAGTTCAGATATTTTGCATAACATTTTCTAGTACTGGGGTTTTATTACCAAGGCTAAATGTTAAAGTCACTTTGAGGTGGTATATTAAAGTCTTGTATAACATTGCTCACATGATTCAGTCCAGTAAATTAAATATTCATACTTTAATTTTAAGTATAAGTTTAATAACTAGTAGTTGGAAACAAAAATAAAATGCCTTAGAATTTCAATTGTAATCATATGTTATCTGTAATAGAAAAACTGGAACACGAATTGTAGAAAATATAGTGGCTAAGTAAGTAGTGTATGATATATAATGCCATTGGAACATATCCTTATCACCAATATAGCCAGCTAAAATCAGCTAATTTTTATTATATATATATATATATATATATATATATATATATATATATATATATAATATTCCAACAGCATTATACATCATATGCTTATTTATTTAGCCATGATGTTTTATACAATTCCTGATCAAATTTTTACTTTACAGTCAACATATATTACAATTGAAATTTTAAACATTTTCTTTTTCCAATTTCTTGGTACTATACTATACATAAAATTAAAGAATGAATGTTTAACTTACTGGACTGATAACAAGAAATGTTTTGCAATGTTTATGTGCAGCTACAAATTTATTTGGAAATAATCTGAAGGTATGGTAAATTTCCTTCTGCAAAGTGTAAATATCTATTTTTCAGTAGTTTATTTTATACGAGGAGTTGATTTTGATAATGGATTGCTCACTTTTTTTCATCACATTTAGTTATTTATTCCTATTTTAAAAATTTAAAACATTCCAAGATTAACTATGTTAATGTGTATTTTTCTCATTCTTTGTATACTTATATTAAAGTGACTTTTTTTTTCTCAATAAATTAAGCTCTCATCAAATGATATTTAAGATCATGAGCTTTCTTTATGTTTATTTATATTTGACTTCTGTAAAATAATATATTTTTTTTCAGGATGCTGCATTTAACATAGTATTAAAAGTAATTTTATCTATTAAAACAAGTGACATCGAAAAAACTGTATCCCAGCTTGATAGGGAGCAAATAGATATGCTTATGAAATATGTTTACAAAGGCTTTGAAAATCCATCTGAAGGCAGAAGTGCTCATCTTCTTGCATGGCATGAAAAGGTAGATTATGTAAAAAATTATTAGATATATTTATTTGTTATTTATGATGTACATAATTATTGTCAAATCTGATAAATGAGGAAACATTTCAATCTCTGCTTTCTTTTAGCCCTACAGCTAAATGCCCACTCTTCAATAATACTCAAAAAGTTAATCAGCCGTATTTCTTCTTTTCTTATTAATATTCATATAGATTTTTTATTTAAGTAATCGTTGTATTTATACCTTATATGTAAAAAAAAATTTCAAGGTGTATTATGAGGTATTACAATGTTTACAAATTTTGTGAATTACTAAACAAGTAACATGTAAAATGTTGTCAGATGCAAAAATACTGATTATTCTATATTAAGATAATGAAATAAATTTAATCTTCTGCTTATTTCCTTGAAAGGTGTCTAAAAGAATAAAAGAAAAGTTTTTATCTGTAGCTCTAAAAGAAGTAACAATGACAACAAAAAAATGATGCCATACATTTGAAGTATAAAATATAAGAATATTTTTTTTTTTCAGAATAAAAATATACTTTAACTTTATTTTGTTATGCACAATTTATGACAAAATGCAAAGGTAATTTATTTTGCTATAGAAATGTCATGTTAACATTATTTGAGTTTATTGGCTTATGCTTCTAATTTGAAGTTTTAAAAATGAATTTTTTTAAATGCTGGTCTTATGGTGAGATTTTGTGGAATTGAAATTTTAATACATTTAAACATCTTTTAATGTTCAGGTATTTTAGATTCACTGATAAAAGTACATAAAACGATGGAATTGCTTAATGTTATTTGAAGGATTTATTATCTGCTATTCTTGAGTTTGAATGAACATATCTGGAAAATTAAACATGTGTTTTATTAATAGCAACACTGTGTAATTCACATTCAAGATGTTTTTATGTAAAAAAAATTTAACAATATAATATCAAATTTTCTTACTGTTGCTGAGGAAATTATTCTTTGATGGGTTTTCATTTTATTGCAGTAGAATATGCATAATGATCATAAAATAAATACTATCATTAATATATTTAATGATTGAATTTTGACTTTTTTGAAATAAACATCTTTCATTTCTTTTTATTTTATGAATATCTCAGGTGTGAAGGCATTTGCTATCCCCCATCTCTTCTTATTTCTATTTATGATTAGGGTATTATATTAAAATTTTTTGTGTATTTTTAGAAGTGCATAGTTATTTTCTATGTATGGCATGAGTAAGACAATTAAAATTGAAAAGATATATTAACTAAGAAAGAAATAAAAGAATGATCAATTATTTATAGTTTTCCTTGGAAATAATGAAAACAGAAATATATGACTGTATTAAAAAAAATACAGTAATTTGGATATATTACTGGTTTTGAGACACTAGATTTATTATTAATGCATTGATGAGATGTGTCTTTATAGTTAATAAATGTGACCAAGAAGAAAAAAAAGATTTCAGTACTCTGTTTTTATTGCATACCAATATTATGATCTTGCATATGTGAATTCCAACCCTTCAAATATTCAGATTAACATCAGTAACCATCACTACCAAACAGGGAGATTTTCGTCTCATCACTCCAAATAATTGTCCTATTGTTCTCTTGTCCAATTAACATTAGTTTTAGCCCAGTTTAATTTTTTCAACCTTTGTTTGAGAGGTAACAATGGCTTTTTTGTGTGGAATTCTAGCATTCATACCTAAATCCTTTAGTATGTGTGAAACAGTCCTTACACTAACCTATACATTACATTGCACCATTTTTCTTCTATATTCCCAGAGGATTTTCTATTATTATGTAAACTTAGTCTTTTAATTCTCCTATCATCAATTCATGTTGGACATCTTTTCCTGCATTTACCAGTTTTGTTTTGTAATGATCAAGATCTTTAATTTCTTCAAAAATTTCGAAATGCTACCTTTGGTTAAGTTTCAACCAATTCCTCATCTAATTTCTTCATAACTGTAACTAGTCTTGATGCTATTTCTATATTTTTAATATGTTTTACAAGCTTAACTAAGTGAAAGAACATTATATTTCCAGTTTATTAATTATCACTTAACATGCAAATATCCTTACAAATATCCTTTCTTTAACTCCAATAAATGATATCAAGTATTAAATCTTACTGTAATCTGATTGGTTCATTGTCGAAACAAGATGATACTTGATTTTAGTTCTCCAAGCTCATTGGCTACATTCAAGTATTTCATTCAATTGAAGGCATGCTATTTCATATCAAACTAAGCAAGTTGTGCTTCCTTCCACTTGTTATTTCCTTTTAGAATGTAGATAATGAAAAAATTTTACTGCACTGTATTCTTTTATTACCTTTACAGTAATATTTAATTTTAAAAATTATTATAGATATGAGCCCTTTAACATCAAAAATAGATTTTTCTAATAGATTTCTACAATTTTTTCTGCTACTGTTCTTCAGTAGTCACATTTTTAAAATGCAAAACTCTTAGTATATCTAATACAATAGTCAATAACATTGTAAAAGTACATTTTAGTGTAATTATAATAATTTTAAGTCACCAACAACATCAATTATAAAAGAATGTAAAACTGCTTACTAATGAGTGGAAAATCTTATAACTACCCATATATTTTTTTCAATATGAATTTGATTAATTCCACAAAGTTAAGCATAATACCTGATATTTTTTTATGAAATTCTTTTTCTGGTAAGATTCAATATTTTATGAATCTCTTGGATGACCAAATAGAGGTTAGATAATTTTTTTTAGTTTGATATGTGGAAATTATATAGAACAACATTTTTAACAAAACCTTTCTTTTTACTGAAACTAGTATGATAATCTTTAAAATATTCTGGTTTATTCATGTTTTCTGAATTTTAATGAGGAATGTTTCATTTACAAGTTATTGATTAAAATAAAGGTGTAATGAGAAACCAAGTATTGACTAAGCATGTGTGCTGCAATTTTTATAAAATCTTTTTCCTCTTTAACTTTCATATTTATACTTACATAATATTAAAGACTATCTAAAATGTGTACTAGTTAATTTTTTATTTTTATTTATCCATTTGAGAGAAGTATGATTAGATTGAACATTAACTTTATTACCATGTAAATAATAATGAAAGCTGCAGTGTGGTGCAAAAGTTCACACACAACACATATTTCAATTTAATGGAAAATGTACTATGATCATAAATATATATCTCAAGTTTGTAAAGAATGTATTGTAAGGAAAATTAGTAATTACAAAAAAAAAAAAAAAAAAAAAAACTAAATATTACAAAAGTTTAAATTTTGTAATTTAATTTGCATAAATCCAGATTTTATGCAAATATCCCTTTGAACGTGATTAGTGGACTTCCAATTGGTGGAGTGAGACTTTTCTTCAGACTATAAAATATAACAATTGCTGTATGAGTTATCAAAATGCTGAAATCTGCAGTTTTCATTAGAAAAAGTTGTATAATCTGAAAGCAGAAGGTAAATCAGGTTAGTAAATTTCAGTGATATTAAGTGGGTCCAGACAAGGTATTTACAGTATTTTACTGAGTGAAGAATGATTTTGAAATGTATATAGCTCAGGAAAGCTGAGAAACACCACATGGTATGAGGATAGAAAAATTAAAAGGTTGGTTTTCTCTACCTGGCAATTGAAATAGACTAGATCAAAAATATCTTATGTTGCTAGGCAAAGCCAAAATTTTATGATACAATTCTGCAATCCTCAAATTTGGAAATTAAAAAAAGAAAGAAAAACAGCAGATAACAATAAGTGATTTTGCTATGGAATTAGATTAAATAACTGCATTTAATGAAATTTCATGCAGTTGCTTCGGAAATGTAATAAAAAAAAAATGCAAAAGTTAAATTAAATTAGTATTAAAACCAAAAAAATGAATGATACATCTAATGTGTATGTTAGAATGTTCATTTTCTCATTTTTTTTTCAATTGAGTTTGTGGCATCAATATGTAGAAAATATTTTCTTTTAATATTCTTTTCCCCCCTTTAGGTTTATGCTGCTGGTGGCATTGGTAGTATTGTGAGGGTGTTAACTGATCGAAAACGTGTTTGACAATATTAGTGAAAGAAAATATGTCCAAATTCTTTTTGAATAGTGAAGTATTTTATGTCATTTTTTTTTTTGTTAATTTATATTTTTAATATCAATATTTTTTTTAAGTTAAAGCTTGTATAAATGACCATGTAAGAGTATATATATATTTATAAATGTTTGTTTTGTTAGGTTCAATTGAAGAAATTCTTGTATTATTAAAAGGAAAATTTTAAAATTGTTTCTCCCCTCATGTAACAATAAAGACGAATAAAAATATTTATAAAAAAAATAGAATGTTTAATTATACAATATTTTAGATAATGCAGAAAAAATTCATTCAAAAACAGAGAGTGAAGTTCTAATTCAAATATTGAAATATTTCACAATCTGTTTGTAACCTCTGTATTTTAATTTGTATTAAAATTCTGCTTTATCCTCGTAAATTGTGTATTGAACTGAATACAATACGTTTAAATTGTGTTATGATTGATCATAAATATTACTTTCAAAATAAATACGAAATTTTCATTTCTTGAAAGAAGTTCAGGGCTAAAATCTGGGATTTTAGTTATATGTCATTAGAAAGTTAAAATCATTACTTATTTAATATTTTATTTATAGGGATTTTCTTAATTTAAAAAAAAGTGTGCAGTGCAAAGTTCAGGAGAAAAGAATGTGAGTATATTATAAGGTACAATTTTTTTTTTAACAGTGGAATGTGTAAAAATAAGTGTTTAAATAATTTCAGTGAATAAAAATATGCATAGATGAAAAAAAATACTTGTTTAGGAAATACATTATTTACAAAATTTTAGTTTCAGATGTATTCAGTAACATCAAGAAAAGACCTGCTTATTTTGTTCCCTCTTAAATCTTGTATTAATTTATTTAATATGATGTTGTGATTTTTAAATTTTTTTTTTTTTTTTAAGTTTTATATTGTAACATTCTATAACACAATTGAGTGAAGTTTTTAAATTTTTTATTTATTTTTATCATGTTGGGATTATTAACAAGTTAACATTTATATCAACATTATGCTGCTTGTTTTGATCTACCAGTAAAACTTTTTTTCAGACATTCATGGCCATATGCATTAATTATGATGTGTATGGTGTTTTTTTATTCAGATCCACCTTTAAATAAACAACACTGAACTTTTTTTCAATTTATTTTTAAAGGTTTTTCTAAAAAACAACATGTAATTTACAATGAGCAAATATTACACAATATAAAGCCAAAAACATGAATTGTGCAAACAGCAAACTCCAACGGTAGCAAGATAGTTGTTGGAAATGACGAGTATCACAGCATCAGAAACATCTGATTTGAAATCAGATGTCCATTCAAATACAACTAGAAGCTGAGTATAATCACAGTTTCTGCCAAAAAATCACTAGGACCTTACTTACACAGGGTAAAAGGAATTACAAATGTTTCAATTACACTGCTTGAACATTCATAAAAGCTTAAATAGAAAAAATAAATCACACTTGAGTTTAAGAATGCCCTTCTCCCTTCATTGTTTATTTTAAAATTATTAATTGGTTTCAAATAAATTGATAACGTAAATTACATTAAAAACAAAATATACAGGGAAAAAAATTGAAATACACATTAATATATACATAACTTAAAGCAGCATGCTTACACATTTAAAAGCAATATTTACAATATTTAATTATTCAGAATACAATATCACACATATAAGAAGTACACAATGAATTATAAATAACAGTTAAGAGAGCAATAAGGATGTAATGTCCTTACTATTGTCTGTTTATCACATAGTCAAACATTTCCATTTATTTTACGAGAAAGTGCAAACTGATACACATATTTTCCAAGAGAAGAGTTGAAAAACACGAACGATTTGAAATACTGAAAAACATGAGCTCTGACACTCTCATTCTAGAAAGTAGAGCAGATTGTGCTATAAATTAAAATGCTCACACAGTGGTAATTACAATTAGATTTCAATAACACAAAGAGGTATATTAAAAAATATTCTACAGTTCATTAGAACAGCATGCATTACATGAATTAAGTATGTAAGTATATGACAATGTTCTAAGAGAATGTGGTGAAAGTAATGATAATGTGTTTTATTCATAAGTAAACTAAAAATTGTCATCAACTTAATGAAAAGTGAAAAAAGATATCAAACTGCATCATTACTTCATAAATATGTAGAGTAAGTAATAAGATATTAATGCAGTTCTTTGTCATGCTATTCTAACTATAAATTTTTTTAATCTACAACAGTCAGAAACTGTAGTTTTTAATTACGTTGAATTTGTTTATTAAATAAGAGTTATCTTAAAGTATGCAAAAAATTTCTTTTTTGTGAAAAAAAATTATTTTAATGTGATAAAAATATTCAGTTACAGGAAAGCTCATATATACAATATTGATCATTATTTTATATCGAGAAGTTGCATTTTCTTGATAAAATTTGTTCTATTAATACGTATTTCATACGTTTTTTGATTCACTTTAAATTTATGTGTAAAAAGTGTGCTATTAACTTGCACTCCGTAAAACTCCTGCAGTGCAAATGTTAGAAATGTTTATTGTTCCTCAATGTTTAAAATTGAACATTTTGATTCAAAACGTTTTCAGTTTCTTCAGATTCGATTGAATAAAATTTTCGACCTAATCATTAATGATTATTTTTTAAAAAAATGGTCTGATTATATTCTTAAAAATCAAGTACACTTTTTTTTATCTAGATGGGAGTAACATGCAGAGAGCCATACTCAAATGAAATATTTATTTATATGAAATGAAATATCAGCAATGCTCGAATGAAATTCGAAATAAAATATCTATAACAGAAAAATACTTTTAGCAGTCTTGTTTGAGTAATAAACGAAGGTTCTTGATGAGCTTTGACTTGCAGTCCCTTCTGAATTGTAACTAATCTTTCATTCTATTTAAGATAAATGATAGATAATACAAATATTTGTAATTTGAAAGGGGCATAAATAGAAGAGTGTCCAATTCTGATTTATTATCGTTATAGTTGTTCACTATTTGTTTTTGTAATTTTCATCTTATTAACTTGTGTCATTTTAATTAGATAAATTAAAAGTAAGTTAATTATAGTAATTTTACTTTTGTTATTTAAATTTTTTTTGAATAATTTCATAATGCAGTACGCAATTTTGCCATGTAAGGCCCAGCATTAAACTGCTCAGTATAAAATTAATAAAATTTTACCATAAAATAATGAAATATTAATTTAGTAGTGAATTTTCTTATGCTGTAACTACACACTATGTTTATAATACTTAATAATATATATGTAAAAAAGTGCTTAAAATGATAAATAATTCGGATTACTTTAAAAAATTCTTTAAAATAAAGAATAAATAGTTTTCTAAAAATTTGAATCTTTTTAAAAAAAATGAAATTTCAAAACCCCTGCAAAATTCAAAAGAAATGTAATGAATTTAAATCCATAACATTTCAATTTATAAAAAGAATGATTGATTACTAAAATTGCATTAGTTTAATATGTACAGGACGAATTTTCCAAGGAATAATTACCGATCTTATAACGTAATTTTTTTTTTCCAAAATTTTAAGGGGTGTTCGGATTTTTCCCTCCTTGGCCATCTCTTGTGATATTGTTCCGTACAGATATTTTACACACATGGAGGGGGACTCGCTTAAAAAGAAATTAACGTTGTATTTCAATCCAATAGGCAAAATTAAAATACTTCTCTGATAATCCGAAACTGATTTGTACAACAATAATTTTAGGTTTTCTAAATTTCTGCAATTTAATGAATTTTGTTTGTTAATAAATAAGGGGGGGGGGAGTTTTTTTTTTCCTTTTAAAACTCGAATACTTGTCTATTTGTATGGAGAGAGTTTTGAATATTAATATCTTTTAATTTGCTCATGATTTGATTGAATACAAAACGGTTTGTAATAACAGGCGTACACTTCGTGTTACAATGGATCACTGAAAATTGCATATGTTGATAATTAAATTCCTCATTCTTCAGACGGTATTTTGTAACACAATTGTGAATTTCGGTACATTGATATTTACGAAAATTTTTATAAATTGAGGTATTTAAATATGAATGATGGATATAGACATTCCATTCTTCATAATTTAACACGATTATTTATGGTTATTAGTTTGAAATTTTAAAGATTGTAGAGCTATAATCCAATTGGTCACAGCGATTGCGGGTTTTTTGTGTGCTCCATATTATATTGATAGTTTCCCATGCTGTAAAATTTTAAGTTATTTATTTTTTAGAATAATTAAATAATACGTTTAAAAGTTTCTTGTTGTAGCTCGAAAGACTGCGACTAAGTATTTATTAGAACATTTTTAAAATATTAAGGAAATATTCATTGTCGCTTAATATATGAGCTTAATTTAGAATTAAAACTACCGTTTTAGGTTTCACTAAAAAATTTTTGCAAATTTAATCATCGGAAGCTGAGCACATTCATGTTTTCCCTTCTGATTTTATGAATAAAATGATTAGTAGTATAAACGTAGAAATGAAAAATTTAGACAAATGGGACGGTCAAAATTGAGACTAGTAAAGGGCATTCTGACTAGCATACACAAATTCCTCACTTTTTAGACATGTAGGAAACGGATAATTTCATTTTTTAACAGTAAGTACTGAGTTTATATTGCGGCTTAATTAGAACGTCATCTTGCTGAATTCTGTTCACAACTTTATCGCCATCCAGTACAGCTAATACAACTGAACTGTCCGGAGGACTTCGAAGAAGATCTGGTAATGGTGTCTCCCAAAGCTCTGATGATCCTTTCTGAGCATGAGCCTGCCTTTCAGTAGAGAAACTCTGATGATTACCATCATACGACGTTCTTAAAGTAACCGGCTTTTCCGAAGGACTTCTTTGTTTCCTGAATGACTGATTTTGGTTTTGTTCCCACATATGTTGTGAATTTTCTGGATGTTCATTTACATGACTATCTGTAAGTACTGGATAGGGTACCTGAGCTACATTTTGTCCATTTTGGAGTCCAAGAATAAGTGGCTGTTGATCATATCCATAGCTAGATGAAGAATGTTGACTTAGATCAGAATGATCACCATAATAATTTTCAGGGGGTGGATATCTTTGGCTTGCTTGAAAGGACATTGTTCCATCATCTTCATCTGGAAGAGTATCATCATCAATAGTTTCATAAATGTGATCCAAGAACTGACCATTAGAGTCCGGAGCAATAAAGAACTGGTGCACTTTCTTTTCTTTCCTAACTGCAGCTTGATATTTACGAATATTGACAACTACGGTATCTTGTTCTTCAATACCAGTTTTTTCAGCATGATATGCAGGTTTCCAAGTAGAACTTGCCCTTGGCATCCAAAAAGCGCTTTGTGATCTAACACCAACTTCAGTCTCATTCATTGAGCTTCTAGCAGGTAATGTAGCTGATGGATCTAAGAAATTGGAACTAATTTACAAAACAAGGATTTAAATTTACCAGAAAACTAGTGCTAAATACCACGCAATGATTAAGAACAGTTTAGAGCACATTTTCGTTTGATTTTGTAAAATGTATTATGAACAAAAACGATTGTTAAGTTTGTATTAGACAAATGTGCTATCTTCGAAAAAATAATTATCATGTGTACCTGAAGCAATATTTGAAGTCGATGCAGACATTTTTTCTTTCGGCAGAGTCCAGAATTCCTGAGACTAAAATAGATTTTAAAAAAATATACTTAATGTATTCAACATCTGAAAAATTCAGAAATTTATCAAAACAAGTATTTAAACAATTAAAGTATTCATTAATAGTTATTAAATAGATGAAATCTGTCAAAAATTGAAAAAAAAAATTCATTACTAATTCTATGAACTGAGTGAAGAGCAGTTATAAATGTTTTTTTCCCTTCAATTCTATTAATAATTACCAAAGTGATAAAAGTTTGTCTTGAATTATTTCTTATGATGATGCTATTTATTAAGTTTAAGTCATATATTCTTTTTAAGTTAGACCTAACAAGCATGTATATTTTTATTTATAGTATAAAGTACAATGTTTATATATTCATATTCCCTTTATTTCATATTCATAGTATATTAAACACATTAACCCGTTAGTTCATTTATTACTTATATTCAGTCTTAATGATTGAAATGTATGTTTCTTTGCTACTTTTATGCTCTTTTAAATTTATTTAAGAAAACATTCTTGCTTAATTTTATAAGCTATGTAAAATAATATACAAATAAATAGGAGCCTTTGAATATTACTCGTATTTCTCTTCGTACATCTGCACCTGATTAAATTGTAACATAATTACAAATTTTCTTAGTTTCCTTTCTATGTAATAACAAAGCACTCATTCATGCTTTTTTAGCTTACTTAATTTTTTACCTATCCAATTTTTAGCCAGTAATTAAAAAAGGGGACTTAGAAAATCTTAATAGTAATGGTATAAAATTGTATACTTACATCACATTCTCTAGAAGTGCTTCCATGGTTCACAATCTCCGGAGTTATTTGGGGCTCTTGTTTTCTCTGTTTGAAACATAAATCGTGATTCAAAAGTTTTCGGATATCTTCTTTCACCTACAAAAATTTGTATGACTGTAAAATTTGAATTCATAAAACATTACTTTCGAAACACTTTGACTATTTCCTTTTTGTATGTTTTTAACTTTGCAGTAAAACATTTTGAAATCTTAAATTGGTGGGAAAAATATAAGGTTTTCATAATGTATTTATTTTTTCTAAGTTTTGTTTTGTAAAAATTTTCAAGTTGTTTTGTAGATGAATGTAGATATTATATTTAAATAAGTATAAGACACAAACTATATTCTCTACACTCAATCACCGTTTTTTTTTTTCTCCCTTTCTTTTTTGGCTGCCGAAACTTCTAGTGAACAATTCTCTTTGAATAATTGTATTCTTAATCAGAGGCGCGATTCAAGGCTTTCATTTCAAGTAAAAATAATTGTTTTAAATTCCATATTTGCCCAAACATATAGTATAAAAAGTTAACATTTTGAAGCGAATAATTTTTACAAATTCCAGTGAGGTAAAAAAATTCGTCTTAGTAAGTATCTTAATTTTAAGGGGCCTCTTAACGACAGGTTTACTGCACTTGAAGAAAAATTTGATACCGGTTCTGATGAAAAGACGAATCCCACCTGTGTCCCTTAAGTGAAAACTTTTATTCGTTTTTGGAATTAATAGTTAGCTCTATTTATAGCTCTATATTTGAAAAAAAAATTTGTTGAAAATTTGAAAATTTTCGGCTGATCTTACATTTTGTCTCCAACAGTAACTATTCATTTAGAGATAAGTTACTATTGAAATTATTTAAACTTATAGCACTACAATTAATAGGAATGAATTCATTGTACAATCACACAAAATAAAAGAAACACATTTTCTTTAAGTTACTGCACCTTTTCATTCAGAAAGCAGTACAGCCATATTATTGCAACACCTTGCACACTGTTCAAGACTGAAAATATATAAGCTAAAACAGTCGATTCATCATTTATAAAAATGAGGGCCGATGTCCAAGTGAGACTTAGAAGTACCACCAGGAAAAAACTTCTGAAATTCCAGATTCTGAAATGAAATCACTAAAATTTGAAAAAAGAAGGAGCTTTCATTATGTATAATTATTGAAGAATATTTCCAATTTAGATAACACACACTATATATATATATATATATATATATATATATATATATATATATATAT
>BMAW01028089.1:715944-737724 GCA_019974015.1 Nephila pilipes
TATATATATATATATATATATATATATATATATATATATATATATATATATATATATATATATATATAAATTAGGAAAGTAGAAAAATAAAATATTTAAACATTTAAAACAAAAAAAATTTTTTTGGAAAATACAAAAATGGAGAATAATATTTTGCATGTTGTAAAAGGCTTTAGACTGTTAAGCTTGGTTATTTTAGAATTATATGCCTAACTATCCCCAATAACAAGAAATGTTTTTTAAAAATGGTTATAACAACAAAATTAAAAATTCTAGAAAAAAAATACAAAAAAGGAAAACATTAAAAAAAAAAAAATAATAACGTGCGTTAATATTATATACAGTAGTACAAAGAAATGCAAACAAATTTATGAATTTACATAACATAAGTAAATTAAATTTTGGAATAATATTTACTCTCATTAAATGCTCATTAATGTTTTATTTCAAGTCATAAAAATATTTGAAAAAGCATAAAAATGAGTCACAAATCGGCTGCGTAACTAAACACCATTCCACTTCCCACGTAAAGAAATGAATTTTAAGCTTTGGCAAAATGCAAACATTAAACTCTAAAAAACAATTTTTAGATGTTTCCAGAGTGCCAACACTAAACTCTAAAAATAATCAATCAAAAATCATAGGCTTTCACAACTTATTATTATTATTGAAACAAAAATTACAACTAAAAACTTGCTAAATAAAAAAAATTAAAAAATCCTAAAATGCATGTAATTAATAACGAAATTTAAAAATGCAAAGAAGCAGAATATAGCAATGTCATCTATCAAACTGTTTCATTTCTAAATCTAAAAAGAAAAGTTTTTAGGAAAAGCATTTAAGTAGTAAAATTTAAGATAACTAAGTAAAAATAAAATAAAAAGCTAAAATGAAATAAGTAATTGAAAGTTAAAATTAAATTTTTTTAAAAAAACATTAATAAAAAATAAAAATAAGTATAAAAAAATTAGGAAAAAGAAGGATTTTTTTTTAAAAAATATAAACAAAATCAAAGATAATCATTAATAAAATTATTTAAAAAATTAAGAATTATTACAAAAAAATGTAATTAACCAATTTTTAAGTTCTTATATATTTTAAGTTCCTGGTTTAAAAATTAATAAGATAATAAGCTTTATCACATTTAGAATAGAAATTATTTAAGTTATTTTTAATATTGGAAGGTAGTAAAATATTCTTACCATTATAACCAACACAATTTTCACTATAGACTAGATTAATAAGAAATTTAAATTTCTCATAAAAAATAGAACTATTAGTTTTTAATTTTTTGAAATTGCCAAAAATAACAGTTAAATCTTCTACATCTATTGAATTAAACAAATATTTAAGTCATAATTATAAATATTCTAAATCTTTTTTACGTTTTATATAATTCATAATTTCATAACGATTTCCTAGATAACAGTCTTATTTCCAAACTATCTATAGCGTTTTGAAACATTTTACCTGCTTTAGTTATGTAGTATTAAAACCATTAGATACAGTTCTAAATTTAATAGGGCCTTTTGAAATTTAGAAGTTAAGAACTTATGAAGAAATTTAACTATATTCATTGTATAATCTATTTTTTGTACAAAGCTTAAATTCAATTAGTTATTTCTCTTTCTCTATTATTAATTTTTATAAAAGCAATATTATCAGATGTGTAATATTCATATTCGCATATTTTTTTTTCAAATAATAGCATAATTACCACACAGGGACTTTGTAAATATAACAAATAATGAAATAATCTTGCAATTTCTTATAGAATCTTTTAGATCCAAAATCTTAAAATTCAAATATTTAAACTCTGCCATAATATTAAACTTACACTCTCTTTAAATACCTCTATAGGTAAATTGTATTTAATAGATAACTTAGCTAAAAAGTTGTCTATGTCTTCACTGATTTTTTAAAAATATAATTGTTATTAGAATTCATAATACTGAAACTTGTGCGGTTATTTCGCTAATTTTTTTTCTTCATCTTATCTTTATCTTATTTTCTTATACTTAGATAACCTGTAAATACATGTTGTCTCTCTTCATTATTATAAAAATCGCTCCTGACACAGAATCGGTGTTAACGGGTGACTACTTCAAACTTTTCCCAAACTGCCACGATAGTCATAGAGTCATCACTTCTTTTCTCAAAGAAGAAAAAGCAGACTATTACGTTATAACAATCCCCCTTCACAAAAACCACTGAAAGTTATTTTAAAAGGACTTCCGACTTCAATTGACCTAAAAGATATTCAAACCGAAATAGAAAACTTAGGCTTTCCGCGTTGAAAAGGGACCTCAGCTACGGCAGTATAAAATGGGGGGGGGGCCCACAACCCTTTTTTTTTAAAAAAATTTAAAAAAAAATAAAAAAAAAAAAAAAAAAATGAAGAAATTTACAACATCAAAAATGTCTTTTTAAGACTACAGAAATAAACCAATACAATAAGAAGAGCAAATCCACCCAATGTTACATATGTAATTTTTTCAAGCATTCATAAAAAAAATAAAAAAAATTGCAATACCAGACCAAGATGCCTTAAATGTGGTAAAGAACATCACCAGGGAATGTACAGTTAAAGAGAAGGTAGAAAACCCTACTTGCATTAACTGCAAAAATTCTGGACATATTGCTTCATGGGGAGGATTTCCTAAGCCAAGAAAAGGACAGACAACCACCCAGACAAACAATAGGAGTCTATCTTTCACTTCTAAAATAGTTAATGAAAAAATATCATACGCCCAAGTATGCAACCCCGATAAAAATACTCAAGAAAACCAAGAAAATTCAACATCAGTCATCTCTTAAGTTTGAAGGAAAAGTACCGATCAATCGTACACTACAGACCAAGATAAATATAACATCTTTGATACTGTAAGAGAAATACAGGAACTTTTCAGCACTTTCCTTCAGCTCCTAAATGCTTGTAAAAGAATGAGCAACACCTAAGATAAAATTAATAAACTTAAAATTTTTCTTCCAAGGATTAGCATGTGCTCTTCCTTAACAGTTTTTCTCCTAAATTTAATCAAAAATCTAGATTTTCCAAGTTTTTCACCCTAAATTCAAGAAGGAATCAAGTAGGAACGCCCACTGATCTAGTAGAATGCGAAATTTTCCCAATTCCCCCCTCCACCTCAAGCTATCTTAATTTTTTACTGACAGACTAAGAAATCAAGATTTTTTTGTCAAATTCTTGTCTTTTTCTCTTTAAATTGGAGCCTTCATTTTTTTTTTTTTTTTTTTCTGTTTATCTTATCGCACTGGGCACTTGGATATAATTGATCTATAAATCAAATTACCTACACTGAGAGGAGATAAAAGCCCAGAAAGGCTAGGAACTCCATATAACTCCTCGCTACGTACTAGACACTTGTCTAAGTCTCGTATTCGTGATAATGATGCCTTTCGCACCTCAAAAATTCTTTTTCATAACTTTTCCGGCCGATTAGAACAATCTTCGTCTTTCTTAAGAAAATATTCACCGGAAGCAACCCGACGTTTTGATTTTTGCTTGATTTCCTGTGCATAATGATGAATCCGAATCTCGCCGACGGTGACAACTCGACGTGGCAGCTCTCAAATTTTGATTTGGGAGCAACTGACTACCAAATCAAAACGAACTTATAAATCAATGTCAAATTTGTTTCGTCTCCGTTGAACAGTAGGCAGAACCCAATGGTAACAATTTACTTTAATTATGCTATTTGTCTTCAAATACAAGTACTTTTTGAACTACACACACATAATTAAAAAAAGAACAAAATAATTGAACTATACTCAAAAAAAATTACAGAAAGTAAATAATTAAATAGAACTTCCCCCAAAAATTACAAGGACTATCTGCATATAAATTTTTTATATTATAAAAGAAAAATGAACAGTTTTCTTTTTATCAGAAGGAAAAAAAAACAGAAAATAATTTCACCAAACAAATAATAAAAATTAAATAATTGAAAGAAAAGTAGCAATAAGATGATCCACACAGTATGTAAAAATACAAATCTAGACATGGAAAGAAGGAAAATAAATGGGAGAAATAAATCATAAAATAAATCGTAAATTCTGAATCTGGCATGCGACAGTTTTGAGTTAGTCTATATATATCACTCACACACGATAAATTTTAATTTTTAAATTTAACTTTTAAAAATTAAATTGTTTTATCGTCATTTTTTCAAGCCTAAAATTACTTTCTTTTTCGAATCATACACACCTCTGTTTGCCCGTTAGCCCAATAAAAAGTAGAATTAGTAAAATTTTAGGAAAATATCCTTTCTTACGATATAAAAGCTTATGGCTTCTTGTTTTATGTTCTCTTTTCAACAATTGACATTTTTCGTGTTAGAGGCGCAACTCCGAGCGCGGTACATTGTTAAAACAATATCTGAACTATTAAATTGCTCAAATTTCATTAAGTAAACATCGGGATAGGAATTGTCTAAAAAAAAAAAGAATATCTCAAAGATAACAATTTCAATTAAGATGCCACTCATACACACGACATATCACTCCTCTTAGATTATTTGTTACATTAAAATAAGTTTTAAGGAATAGTTTGAATTGAATTTATTTCCCAAATATTCCATTTCATATAAAAAAAATTTAATTAAAATAACTTTTTTTGAAATATTTTTATTTTCTTACTTGTATTTAGTAAGATTCACATTGTCGTTTCCTTTAATAGCAGTAACACTAGACATGTTATGGTAGAACATACACAATGCGATGAATAAAAACACCAGTCCACCCTATAAATTAAAAAAAAAAATTATCAATGCAATTCAGAAACTTATCTATAATATTTATTTTGCAGAATTGAAGATATTTATAGAATTTCTGAATCTAAAGTCAATAAATAACCACCTTTAAATTGAAAAATTAATCTTTATGCGTTTGTTGTTTATTTTGTTTTTTCAGTTAGTTACCATTCATCATTTATTTGGTTATTTGTTGTTGCAACATTCTCTAATTTCATAATTTCTTTTCCTTTTGTTTTTGAAAAAATGTAAGATAAAGTATTTAATGCACAGTTAAATTAGAAAACACATTTCTCAGTATTCTAATATAGCTCTCATTTAATAAATAATTCAAACAATGTCATTAGAATGTTGTATATATACTTTTTGAATATAATTTTCATTCTAAAAATGAACACATTTTACATCAAAAAATTATTTATATTTGTTAAATCACTATTTGACATTAAAAATTTTTTTCCCTTTCATTCTGTTTAATCTTTATTTAAATTGTTAAACATGTAAATTAAATATTGAAATCCCATAAGAATTATAACAGCGAAGACAATTAAAATCCTATATGGAATAGAAAGTAATCTAATAATAAAATTTTTGTTTATTTAGTAGTTAATACCTTTTGTTTTAAATCTTTATGAAATTGCAAGGATTTATTCATATTACGCACATTTTTATTTACTGCAATCCCTATAAATGTTTTCCTTACAACTTTGTGCGCAATTCTACAGTATTAATACAGTAGAATTGAGAATTTTGAAATGCAGATTTAAAATAAATCTCAATTTCAATTTCAAATCTCTATTCTATCTTAAAATCATACTTACAAATATAATGCTGACAGCAGGACCCACAAAACTGAAGACAAAGTAATTGTCTGCTTGTAGCCAGCAAGAGCGACTTGTGCCATAGCTAGATGGGTCAATTATAGCCGATATACCTGTGATAATTCCCGGAACTACGTATGCAGTCGCATAATACCACCAGGATTTAGATTTCTTTCCATCGCATGATCGAATTAGAGTTATGTACTGATGATAGCATTCAAAAAACATCCATGAAAAAGTAACAAGAAATAAATATTGCAAGAGTCCGGCAATAAGTGAACAAGCTAGGCGATGGCTCGTTTGTTTGATACCGCCAAGAAACACAAGCTCTGACAATAAAAGAACCAGAAACATATTTCTATGGATGAAAGTGCTATCTTCTGACAGGTCCAAGCTGAAATGAACGTAAATAAAATTTTCAGTAATAAAAAATAGTAATTCATATAAATTTTAAAGCAGTACATTTTAACTAATTATCATTAATTTCCTTAAAAAATTAATTTGAAATAATTATTTCAGAATCCGCACAACATTTCAGATTTTAACAACACGAAGCAGAAAACTTATGAAAATATTTCATTGTTAAATAAATACTTTCATTAAAATATTCAATTTTTGGAACACTGATAATATTGAAGACCAAGCTTGTTATAGGTAGGCTAATAAGCGATTGGTATGGTTTAATATGTCAAAAGCTTACATATAAGGACAGGTTCAAAAAAATGAAGAATCTTTTTGAAAAGTTATAAATAGTACATACAACATTCGAAACTACATACAAAATGCATATGGTATCCAGACACGTTTCAGTGAATTCTATCCTTTTTTGATAAATTTTGTAAAATGATAATGTGCAATAGGTTTTTTGGATATAATTTTAAAAATGTTGGATGCAATACCAAAATTTAAAATAAGTTATTATTTTACCGGGGAGATTTCATTGATAATTTTTAAAAATGTTATACGAGTAGCTAATGAATCCATTCCAATAAAAAGTATGATCAAATTTAAAAAAATATTTTTATTTATTTAATTTATCTTCAAGACAACAGTAATGAATAAAAATCAGCAAGAGCTAATTGAAGTTATTATAGAAAGATGTTTTTTTGATATATTGTCGAATAGTGCTCTGAAGATAAATTATTGAACTGTTAAGTTAGGCATGCTCTTCCCATATAGAGAAAGAAAGACAAGTTATTTATGATTTTACATTGCATTTAAACAATAATAAAAAAAGAAACAAGAAAAATTCATTAATAACGAGCATAAAAGTTATAAAAGTTTTATTAAATGAAGTGTGGATTTTTCATTAGAAAGTCGAAAATGAAAAATCTGTGTTGAGGGACAGTATATTTGATCACTTTTAACATGAAATTTGTATCATAGACCTTTTGAACAATTGAGCAATAAATAACATCTCATTCTATTCATTTAAACAATTTCATGAGCTGCATCGTGAAAAGACATCGTATTAATGCTTTTTTCAACACAATTATGATATTTGACGAAAGAAAAGTAAGAAATACAAAGCGCATACGCATGCTCATTGAAGTAATTAGAAAATTATTAAAAATAGCTCAGAATCTTCAGCAAATTACTAATATATATATGATATAATTATGAATCGTGATTGATGTAATCCAAGTTCATTGCAGCCAGCAAATTGGTTTGTATTTTATTTCACGAGGGAAAGAAGTCTCAAAATCTTTTTGTGATGTAGATTATGGTATTACATCAGTCGCTTCATGGAGTACCAGAAAGAGGTAATATCAAAAATACTAGCGTACACAGTTTTTCTGAATGTAAAATTGGTCTAAGTTGAATCTTTGTATGTAGGGGTACCTCTGGATGCGCGGAGAAACAAACTTTCTTAAGTTTCACCTATTGAAAATTTTAAGTGATTTTTCTCGCTATGATCGCTGATGCTTATGGATTACACCTTGTTGAATTTTCCAAAAGTATAAAATAGATTGTTAGAAATTTAGCAAATACATTTTTGCGTGATAATATATTTTATACATCATATGAGGCATGTGTTGCATCACTAGGGAACTCAGATGATTTATCACTGAATATTTAGTATATTACGTGTGAATGCAACCAGGGGGGGAATAAGATTCTGAAAATTCTTTAAGCAGTTTTTCCAAATAAAAATACAATTAATTGATAAAGTTCAATAAATTCCAGAAATTTCTGACATTAACATTTTGTTTTACTATATTTTAGAAAACAAGTGTAAAAACCATTTAAATTGAATTTTAAATTTAAACTTTTATTTTTTAAATGTATATAAGGCATTCTCAAATTAGAGTTCACATAAGTTTTTTTGATACCTTGTTTTGATGGTTGTCTATCAATTTTCCTTTTTCATTAGGTTGTACTTTTTCAGTAATTTTAATTAACAGGCTAACTGAGATAATATTTCGCTTTTAATACTTGAAACCTTAAGCCATGGCGTTTTTGAGTATGGAGAGTTAGATTTCTCTATTAGCTAGACAAAGTGCAACCTAAGGTTCTGAGGTCTGATGAGGGCGTTAATCTCAAAACGTTATTTTTTGGAGAAATTTCATAAAGATCTAATTTAAAACACTTTGATGTAATAAGCTTAAAATTTTGTAGCCTCACATTACACATGTTTGCGAATGTAATTGCATTATTGAGTGTGTTTGTTGTGAATAGAAAAAAGTTACAGTTCAGTAATTATTTCACTAATGATATATTTAATCGTATTTTACTATTAATACACTTCCTCTTACTTGTATTTCTGTTCAACAATTCCTTTTATAAAATACATATTTTGTTAAGAGCGAATGACTTTAGATACGTATAAGGTTCACAAGTTACCATCCATCACATATTCAATACAAAAATAGCAGTATTTTGTGGTAGATAAAATACCATTGGAGTTGGGCATATAGCTGTCCCATTACCTTCAATAGCCTAGAGTCTCATCAAAACTGAATCCGACATTTGGAATATTTTTCATTTTCATATTTCATACTTTTAGCCCTATTTAATCCATAAGTATCTTTAACAATATAAAATCAGAGTTTCTATAACTATAAAAATCTAAAAATGTTTTTTTATTTAAAAAAGTGAACTTATTATGTATTCATGAATTAATGTAATATCTCCAAATATTTCACTGAAAGTCAATGTAATTTTTGTCTGCAGAATAGAGCTTAAATTAAATTTTGACTGATTTATGACCCTTTAATAACCATATCCATTTATGAAATTGAAGTTCAAGGGCTTCTAATAAAATTTATGTTATCAACACTTTCAAATATCTGGGAGTAGGGACAAATTATGCTTAATCAAATCATTATTTATTCCAAATAATGATAAATTTAATTTCTGAAAGCCAAATCATTATTTAATCTAAAGAGACTAACGAAAAGTTTTAAAATTGTGATTTCTGTTTAAAAGGGGCCACTTAAACGTGTTCGGATATCATAAATGAGTTACAGCATTTTCCCCTCCTTTCCATCACTATTTTCTAAAATAAAATTCATGAAAACTAACAATTACTAACCTCAGCATAAACAGAACAATAAGGGTAAGTACTAGAGCAATAATTGCAATTATGCAGCCGGTTGTGACTATCATGTAAAGAAAATCTGAATTTGCTGCTGGAGCCTAGAATGAATAAAAAATAAATGTTATTAAAAATATTTCTTAAATAAAGTAACAAACACTCTTTTCTGAATTTCTCAAGATTAGTGGTTATAAAAGATCTAGGATAAGAAATTATAAAATTATCTTTGTTTTTCTTACTCGTATTTGCTTACTTTATTTTCTACTCATTCAATGAAAAAGAATATCGGCATTTAATTTAAAGTTAAATAAGAAGACGGTGCTGTTTTTTGATCATTTTCTCAAATATGCATTTAAACATCGAAAAATAATATCTCTTCTATTTAAACGAAATTGAAAACTGAGTAAAAGCAAATAAATTCTTAAAACTTTTTTTTTATTTTCATATTCTAATTTGCATGCTAAAATGATACAGATGACTAAAGGAAGCCCTTATAAGTATAATCAAGCCTTTGAAAATGCATGCACATCAAAACATACCCCTTATAAGAATTCAGTTTTCAGGTACTCGGGAAGTGTTTACAATGAAATTTTTACTGAGTCTTTCAAGTAATTAGAAATGGATTCATATTGCACTTTTATTATATTTTATTACACATTTATAGGCCCTTTTCAAGAATTTTTTTTTTTAAAATAGAACTTTTTTCCAAGACATAATAAATCAAATACTTCTTTAAATATAATGTTTTGTAAGTATTAAACTAAATGAATATATTCAATTGGCAACAAATTTAATAAAATCATGCATTTTTTGTTACATTTAGTTAACAAATTTTGTACCACTAAAAGGGAAGAAATTTGTTGTTAACACTTGTATTATAATTATACCCATCACATTAAACAACAAATGAGAAAAAATATTATAAGACCTGTTATGACGCAGCAATTGGACCGGATGAACGTTTCACGTGTTAGTTGTTAAAATGGGGGGGAAAAAAAATCGCAATATAAGAATTCCTTTCTATTGAAAATTTTTTGTAATAATATTTCTAATTCTTTTTTAATCTAATCTTTTTCTCTAATGGAATTTTCCATCATTATTTGATATTTTTTTGTATTTATATATATAAAAAAAAACTTGAAATATAAGTTAAATTGATGAGTATTGAATACAGTTATGTAAATCACAAAATTGGGTTTTCGATAACTTACTATTTACAAAGTAAAGACATTTTCAAAAAAGAAATTTATTTCTTAACAAAAAACAGTTTATAAAACAGATGTTTTTATCTTGCATTATCCATTCAGTTTTTGGGAATAAGCGTTATAAATTTCTGTTCCCATTATCAAAGTTCGGCTAGTCATTTTGAGAAATATACTCCGTATGCTTATAAGATTGCGTATATTACCAATATTTAAAATTTTATGATTAATGTTTTTGACGTGTCATTCTATAAGAATAATACTATTTTTCTTTAATGTTTCATTCAAAAAATGTTGGTTTATCATAATAATTTTACCCTATTTGAAACATTATTAGCTTTTATAAAATAAGTATAAGACTTGCACTTAGTTGAGATAATATAAAACACAATAAAAGATTTCAAGACAGACTTTTGCTTAATATACGCGTATAGATAAATAAAGAATACACTTGCAGAATCAGGTCGTCGTTCCATTATGAGAGCAAAGTTGGTTAAATGACCACACAAGCACACTGTATGGGTTTTGTTAGTAGATTCCACCAAACAACCTTTTGCCGACCAGTCTCTAAAATACGAAATTGATGTATGATTAGAAGCAATTCATTATTTTAGTACAAAAACACATTCTGCACATTCATACATGCAATATTATGGTATTTTCATACATAACTTAATTATTCCTAAAACGGAATAAAATGTACAATTTGTGGCGTAGAATAATACTTTATTCCGAAAATTCCATTTGTAACATTCTCATTTTTTTATGTACTTTTCGAATAATTAGGCCTAAGATAAATTTTCAGGAAAAGAATTGATATTAACACCAAATAAATATTAAGCTATGTAGTCTAGGTAAGGAAAGACCATTCAAAAATAGTAAATTTTTAACGGAGACATAACTCTTAATTTTCAACCCTTCAAAAATTCAAGCGAATTAAAATATCTTTAGACTACGTCACAAAATACGAAAGTTAAATGAAGCTCAAAGTAAACTGACAGAGTATTCCCAAGTAGTCCAATAAGATTCTTTTCTGTTCCGTTTATTTAACACAGAAAACTGATATTTTTCAACAATAATAAAGTGAATAATTACATCAATATATTGATATTACTACTTTTTTATTTTTATTTTTTGCCATGATATATTATTAACACTCGCAAGAAAATAAACAATAAATATATTTATTGCTTTTTTCCTTTTGTCAAGTCATTGCTGGTTAGAATATTCAAAATTCTCAGTTTTTCTTAAAGAAATTTCTAACCCGAGCCCTATTTATGCGACTCCCTTCATGCTCTTACCCACTTTCGACAACGAAGACGCCTTTTTGCTAGGGATGGATCTCAGGGAAATATATATCCAGGATTATAAAATAAACTTTCAAAAATTTATCTAAATATTTTTACCTCTTTTCTATTTAACTGTGATGCGTATAAATTAAAGAAATATATGTCTAAGCTAAATAAGTTAAGTGTAACATTATTTTAGGTAAAAACAGATATTTTTTCTCCAAAGATCTTGAAGTAAGATAACTCTGTTTCTCTTTGTCAAAATGTTTAGTTAAAATTTACATCAAAACACTATTGTTCTGAGAGAATAAAAGAAAGAAACTTTTGAAACAAAAAAAGCAGAACCATGGAAATTAATATTTTCCGGAAGAAATGAGTGGGGCGTGACAACTCGGCAAACATCGGAAGGAAGAAAGAAGCATTGGCTGCTCTAATTAGACGAAGTTGAGAAAAAAAATTAACGAGGATGGGTTGAGGAGAGAGGTTTCGTTCCTACAATCAGGATGAAAGAGGAAAAGCGAAATAATTGCATTGGAAAAGTTAAATTAAAAGTAAAACTGATAAAATAAGGCTTTTCACATAGTCATAATTCAGAAAAAAAAAATTATTAGAAGCTTATGCCCTGGAATCTCTATAGAGATTTATTAGCCGTTACAGTGAAATCGTTGTGGAAGAGCCATTATGCGAATCAAACTGATCGTGGTTCCATCTGATAAGAATTAAATCTTAATCTAACTTCCTATTATTAAAAAATGATTTTTTTTTCTATTGAATTAATGAAATTAAATTTGTAAAATTGCAAAATAAAAAGCGCGCTCAATATAGCTTACAGGGGGGGGGGGGGGATTTTTTTGATGAGTGGGTCCAGTAAGATTAACAATGCTTTGTTAGGAAGTTCTGAGCCTTTTGGCTTTTGGAAAATTTATGACGGAGTCCTTCAAGGTTGCTCTTGGACCCTTTTGAGAGTCTGAAAAGGCTGGATTGTAATTCGATCGTGTCCTCTACTATATGCAGAATACTATATACCTTGAAACATTTTTGGAAACATTTTTTGAAATGGTCCATCTGTAGTTAGAAATCAGTTTCATTTTAAAATCATTGCGGAAGGTGGATTGTTTTATGGTCAATAAATAAGTAACCGAAAATTTGTAATTTTTTTTTTAGTTTAAATGAAATAATAAGAATAATAAAAACATAAAATGACTATGGGCTTTTAAATCATATGTATTAAATGTTCCTTTAATTGTATTTTAAATAATGCTTTAGAGTGATTATTACAAGCATAGTTTGCCACCCTGTGAGGTTAAAATAGTATGAATAAATATTTCAATAAAAGTTGCTTTATAATTGTACACGTTATGACACATTATTTCAGCTACCCTAATACTTAAGAAATCATTCAAATGTTTTTTTTTAAAAAAAATTATATTAAGTTCTTTTTATCTAGAATGTACGTTAAATATTTGCTTAAAAATCTTCTTTTTTTTTTCTCTCTAAAATTTTAAAAATTCAACTGTTTAACTCGAGCAATGTCAGATTGCGTAAGCTAGTAACAAAATAAAGGGGGGGGGGGGGGAATCAGTCTGGCAGAAATGAGAAATTCACAGTAATCCTCTTAGATATTTTTTAAGAAGATAGAAAACAGTTGAAAGAACTTTAGGTCTATAAATTTATAATGGACTTCTAGATCTTCTATTTCTCATCTGCTTTTGTTTTGTTAAGAGTTAATAAATTTACTACAAACACAATTGAACTATTTGTGTTTGCTTATTCCTTTTAAGCTAAATAGCTTACGAATTTTTTTTAAAAATATTATTTATTATTATCACGTATTAATGCACTCTCTCTTTCTCACACATAAACACACACACACCACACACACTAAATGATAAATCTAAAAAGAACTTCAATGTTAAAAGTATTAAATACTTTTTGTTTAGTAAGAAAAAGAGAGAAATTAAAATTCTAAATGATTTTATAACTAATGTAAGTAATATGAACAGTATTTATCTTCATATTGTTAGGGATATTTGTTATTGTTTGGCTTTTAAATATAAAATTGATACTGTTAATAATGATAATCAAAATGTAGAATATTCTTATATTAGATTCATGAATAAATCTTTTAATAAAATAAGTTTTAACAATATTATTAATAAACATAAAAATTTACTTTATATTAATAATATTATGAGTAAAATAGCTTTTATCTGTGATAAAAATATGGGACGTATGTTATATAAGTATAATAAATGGAAAGAATTACAAAGTTATAGTGAATGTAATTATAAGGATTATAAAGAGTTTATTAATTAAGAATACCAACATGTGATTACTAATAACTTAAATATAGTAAGGGATAAAAATTTGAAGGAAATTATGAATATATAAAGTTACAGGTTTTAGAATTATTACTTCTATTAACAATGATTTTTCTAAAGAAAAATTAATGAAGATATTGATAATTTCTTAACAAAATTAGCCATTAAATATAGTTTACATATAAAAGTTTTTAAAGAATATAAATTTCATATTAATAATGAATTAAAATACTTGAATTTCAAGTTAAATGATAGTATTAATATTAGAGATTTAAAAAGTTATATTAAAAAGTTACAAGATGAATTCATTATTTATTATATTGATAAGATACCAGGGAATTATACAATTATTTGTAAGGAACTAAATGTTGATTTGACGTTTAAGCATTTGGTTAACAGTAAAGCCTTTACTAATGTAAATAATAGTGATAGAGATATACTAATAGAATTAAAGCTATGCATAAAAATAGGTTTCCCTTTGTATTTGATAAAATTTCTACATTTATTTCTAACTTCTTAATTTCACGAAGATCCTATTAAATTTAGAACTGTGATTAATGGTTAAATTACTTATACATTACTATAGCTGGAATACTTTTACAGAATACTATTGATAGTTTTGATAAGACTACTATTATTAAAAATATTTATGAAATTATTAACTATATAAAAGATTAAGACAATTTACTCTATTTATAGTTATGACTTTGAAGATTTGTTTAATTATGTTGACTTTGATGATTAAATTATGGTTATTTTGGCTAATTACAAAATAATAGATCAATATCAAATGAAAAATTTGAATTTCTTATTAATCTTGTTCTAAAAGAAAACTATATTTGTTATAATGGAAAAAAAACTGTAAGCAAATGAAAGTTATACTTCAAGGGGTCTAGTTAGTAATAGTTTAGCTAATATCTATCTAAATTTCTTTGAATATAAATTTAAAGATGACAATGATCTCAGATTAATTAGATGTTAATGATCTTATTGGTTTCCAAATTAATTCCAATTTAGATTATACACCTGATTTATATTTTATTCTTGGTTATTAATCTTATTTATCAAAAAGATTTTTAAATAAAATTCTTGGTTAGGTTTTTTTTAAAATCAATCAATCAATCAGTGTTTACTTTGGGAGTGAATTCTTTTATGGAATGTAGTGGTTGGTTCAGTATGAATATTACAATGTTTTACTTATTCTTAATAAATTTTGTTAAAAGTAATGATTGTTTTATTTATTTATTTGTATTTGTTTAGTTCATTTATTAAGTTTTATAATTATTAATCACAGTTGATGGTAGTGGTCTTTATAAAGTTTACACATTATTTATATGGCATGTCTTTGGTAGTTTTACATTTTATTTTTGTGAGTGCTCTTTTTAATTTAATTAAATAGTTTTTTAGATTTTTCTTACTTAATTAATATGTTTTTAGATTTTTCGTTTTACAGTTTGGTAGATATGTATTTATTTATACTTTGCTGTCTACTGTTTATTTGAAATTGATTATATTGGTATTATGTTTACTTTCTTCTATTTTCTATGGCTGATTTTCTGAATTTCCTGATTTTTGGTTGGTTACCATATTTTATTATAATGAAGTTCACTGAAGGGTTAGGGTTTGATCAGTAGTAACGATATAAACACGCATTATTCCATTCCAAAGTATGGATCAGTGTGAATTACATTATTTCCTTAATTCTAAATTTTTTGTTCTTTCATTTGGCTTTCTCTTTTAGTTTTGATTAATATATTTTTGTTTTAAATTTAATTTTAGTATGTTTAATTAATTATAATAATTTTTTATATGAGTTATATTAATTTTACTTAGTTTTTTTTATTGATTTCCTTAATAACTACGTAGATTTTACTCATTAATGTATGATTGATATGTTGAATTTGTTTGTAACTGATATATTGTGATTTATAATTCAGATGTTTCCCTATATATATATATATATATATACTAGCGTGCAAAAATTAAGGACGTGATGGTTTCTTCAGTATAATGTTGTGCAAAAGTCTTCCAAATCAACACAAATAATACCATCAGATCTCCAAGACAAAAAATATCAAAAGGATAAAAAGGAACTTTATTGAAAAAGTAGCATGGAGCATAAAGTGACTGAAGGTCGAAACATCTATGTGATAGATGTCCAACCAGAAATATCCAGCCTTTAGTAGGGGATACAATCTTCCCTAACTACTATACAGGTTTCACATTGTCTGGACGTACTGAGTATGAGGTTGTCAATGAGTTATTGAGGCATTTCAGACCATTTGTCTTGCACCACCAATCGGAGTTCCAGAATCGTTACTGGTTGTAAGTTATGTGCTGTCAAGTTTTTTCCTTGAAAGTCCTATTCATGCTCGATGGGATTTAGATACGGAGACCTTACCAGCCAATCCATGCGTTCAATATCCTCTCTGTCCAACAGCTCTACGACTGCTACTGTGCGATGAGCTGGCGCATTGTCGTCCATGAAAAGGAACTGCGGACCTATAGCGCATCGAAAAAGACACACATACGGAAGGAGAATCTCGTTACAATAGCGGGCCATGGTGACTTAAACTCCTTAGAAAATGGGAAGAACAATACGGCAACCAAGCATAATGCCTTCCCCAAACGAGAACATCGCGACCTCTAAACTGATCTTTCCCGATATGTTGGAGGGGTCATTGCGGGTTTCCCGCTTTCTCCAGATGTGTATGCATCCAGAATCACTACTCAGACTAAAATTGCTCTCATCCGTAAAGAGTACTCGATCCCATTGGTTATCTGCTCAATTCTGGTGTTCCCGGCACCACAGAAAAACCCTTCTCCGATGAGCAGACGTTAAATATACATGCTGTACTGGTCGTCGAGCAAACAAACCACCCCTATGCAGCCTCCTGTCCACGTTAAAATGTAATATCGATCATCCAATCGCCCGTGTCATGTGTCCAGTGATTTCTCCCGTGTCTGTCGCCTGTTCCTTCTGGCCTGCAAGGCAATATACCAGTCGTCCGCTGGGGCAGTTGCTTGTGGACAGCCACTGCTGAACCGTCGGACAGCTGCTCCAGTAGTTTAAAATTATCTCTAAAGTCGTGAAACGATGCTGTGAGTATTCCCGAACTCCGCAGGCACACTTGTAAAACATCAACCTTCCTCTATCTTTCCAATGATTCGACTACGACTAAAATCATCAAGATGTCGTCTAGCAGATTGATTGTTCGACATTTCACACAGAGGCGCTCTGATATCCACCGTGTAGTCGCTTTCTCAGAAAGGCTGAGCTTATACTGCCGGCGGGCTTCTTATTCCTCTCCGACACTCCCTCATTACGTCTAGCAGCGCGCATGTGCTACTGTACCTCACCTTAATTAATCTCATGATTGGCCTTTCAGTCCGCTCTGTCTCTTCGTTCCGCTGAAATGCTAGTTTTTCGATTCAGAACATAATACTTTCAAGTAAATATTAGAAAAATATACATGCAATGGATATATAATCCAATAAATTACTTACAAATGATTAATCGAATCAATATTTTTAAACACAAAATTTTTCTTTCCCTATTTTTGCAATATGATGCCCAATATTTAAATTCTAATTTAAATTCCAGTAATTTCATCAGATCATTGGAGAAAATATAAAACTGTTTATACTACATATCAAATTTATTCAACACATCCTTAATTGAAGTGAAATTTGCATTTCAAAGAGTAAAAAATTGATTTTTACATGCTAAGTAAATTGCCTAATTGTAATAACACCACAATATATATATATATATATATATATATATATATATATATATATATATAACGAAGAGTTTTGAGTTACTTACAATTTTTTTTAAGCCTAACATTTCTGAAATATCTCATATATTACTACACAGAGACGTTTACTAAAATCTATTCGATACTATGTAAAATTAGAGGATGATGAAATGTAGAAAATATTCAAGACCACACAAAATTGAATTTATAATGTTTTAAGAATGTGATTATGAGTATAGTAAACTGATTTTCTTCTGAGAATTTTAGCAGCAGGATATTCAGAATGTTATGTATATCCAGACAAAGTGTTGTAAATATATTTTACTATTACACAATAGCAAATTTATAATATTGTTATTGTGTTAATGAACATATTAACATACCCATAAATACTTTCTTGATTTTAAATTAAGGCTTAAGTTTATCTTAACAAGACAATGAATCACGAAGTTAGTTTAAATATGATAAAATAAACTATTTCTAATTTTTTTTAAAAAATAAAAATTTACCTTAAGTGGAAATCCCAAAACACGCATACTGGATTAGTCACATTTTCTTCCTATAAAAATATATACATTATTGAAGAAAACAATTTCTTTATGTATAACTCATAATTTAAATTAGTCATTAAAATTCTAACAAAAGAAAGAAAATTTCTATTTTACAAGTAATTACACCTGAAAAGATAAGACACAATGGAGTATTTTTTTATTCGTTAAAATATATTAAAACAAATTCCTTCAAAATCATGAAACATTGCAAAATCAACTAAAATGATTATATATTTGAATTAAATTGATTCGAAATTGATTACGAAATGCACTTTAGTAAATTACTTGTGTACTAATTATTTTAATGCTAACTATGTTTGATTAACACTGAAACTGCATCAACATCTCTTAAAACATTTTAGACTGTATGGGTTGTTAAAAAAAATCTTCCATAAATTAAATATTTAAGCATTTAAATCAAGAAATAAAGTTTTGTTTTGTAAAGAGTTGTTTATTTTTTCCATTTTTAAGGTTTCAGTAAACAGTATTATTTAAAAGTTATATTTATTTACTCTGAAACAATATATTGAACTAGTAGTTTTAATATGAACGTATTCAGTAATTTTTAATAACATGCAAAAGAACGTTTTGATATTGTTAAGCTATTTGTTCGTTCATGAATAATTTGAAGAAACTTGTATTTGAATATGGTAATTTGCTCAAAATTTCTAAGGACACAATCAGAAAAATGGAATTATATGGGTTTCTTAAAATAAAATAAATTCTTTTAATTTTTTAAAAAAGAATAAAGAAAAATTTCATTTTAAATAAAATAAATCTTAACTTAATAATTACAAGAAATTTTGTTATTGAATTACGCATGTATTTTTTTTAAATTTCTTTTTTTTACTTTAAACTAATTTTTTAATAATATTAGAAATATTTTTTAAAATACTTTAATAATTTGTAACTATTTTTTTAAAAAAATAATTTTCGTAAGCAATATTATTTAAGTTTATGTAGAAATCTGCACGAGTCATGTTTCTTCGTGTTGTTATATTTGCGGCATGATATTTACCAATAAGTTTTCCTTAGGATTTAGTCATATTTAGAGGTGTAAAATTATTTCGATTCATTATTTTCATGATGTTAACCAGATTGTTATTAAATAATTCTAGATAAAGTAGGAAGGTGGAGTCATCGATTGTATAAAGCCTGATATAACAATTTGAATTAATGTTAAATTCATATTGATTTTTCCCTGTTTCAATTTTTCTTGGGCTTAATTATAAATTCCTTTACACAATAAAAATATTTTACATTTAACCATTTTTTATGATTTGAGTTTTCACTTTGTAACATAAATTATATTATACACATACGTATATTTTTCTAAGAGATTTTGTTAACAAGTATAAATTAATTCCTGAATGTGAGGCTTGTGATACCGCTTCGAAAAGTAATAACAGTATAAAAATGATACAAAATGGATATCTGATAATTTAATCAATTAGCATTTTTTGACAATGAATACCATATTTTTTTTTAGAGAAATGGTATGTGTGTTATTAATTTCCTTTCCTTTGAAAACCACGCGAATTATATATATATGTGTGTGTGTGTGTGTATCTGTGTGTGTAAATTTACGAATTCGCTTCAAAACAGAATAAGTTATTAGTAAGAAACAAGTACTTATGAATTTTTCAGCCCTGTAAAATTCTTGTAAGTTTATAAAGATATTGAATTTAAATACTTACAATAAGATGCTTAAATGTGATTATAGCCGGTCTTCGTAGCTTAATACTTCCACTCTTGTCTAAAGATGCACCAATAATTCTAGAATTGATAATGCGGGTAATATTGCCAGGAGAAGGATCAGGATGATGAGAAATAATGGATCCTGGTATTAGGTATTCGTTGAGTTTTTTGAACACAGAGAATACTACTTTGTAAAATCCTACAAAAAAATAAATATTTTGTGCATATTACTACGATATAATGCAATTATATATATATATATATATATATATATATATATATTCCATAAAAAATGTATAAGCTAGTATAAAGTAAAGACGTTAGAACAATAAAAATGATAAATGATATATGTAATATTATAAGGATGAAAAGGGAAATACATAAAATTTTCTTCTAATTTATTTAGTAAGGATAAACGTGGATTAATAAATATATATATATATATGGCATAATATCTGGCACCCGTTGGTGTGAGAAAATTGTTCAGCTTTGCTTCTTTGTCGAGGATGGGTTGCCAATGTAATGCAACTAGAGGAATGTACTCATGAAAGGAAGGTAGGAGCTGGAATTAGCTCCGAGAATAGATGACAAATTGTAAATAAATTTATTTGTTATTGTTAAAGACCGGGTATTTATTGAGTTTAGTAAAGGAAAAGGCATTACACTGCTATCCCAAAAATATATGGACAACTATAAAAATAGGAATTGAAAGTTCAGAATCCGAAAATGTGCATATTCCAAGTACTTTTCCTTTGTCGCAATTGCTGTAGAATATAAAAGACAAATAAGTTTTTTTTCGATTTGAAGTGCCTCGCAACGTTGATTTCTCTCAAGCTGATAAATCCAAAATTTGGCGTTTAAATTGCAAAGGTATCAAGGTTTCGGAAAATTTTAAACACATGAAATAGAGTCCAGTATATATAACATCTTGTCGCAAAGTGGCACATCTGCAATAAGGAGACCAAAGACATCTCGATGGCAAGATAGACAGCTTATGCATCCTGCATTCAGTCATGTATGTTCATCCTGCATTCATGTCAAAAAATGTATGTTCGCTAAATTACCAGTTACTTAAGGAAACAAGTATTCAGATATGCAGTTCATTGTCGTTTACGAGCATCCAAATTCAACGTTTATCTTAGTATACGGTGTACAACACTGTGCAAAGGCCATTATAGAGATGAGCGATTACATTGGGCTAAGAAACACATATATTTGAAAGATGAATGGTTAAATGCTCTCTACAATGAAGAAAAGAAATTCAATTGGAATGCTAGCTTATTGTGCAAATTATGATCACGAACTCTTACACGAACCTCTCTCCTTCTTTATCCGACAACAAAGAGATGGTTCTGTCATGGTATGAAGAGAATTCTGTTTCAAAGGCACATATAAGTTACTTAAAAGGTCGTCAATGCTTAGAAGATTATCCATATGTGCTTCGTACTCATTTGCTTCCACTTAGAAACTCTGAGGGAGGAGATAACTGGATACTACAGCAGGTAAACTTGGTTTATATAAAATCAAATTACCATTATCGATTGGATAGCTATTATCTAGATATTTGGCTGTATTAACATGAGATATGTATGTCCTTGGACATCAATTTTCTATTCTATCGAAGTTAAAGCAGCAAATAGACCGGAGTTAATTCTCTTTAAAACCTAATTTGGTGCAAATCTTTGTTCAAAGAAGGCTTGATCTGGTATTCAAATGAATTAGAAACAACTGTTTCAAAAGTTCAACGACAATGAATATAACGTTATTTGCCCTGTAACGCTATATATATATATATATATATATATATATATATATATATATATATATATA
>BMAW01028089.1:740705-760650 GCA_019974015.1 Nephila pilipes
TTAATTTTTAGATGATTTATGTCAAATTGGGTGTAAATTGCTCAAAAATATGTTATTGGGTCTCAAGAGGATATATATATATATATATATATATATACTTCAGCAAAATTAGCATTTTCCCATTTAATTTTATTTTGAATCTAAAACCCATTAACAATTCAATTGGATTAAAGTATATATGCATATAAAACTAAAATTGAACGCATAGCTTCAAACTAATGCATAATGAGTAATTTAAACAATTGTTAAAAAATTGCAAATAAAAATATTTAAAAAAATTATTTTTTGAAATGTAATGATGCGCAATTCTAGTTCCTTAAACTAAAAACTAAAAAAGAACTTTAATGATCCCCTGGCACCTTAATTATTAGAATTATAAATATTGGATTCCTTAAAAATATAAAAATCAGAGATTTTGTTAAAATTAAAAGAATTATAATTATGGAAATTTTTAAAAAGGTTATCCCACAGAGGTAGATAAGGTTTTACAATTTCTTTTGATTTGAATTTTGTACAAGAAAAAAGATCTCCTAAATATCGAATTATTAAATTTAAGTTTTTGCTTCGTATTTAGCTTTTTACGATTCTGCTGAGTGCATTTCAAAATAGTATCTCCCAAGTTTTTCAAACAATACGCGATTACAAATCTAATCTTATTTTACTAATGATTCACCCGTAAATTTAATTAATAAATGCGTTGGTTTCTGTATTCCACGAAAAAGTAAACAACATGCTACTTATTTTTAAGAAAATAATACGTTTTAATTATTTTTTTGTAAAAATAGTTTATGAAATTAGAAGAGCAGCTATGAAATGAAGTTAAAATAGTATCCGAAAACCAGACTGTGAAAGCATTTCTAGAATGAATTTCTTAAACTAGGCATTTTTATTCCTATTTATTAAGATTTCTACAGCGATATCCTCTGTTTCAAATTTAAAAAAGTAGGAAAAATGTGTATGATGACAGAACTAATCAGGTGTGTATAACCTGAAACAGAATAACATTTGAAGAAACCATTTTGAGGGTCGAAACTCGAATTTTCTGTGTAACAATAAATACTTTATTTTTGATCACTCTTATATTATTAGATCATTCTTTTCATATTATCCTTTCTTACAGTGATTAAATATATTTAGTTTACGATAACGCATAATTAGTCTTTGAAATAAAATGAATTATAAATTTGTAGAGATTAATAAAACCCCCCTTTTTTTTTTTGATACAAATATTTATTTAACGATAGAAGCACAGAACTAATAAATCTATTCTCATCTTCTGCTAAGTTTTTAAAGCAACAAATGATTTACTTTTACTTTCTTATAATATGAGAAGATGCATCATAATTTGAAGATAAGTGATTGTTATGATTATGAAAAATAATTTCATAATTCAAACGTTGTAAAGAATTTACAATCTTAATTTTGGCAGAATATTAAAAAAAAAAAAAAAAAAAAAACATCTTAGAAATATTTTGAAACAACTGGTATTCTTTACAATATTTTAATTGCATGTGTTTTGATGCATAATGCATTACTCTTGTTTTTAATATATGTTATTAAATTATTACTAATGTATTTAAAAACGTAGATGATATTTTATATACATCAATGTTTACTGAGGTATACATTTTTGAGAAGTAAATAATAATTTTACACAATTCTTAGATCGAATAATTACTGCAGAAGATTTTTAAAAGATGATGTAATACAGTAAGAGCAAAGGGAATTACGTGTTTTTAATTCGTCGCTAAAAATTCTGAATTATTTTTAAGGTTTATATATACAAGGTTCAAAATTAAAGTACGTTAATTGTTTATCATACCGTTATTTATTACTGGGTGCATCAAATTAACATTTGAAAAATACAACAAAATCCATGATCTTTGCAAACTACTTAAAGCTTTATTTTATAATGTTCTGTTAAACTTCAAAATGGTATTAGCATAAATTAATATTTTCACTTTAAAAATTTTAATTGATTTTTATCCGTTTGAAAACGCCTTTTATATATAAAAAAAAAAATTAGAAGGGGGTGATTATTTATTAACGTCGCACTGAGAAGCAATCTGTAGGCTAAGAACCTCGAAATTTTGAATCTCGGTCAAATGATAAGGACGACACCTGAACTGGCACCTTCCTCTCCAAACTTCCATTCTACGTCAACGGGAGGACTTGGAATCTCGACTAGATTTAACTGGCACCATCCTCCCTCTACGACGGGTCTTACGTGGTACCAGGGTTCGGACCCACGACTCGATGAAAACAATGCTAGCCGCAAGTCAGCGATCATGACCACTAGGTTAACGCGACCAAAAAAAAAAAAATTTTTTTTTAGAAAGATTCGTATACATCTTATCACACGAAACAGTGTTTTAGGTAAGATTTGTGATACATATATAATGAAATAATACTATCTGATCTCTGAATTTCAAGTAATATAACCAGTGTATTTTTATTATATCCTGCTAATTAAAAGTAAAATGATATTATAATCTGTACTGAAAATTTAATTTTCGGCAACTTTAGTTACTTGTATACTTTAAAATTTAATTTAAAGACGATAATTTGGAAGAAGAATTTTTTTTTGAATATCTTGCTTTGCAAAACAAGTATACTAATATGTTCAAATAAAAAGAATTCGGTTTTGATCCGTACATTTACTGTGATTTTAACTTGTTTCGGAAATAATTTAATTTATGTCTTTTAATAAATTTTGTCACCTGTCGAAAATAATTCACAGTTTTAGAGAATTTTGATAGTTCTCAATTTTAATTGATTACTCATTTCTTATTTATTAACTTATTTGTTAAAATTTCTGATACACTTTGATTATTTTATTTGTTTTTTGTCATAAATTTTTAATTCAGTGACGTAAAAACGATAACCTGAAAGATTTTTTTTAAAAAAATTTGTGGGGAGACTTAAATTTGATTTGCTAAATGTTGAAATATATTTTCAGGATGGTCAATTTCATTTGCTAAAAGAATGAATCAGAAAAGAAACGTCTTCATGCTATCTAGATTATGCGGTTCTTTAAAAAAATAGAGATAATTCGAATCGTGTTTTAGTTTATTTTCCAGTATAGGACTAACTAACTTAATTCATTAATTTAAATTTAGCACGAAATATCTTACCATTTTTGGCAAATTCTTCAATTGCTTCTTGTGGAAGAACAAGTCGATCTGGAAGATCTCCCCAATAACTACTTTCAGCCTCTGAGGATATTTCAGAAAATGTTGGAAAATACAAAGATTTCGTATTCTTTGTCTTAAGAACTTGAAGCGATAACCCTAAAATAAAAAAAAAAAAAAATTACACACGTTTATATATATATACAACTCTGTTTTTACACGTAGATACGATTCTTAGAAAATCATGCCAAAAAATTGTGTAAAAAATACATGCGACATATGATAAATTTGTGGAGACGTATTCCAAAACTTTAAAAAATCGTTTAAGATGAAACAATTTCAAATATTTTCCCAAAAAACTGCGCAAAAAAAGTAATAATGAAATTCATATTACATATTTATAAAACAAAGACAATTCATTTTCATTACAAAAATAAATAAATAAAATAAGTGTACAGTGAAAATTCAATCTATAGGTTTATACAATATATATAAAAATTCAAATTGAAATTAGGAATAAAACTACTAACTAATTATCCATTGCTACTTGATAACAAGTATGCACGTTTATTACGAACTGGATCAAAAATGCTACCATCAGTAGATGTGTCACATAGTTTTCTTAGGATATTTAACTTTTTTAGGGCTCTATTCTCTAGGTATGACTCTATTACAACCGAGCTCTATAAAAGAAGACCCCAAGGTCCACAAACAAAAAGGCCTTGATACCATAAATTTGCTCTCGAAGGACAACATGGCAGTCGCCTACACTGATGGCTCCTCAGATAAATCCCTCATTAGAGGAGGTGCCGGAGTCTTCTTTGCCCACTCAGTTGGAAGTATACATAAACATAGAATCAATACCGGTATGATTGCGTCCAACTTCACCAGTGAACTCTTGGCAATAAAGGAAGCCGTCACCATTTACTTAACTGACTTGCGGGTGCTAGGCTCCACAGAGGGTCTCGTAGTTTTTTCAGATTCAAATTCTGCACTACAAGCTTTAAAAAACGGAGAAACCAACATCACTTCCGTTGTAAATAACCTCATCGAAAGATTGGGCCATAAGGGAAAATCCTGCATTCTGCAGTGGATTCCTGCTCATGTGGACATTGAGGGGAATGAGTGTGCGGATTATTTAGCCAAAGAAGCTAGGAACCTTGTCCATTCCAACACTACCATCACGCTGGCAGATGCCAAGACAGTGGCAAGGCATACACTCCAAACTCCAAACTTCAAGAAACAACTAGTAACAGATTTCGGCCTCCCTAGGATTATAACAAACACCATTACTAGACTAAGAACGGGTCACTGTAAGGGCATGAAAATTCATTCAGACAAAACACGGTCCTATCCTTTTTGTAAGAACTGCCCTGAAGTCCAGTTTACGTCAAGGCATCTCTTGGAATGCCCGTCTGTTGCGCCAAAAAAAACTTTAACTTGGCTTGATTCCACTTAATCACTCCTTACAGGATACCCTATACGGCCCTGAGGGCCAGAGCTGGCAGCAGCTGTCTTGGATGCTTTTGGGGGCATTTGATATTAATATTGCTTCACAGTGCTTGATGTTTTTTCTGATGTCTATGGACATGAAAACAACAGTAGATGTGTCAAATATGTCTAGCACAACTGTCAACTTTCATTCAAATGAAGAATTTCGTTCGTTATTAACGGCCTCTGTTTTTTTTTTTGTTTGTTTCTCTTGTTGCTTATACAATTCTTCTACACAAAACTTAAGATTACGTTGAAATTTTAATGCATGTTCCATGTCAGAATCACGAGTAAGAAAATATAGTAATTGTAGCAAATTTCAAGCCCTCGCGAATTAAATTAGTCGTTAATAGCTGAACTTCACCTTCGATTTCGTTATTATTAACTTGAACTATCAAAATGAAAAAATGCATAGAAATTTGTTAAAAAATATCATACATGACAGAAATTGTGATTTTAAGAATGTATTTCAAGTTAATAACATGTCAAAAGCATTAATTTTTTTTTTTAACTAAGCGAATGAATATAGTCGAAACTGTGACGTGATTTATTTCCAGTTTGGCTGGAAAGCGAAATGCTGTGTTCAAGAAGTACAACGAAATAAAGAAAAAAATAATTATAAAAAATTCGGGTATTACCCGTAGCTTTAGAATATAAAGTAAACAAGCCATGAAGTATATCAAGTCATTCACACATGTGTAGGCATAAAACAATCGTCTTCTGATTACACTGTCAAAATTAGAATTAAAAAATATTTTTTGGAATCCGTGCTAGAACAAAAAATTCGTGTAAAAAGTATTTTGGTGAACCAAGTTATTTCAAAATCACGTAAAAATGAGTTGGGTGTATATAAAAAAACACATATACACACGTGGAATTAGTAATGAGTTTCTGATTTCATAAGTAATTCGTAACTTTTTTTTTTTATGAACGCTACATTTTTCATAAAGTACTTATATTCAAAATGGTACCATTATTTTTTTTTTTGCCATAATTGGTATTTATAAGTTATTCTAACTTTAAATACTTTATCATCCATAAAATTACTATCAATATGATTAAATGTGCCTAGTAATTGAAAGGATCTCAAAATATCACGCAGACACTATATATATATATATATATATATATATATATATATATATATATATATACTAATGGCAAAAATTGTGGAAGTATAACTTGCCTAGGTACTGTTCCTTCAATGGAGTGAAGCTTTTAAGCACAACTGTTTAGATAGTTGATCAGGTGCAATTTTCTTTTGTCAATGAGCCAAGTGTATCACAGTTCGATTTGGTCAGTGTTATTACATGATTTCTATCAAATTAGTTGACTTTTTATTAGAAGAACAATTGATGTAAATATAACCAAAGGTGGTATTTCTAAATTTTTGTAGATGTACAAGGAGATTGAGTCACTACAAAAGCCTGATGGGTAAAAGGTAGGAAAAGGGATATTAAAAGAATTAAGAGATTTTACCTGAATGGCTGAAAAAGAATCACTTCGGAGGATGCAAAAAGAAAAATAGCGGAATGCAACCTGAAACTGAGTGCAAGAACTGTTTTGAGTACAAGAACTGCAGGAAGTTTGTTTTAATGCTAGAATTTCGCGAAAAATGCCATTTTTATTTCTGAAACAAAGGTTGAAAAGATTAAACTGGATTAAAACACACGTTGACTGGACAACAAAACAATGGATAGTGTTATTTGTAGTGATGAGACCAAAATCTCCTTGTTTGCTAGTGATGGCCTAAAATACATAAGACTAAGAATTGGTGAAGATTTGCATTCTGACTGCATTACACCTTCAGTGAAATCCCTAGTTGGTGCAATGATATGCTGCTGCATGCCAGCACGAAGTATTAGCAGAACTTGCGTGATTAATGGGGTTTTAAATCCTAAAATTGCATAAATGAAACACTTGAAACCAAACTGAAGCTTTCGACACATGGTCTTTTCAAAGATGATGTGTAATTTATTTTTCAACACAATTCAGTTCCATATCATGCAACTGTTGTATGTAAAAACTAATTTCTTGATTACACTGCTGAATTCTTTTGGGAATAGGCCAAACTTTAATATCGATTCAAAATTTTAGAGCCCATTAAAGAAACTTATCAGTCAGACCATAGACAATATCTCAACTGCTAAATAGGTAGTTTTTGCGAACTACTTTCAGTCAAAAAATTTATGTCCGTCAAGTTGCCAATAACTCAACCATACAAGTATCCGGATTTACAGTTCATCGTCGTTTACAAGGAACCAATTTCTGTTTATCTTATGTGGCGAACATCGATGCTCAAAGCACGTCATAGAGAGGAGCGATTACTTCGGGCTAAGAAGCATACACATTGGAAAGATGAAAGGTTAACTGTTCAACTTCGAGATGAATAGAAATTCTATATTGATGGCCCAGGTGGTTGGATTTGTTACTAGCACCACCTGTGACGCGAACCTCGCTCTTTCTTTAACCTGCAATAAAGAGATGTTTCTGTCTCGGTGTGGAGTGCATTCTGTTTTAATGGCACAATTGATATATGTTACCTACAAAGTCCTCAATGTTCAGAAGATTAAATTAGTCTAAAGCCATCTTGCATTTGGTTTGAAATAAAGCTTTTTTTTTTAATGTATTTTCTCATATAGAATCTGGAAACGCCTTCAGGAATGTCCTAGTACGCAAGGTTTTTAAAATGTCTCAAAAATAATTTTTAAAATATGTGTTTATCATACTTATTTCCATTTTTTCTTTGACGGTAAAATAATGGTGAGAAGAATAACTATACAATTTTAATCTTTATTTCGATTCATTAAACATTTGAGAAACTTTATATTAACGATCACCAAATGTAGCACAGTATTATGCCAGGGAAAAGAATCGAGCAGAAAAGCAATATCAGTATGTGCTGAAACGTGCATAGTGTCAGTGGTTTTGTTCATTTATCTTATTGTTTTGCTCATTTTGTTCATTCTATCTTAGCTGATTTGTCTTGAGGAGATTAGGTAACCTTTGAAGTATTCCTAGCTCGAAGAAAGTACAGACATAAATAGTAAAATAACAAAATGACATTCTCGAAACATTGTGGATGCATAAGCCACCCTAATTACTTCTGCTATATGTGTGGCAAGTGTACTCTAAAAGCGCAAAATGCCAATCACCAAATTAGTTAATAACGCTCATAAATTGTACTTTGATTGTGTTCTTGGTTATGTACCAAAAAAAATGGGCACCTCATATTTTGTGCGTAACTTGTACACTTATTGAATGGATAAAAGAAAACCAAAGAAGTTTGTTTGTTACAATGGTTTATCGTGAGCAAAAATATTATATTCACGATAGTTATTTTTGCTTACTAATATTTCAGTGCATTTCAGCAAAAAGAAACATCAGATCTTATATCGTGGTGTTCCCTCAGTTCTTAAATATGTACCTCATGTGGAAAGTTTATCTGTTTGAGTAAAATCATTTTGCCTACCTAAATGTAAAATTAAGGCTGAGGAAGAACGTTATCAAAGCTCTTAATAAAGGTGAAGGTTTCAGTCTTTTGAGGGAAATGTTTCCAAAATTGAATGAAGCAAATTTGAAAGACAGTTTAATTGGACCACAAATCGGGAAAGTGTTGAAAGATCCAACATTTGATGCTAAGCCCAGAAATCTGGAGTTAGCTGCCTGGCCATCATTCATAGCTGTTGCTCACAGATTTTAGGTACCAGAAGAAATGAATATGATGTTGCTATAGTAACTGACTCATTAGACAACGACCAAAACAGGGGCGCCGAATATCATCAAAATTCCCTTTTTGCATTCACATCTAGACTTTATTCCAAACAATTTGAAAATGGTAAGCGATGAACAGGGTGAATGTTTTCAACATGATGTCCTTATCATGGAGCATCTTTACCAATGGCACTGGGACATACAATAATGGTCAATTACTGTTGGTTTCTGTTTAGGGAGACTAGTGAAATACCACACGAATGAAAAGTTTCAGCATCCTTTTTTTCACAAATCAAATTGATGTTATGCTTTGTATATGTTAGTATTATAAACTGCTGTTTGTAGAAAATGCAACACCATGAAGGAATCATCAGAATGAAATGAAATTCGCAGCAAATGTCAATTATAGGATATTATGCAAATTAATAAAGTTTCAGAGCCATCGCGCGTGCGCGGCACGCGCAGCGCCCTCTGAATTGATGCTGAAAGCGTATAAATAAAGTGCTGTAGCGGGACGTTGAAAAAAGTCTATGATTATTTGTTAGTGGCAAACGTTTAGTGAGACCTGAGTATGCCTCCACGACGGAAGAATAAGAAATTCAAGCAACTTACGGAGTTTGAACGAGGGAGGATAATCGGCCTTCGAGAAGGAGGATTTTCCTATCGCGCAATAGCAGCTCGTATGCAGCGGAACAGTTCCACAGTGATGCGAGTTTGGAAGCAGTGGACCCACGAGCACCGAACAACTCGAAAAACAGGCACTGGACGACAGAAGGTGACGTCAGAGCGCGATGATCGACACCTGCTCCGCATGGCGGTGAATGATCGCACAGCTTCCTCCAGGCAGCTGGCAGCACGTTGGTCTACTGCTACAGGTGTACAATTGTCGGCTTCGTCAATTCGTCGTCGTCTGCTGCGCCGTGGATTGCGTGCAAGGGTGCCTTTATACAGGATTCCCCTCACGGCGAATCATCGACGGCTGCGTCGGCAGTGGGCGCTTGAGCACAGAGACAGGCGAGCTGATTGGCACCAAGTTGTCTTTTCAGATGAATCACGCTTCAATTTGTGGACCCATGATGGCCGTGTTCGTGTTAGACGTTATGCCGGTCAACGCTGCCTTCCTGAGTGTATTATTGAACGACATAGTGGTCGAACACCCGGAGTTATGGTCTGGGGTGCGATTTCGTATCATGGACGATCCAATTTGATACGAATTGAGGGTAATCTCAATAGCAACAGGTACGTCCGTGAAGTGCTACAGCCCGAAGTCGTTCCTTTCCTTCAAGGCATCCCTGGAGCTATCTTTCAGCAGGATAATGCACGCCCACATGTTGCGCGGACTGTTCGAGACTTCTGTTCAGCACAACGCATGAAACTTCTTCCTTGGCCTGCTTATTCACCGGATATGTCGCCTATTGAGCACGTGTGGGATATGGTTGGTCGGCGTCTCGCTCGTGATCCGCGTCCTGCAGTTTCCAAAGACGAACTTTGGTTGCGCATACAAGCGATATGGAATTCTCTTCCTCAAGCAGATATTCAACATCTGTTTGACTCCATGCCACGTCGTATAGCAGCACTTATTGCAGCGCATGGTGGCTGCACCAAATACTGATTTCGGACGCTTAATTTGTTTCTTTTGTTTTGAAAATTTCATCATTTATTTGTATCAGTACAAGTCGTTTCTGCATTAAATTTCATTTGATTCTGATGATTCTTTCAAGGTGTTGCATTTTCTACAAACAGCAGTATAGATTTAGTCTTATTAAAAAATTTTTTTTTGCCTAAAAGTGTTTTTTTTTACTGTAATCAGGTAAATAGACATATAATCTGTTTATATATCTTTTATTATTACATTTATATTCCCCCCATATATCTAGAAAAATGTGATGTAATGGAGAAAATCTTATTCTTCCACTGAATTCAACAACCTGAAATTATTCGTTGTTAATTATTCGCATTTACTAACCAGATAAAAACAAAAATGGAAATGTGTTAAGTAGTGTTATCAGGATATGCATTAGTCTAATTTCCTTTAATTTAGAAAAGCTCTGGGAGGAAATAACCGGACAGTTTAATAGGACAATACATGGATCCACACCCTTAAATCAGGTAAAAATTGGTTTATACAGAATCAAATTACCTTTATCGATTAACCAGCTATTAGACAGGATCTTAACCTAATGAAAATCTTTGGATGGCATCAGCATGAGATGTATATGCTCATGGACGCCAACTTTCAACCCTGTTCAAATTAAAGCAGCAAATGGACCAGAGTTGGTTTTATTTAAGTACTGATTTGCTGTATATCTTAGTGCAAAGCTTGCCTGATCGGGTGTTCAGATTTTTTAGAAAGAACAGTTTTTTAATTTGAACTATAATGGATAAAATTCTATTCAACCAAATACTTTTAGGGTAGTATATATTTTCTATTTTATTTTCTCCACCAGAAATTGTGAGCTTTATGTGATGTATCAGTACTGTACTTAATTACTATTGTGGTTTTCTATGTATTATTTTTCTTGTGCTTATTAAAATTTAATAAAGCTATCATTCAGAAAAAATTCTGAGGGGTGGGGACGGGAGTATTCTTCCCTTCTTAATTTCACGCACAGACAAAGAAACATGCCTGAAAAGGAAATCCCTACCAAATTTTTAAAAGTATTTATTTTGTTGTTTTACTTCAAAGTTATTTGTTGCATCCAAACACAGGATCAAGCTATCTATCGTATTTTTCTCAGTTTGAATCTGATTCTTGTCTTAATCTTTAGCTTATTTATAGATTAAAGTCTAAGTAAACAGAATATACGAAAGTTAATAATTATGTACTTTTAATGGGGACATTTTTTTTGTCCCTTCTCATCAATATATTATGGATAAGTCATTGTATATAACACTCATACATAAATTTAAACATCAGCAACATAGGAGGAGAGTCATAGAGATCATGACGTCAAAAATTGTTTTTATTGATTGTTTATTAACGTCGCACTTAGGAGCAACACGAGGACTCCTTGTGATTTTGAAACTCCATCAAGTGACAAAGACGGCAATTGAGATGGCATCCCCTCTCCAAATTTACACAGTCCGAGGACGATGAGCTTCAACAGAATAAACGTTCATCAAACCCGCTTCTCGATTAAGTGGCAATAGGACTCAAACCCACTACTCGATTGAAATAACGCCGGTCATGAACTCTTGATCATGAGCATTTTGCTGCAGTGGGAGTACAATTGCTTTTAAAATTATAATTTGTTTTCATTTTCAATTTATGTCTTAATTGGTAATAAACTAGTTCCTCCGCCAAAGAAAAGCTCTGAGAGCACCTTTATTAATATAATAATTGTAGGTTTGTATATATTTTCAGTTATTTCTATAATTTATTATCTTAGATTAATTTATATTGGTTTGATTGATAGATTTGCAGGAGATATTATGAGTGATATCATTGAAAAAGGTTGGAATGAAATTACTTGCAACTATAATCCATGTCATAAGTTTGCTTAAGATAATTCAATAAAAGGGAATGTTACTGATAAACAATCTCTCGGGAAATATAAAATAAGGATTTTTTGGAATAGTAAATATGAACATAAAAATGAATATAGTAATATTTGTCTTCATAATTAAAATACTAATATTAAAGTTAAATGAACACAAAACATAGATTAGAATTATAATTTTAAAAATGCTAAATTTAATTAAAATGTATTAAATTATAATGTATTAAATAATAATAATAAATGCAAGGCCTGCAAGACGATTATATTAAACAATTTAATATTAACTCCAAATTTGTTTTTTGCAAAACTTATAATTGTATTTACTTATTGAAATGTAAAATGTGCGACTATATAAATATATGGAACACACTGGCAATAATATTAATATATATATTAATCAACTTAAGCATGATAATAATAACATTAGGGATAATAATAAAAAAAACAATAAAATTGAAATTCTACACTTTTTTTATACATAAATTTGAAAATGTTGTGTTAACTATTATTAAGATTGTAGCTAATTATAAAGGAAGATTATAGCTCAAAAATTATTATATTAGAGCTTACAATACATTATACCCATATGGTCTTAATGTTGTGATATTTAACAAAAATATATAATTAAAATTCTTAATCAAGATAACAACAATGAATATTTTTGTGGGAAATATACTCATTGTTCCCAATAATATTAATAATAAAGGAATAAATAGGAGTAGAAATAAAAAGAGAAAATATATGGATATGGTTACTATTAAAGAAAAGAACATTTGTCATAAATAATTAATTTGATAAAGATTTCAATATTAAAATTATTAAATACTTTCTTTTTGGTCAGAAGAAAAAAAAAAATTATTAGGTTTTTAAGTTAATAAATAGATAGTACTTGCCTATATATTGTTAAGAATATTGTAATATTGAAGTATTATACTTGTGAATAAATCAATTGATAACATACATTTTGACAATATACTTAATAAGCATAAAAATTTAATTCCTATTAATAATATTTATTTAAAAAAAGCTTTTAATTTTAATAAAATAATGGGATATCTGATTTATTTTAAAAATTATGGGATATTGATTTTATAATAATTGTAAAGAATTACAGAGTCAGTATGTTTGCAATTGTATGGGTTATGAAGAATATATAAATGAAGAGTATCAACACGTGATTGCTGGTAATTTAAATACTGTTGGGGATAAAAATCTTAGAGAAATTATGAATAAAGGTACACAAGTTACAGACTTATAATTTCTAACAATAATAATCATAATAAGAAAACAAATTAATCAAGACATCGATATATTTTAAACTGATTTGGCTATTAAATTTAATTTACTTATACAAGCTGTAAAGAATATAAATATAGTACTAATGAAGAGATTAAGTATTCAAATTTTAAGACAAAAGAGAGCAATAAGCTTGGAGATGTAAAAAGTTCTTTAGATAACTTGCAGGAGCTCGTTATTTACGATTCTAGGTAACTACGCAGTTATTTGCAAAAAAATAAATAAATTATACTACTATGACCAGTGAACATCTAATTAATAACAATGCAACAAATTAATAATAGGAACAGAAAAATAACTAATAGAATTAAAGCTTTATACGAAAAAAAAAAAAAAAAGAAAAAAGGTCTCACAGTGAATATAATTAAATTTCCTCATTTTTTTTAACTCTTAAATCTCTTTAAGTACCTATTAAATTTAGAACTCTAACAAATGGTTTCAATATTTGCATAACTAAAGCAGGTAAAAATTGTAACAAAAGATTTTACAAAATACTATAGATAGTTTGGAAAAGGCTGTTTTCATTAAAAATAGTTATGAAATTATTAATTTTATAAAAGATAATAATATTTACAATATTTACAGTCATGATTTTGAAATTTTCTTAAATTCAATAGATACTGAGAATTTTATTAAGGATACCTTAGTTAATTTTAAAGAATTAAAAAATAATTATTTATTTCTTTTGAGAAATTTGAATTTCTTATAAGCTGGTCTTAAGAGGAAATTATATTAGTTATAATGGAAAAGAATTATTAACAAATTAAACGCATACCTCTAGGTAATTCTGCTAGTAATAGTCTTGCTAATAAAATATTTACTCTTTTATGAAAACAATTTTTTAGAAAATAATATCAAGTTATTTAGATATATTGACGATCTTATAATTTTTCAAATTAATTTTAATCCAGGGGTTAAACCAGATATATTTTATCTTTTTATTCTTATTTAAATTTGATTAAAAAATAATGAAGCTCTTATTAAATAGGTTTTTAGATGTGAATTTAAAAATAAAGAACAATGTGATTATTAGTACCAAACATTGCTAGAAAGATAATTTTTTTTTTTTTTTTTTTTTTTTATATAAAATTCTTTTTTTGATAGAAATTTAAGCTTAAATATACATAGAAACATTTTATATAAATTTTTACTTGGAATTAATTGAATATTGAATTAGTTAATATGCCTTCAAATTTTCAAAAAATTTAAATAATTTCTTTTTTACTAGTGCTTAAGCTGATAATCCAATAATTTTTTTAAAAAGAAACTTTAACTATAAAAACTACAACATTGGTTCATTGTAATTTTTTTCTTTGTGAGTGTTTACAGGGTTATAAATTGTTAATAAAACACAAAAAATTCTAAATTAAGAAATTCTATTGATCAAATTTAAATTTAACGTTTTTAAAATTTATTATTTATTTATTATTACTATTATTTATCTTATTTCATTTCATTTATTTATTTTTTCATTAATTTTATTTTATTTATCTGTTTATGTTTTATTTTCTTAAAAGCTATTCTAATTTTTTTCCCTGTTTTTTTTATGAATTAGTTTACCTGATGGCGTTGTTTTATATTGATTTTACTGCATTTTTGAACTTTGTATTTAATTATTTTTGTTTTTTAGGATTTCTTTTTATAAAGTTCTGATTTTGTATGTTTTAATAATTTTTTTTTTGGTTTTCATTATTTAATAGTAATTTTTAATTTCGATTTTCCTTGTAAGTTGTGCGGGTTTTCGAGAATTGACTCGTTCATTCCAGGGCGTAGTGATGGCCTTTTGGCAACGCTTAAAAATTGTCGTTCTTCACGTGGATAAGTTGTATCGTGTTATGGATTACAAGGCTATTTTGACTCATTTTTTATGCTTTTTTTCAAGTCATTCTATGACTAGAAAATATCGCATTCGTGGGTTCCTTACGAGTGAGTAAATTTTTATACTAATTTTAAATTGCTTTCTGATATGTAAATTTCTAAACTTGTGTTCATTTCTTTGTACGCCATGTTTATAGTTTTCATACACGTTGTATGTTCTACTTGAACAATTTAGATATTTTTGTTTTATTTTTTGAATTTTTAATAACTTTTTCGTTTTAGTTATTTTAGTTTTTGTATTTTAAAGATTTGTTTTGGCATCTTGCATGTTTTTCTTTATTTTTTTGCATGTTTTTATGCATATTTTTTTATATCTGTGATATTTGTTTTTTTTTTTAAATCTTCTTTCTTTTAAATTATAATTTTTCTTCTTAAAAGAATTTGTTTTCTCGCTCTATTATACATATATACATACTCACTCATTCTATTATATTCATTTATATATAATACTTATTTCTATTATATATATATGCTCAGTTTGGCTTTATTAGCGTCGCATTAGAAGCAACGCGAGGGCTAGTGGTTAATGTACCAAACAATTCTGAGTCTCGGTCAAGTGACGAAGACGACACCCGCGAGTTGGCACTCCTCTCTCCTAACTTCCACACCACGCAAATGGCAGGACTTTGGTTCCCAACAGATTTAACGTGCATAAGCCCCGGCTACACGACTTGCCTTCAGTGGCATCAAGGCTCGAAACCACGACTCGACGAAACCACACACGTACACACAAACACACATTTTTATGTATATATGTAAAATATGTGTGTGTGTGTGTGTAGCCACGGTAGCCTAGTGGTCATGGTCGTGGACTCGCGGCCTGCGGTTTTGGTCGAGTCGTGGGTTCGAGCTTTGATGTCACTAAAGAGTGTAGCCGGGGCTTATGCACGTTAAATCTGTCAGAGTCCAAAGTCCTTCCGTTGGCGAGAAGTGGAAGTTAGGAGAAGGGAGTGCCAGCTCAAGCGTGGTCTTCGTCACTTGACCAAGGCTCAAAATTACGAGTTTCGTCGCCAATAGCCTTCGTGTTGCTTCTAGTGCGACGTTAATAAAACCAAACCAAACCATATATATAATAGAAATAAGTATATATATGAGGGAATGTAATAGAGTGAATATATATTATATAGTTCATTAACATACTAAACCCATTTAAAAAGTATTCTTGTACACAGTAAAGATTCTTGAAAAATCTCTCGTACTTTGGTTAAAGTTTTACTGCAAAAGTTCGAAATTCGTTTCATTTACACAAATTTTATATTTTGGAAATTTACCACCTGATCTTAAAAGAGCATTCAGCACTTCAACGAAGAGTATTCAAGAATTTCATATTGCATTTATTGGCGCCTTAATCTTAATTCCAGTTATTTTCAAAAAAGATTCTTCAAAGGAGCCTTTATCCGTTACAGCACAGGAGGAAAAAAAAATCTCTCTTTTTTAAATTAACGATGACGAAGTTGTATCTAAAACAAGGGAAGTCACTTATTAAATATAAAAAAATCTACTTTTTAGTTAGAGAATGGTCTTTTCGAGTTCATCTCGCTTTCAGACCCTAAGTTTTGAAAGTTTACTTTTAAAACTTTCAAAGAATCAAATAATTATGATTCTTGCCATAAATTTTTAAATTTTGAGTATTGTAACATCAATACTGAGGTTTATTTTAGATGATGATCGATAAAAATGCTACATTTTCAACGAAAACAATTTATATATGATTAATTGATTTACTGGTTATTTACGTCACACTTAAAAGCAACATGAGGGCTACTGACGAAATACCTAGAAATATTTAAATATGGTTAAGTAACAAGGACGGCAACTGAGCCTGCATCGCTCTCTTAATTTCCATATTATCCCAACGGGAGGACATTGACCCCCGATATATTTTAAAGCCCATAAATTTCAGTTCGATGGCGGTTTAACTTCGTATTAGATTGTTGGTAAAAAAAACAATGACATTGTTGGTAAAAAAAACAATGACATTGTTGGTAAAAAAAACAATCAATGAAAGTCATAGAAATCAATTCGACATTATTCAAAAAGTAATGTCGAAAAGAGTTAATCGGATTTAAAACTGTTATCAGAAAAGTCAGAATGGGCTGCAAATGAGAAACTACTTCAGAATAATAGTTGCTTTCATTTAATGGGTAAAACAATTAGCTGTATAAATGCTAATATCCAACCAAAATAAAATATTAGTTCTCATTGGCTTCGCTAGGATTGTTGTGGTATCTAAGGGTGTTATTTCCTCCTTTCACAATTGAATTAGGCAATATGAATTTTCAGTTATTTCCCCCAACTTTTTTCTTCCACAGTTAAAGTGATAATTGTATTTTTGAATGATAAATATTTATTAAAATTGAAATTTGTAATAAAAGCACAAATGGAATACTGTATCGAAATATTTTACAATTTAAATCCCTCAAAATTTATTACTTAAAAAACACTGCTTAAATAAACAAAAGGATATAACTGATAAAACCAACCAACCTTAAAATTAATTGAAACAGAATAAATAATTTTGTTCTATAGAATTTGCAAAGAAGTATAATAAAATATATCATTAATTCAATAATTGTTTATTGACGTCACAATTCGAAGCAACACGAGGCTATTGGCGACGGACTTCGTAATTTGAGCAGTGGACAAGTGACGAGGACGACACCTGAGCTGGCATCTCACTGTAGTGATTTCTGCATAATACAAACGTGAGGATTTTGAACCTCGACAGATTCAATTTGCATCAGCCCTTCCACAATACGTGTCTCAAGAGTAATCAAGGCTCGAATGCATGACTCGATGAAAGCAACGTCGGCTATGAGCTTGAAACCATGACCACTTGGCTACCATTGTCCCCTACCTCTTAGAAAGATATATAAGAATATCAATGCAACTTAACACGACCATTGTCTACAAAAGTCCTTCTTGAATCAATTATTTTACAATTTACTTTATCTTTTATTTAATTACATGCAGCAACGAGAGAAAGATACAAGCAAAAGTTCAGCTACAATGGAAGACTTTGAGACCTGATTTCAACACCTTTTAATTTTCATAAGTAGATTGTTGATGCAGCTATATGAACATTATGAAGTTCACCCTTCAGATAGGTGACACCTAAGGCAATCCACACACCCCAGTGAGGCAACTTTGACTATTGAAATATACAGGGTATTTCGAAACTCATGAAAAAACTTTAAGGGGTGATAAAAAACATCTAAAGCAATTTTCAACATATAATGCATAGGTGGAGAGCAAGCGGTGAACCGCTAGACGGCACTACAATGGAAAACATAAAGAAAGTTTTCTTAGACATCGTCATTTCTACCATGGATTTCCAGAAGCATGGTGACGAACAGCAATCAGGAAAAGGCCTTGCCTCCAGAAATCCATGGCAGAAAAACTCGCGTTTTATGCTTTCCGTTACAGCGCCGTCTAGTGGTTCATCGCGCTTGCTCTCCGCCTGTGCATTGGATGGAGAGAATTCTTGTTTTCTATCATCCCTTAAATTTTTGCGCTTGAGTTTCGAAACACCTTGTAGAGTAGGAATCTTTATATTTTATCCCACGTTACTTACCTAAATTGTTAAATATATTACAACAGTAGTTCTAAATTTCCGGGGGATAAACTGGAATGATAAGTAATTTAATAAAAAATAATGAATGGATGCTATATAAATATAAGAAATTCTTTTGAATCTCCTGTATTCATTTCATGAGAAATATCAAGAAACAGGAAATGATAGTGGTCACTAGAAGCAGGGAAAGTCATTTGAATCATTATTGGTCAATGGCCTACTTGGTATCAAGCCATCACTCATGTGTCTAAAAATTCTTTTTTCGGAATATTCAATTAAATTATTTTAGGAGTATATTTATAATTATAATTATACTTATGTAATACATTTATAATAATTTAATTTAAGGAATTTGCATAAAATAATTACATTATTGTATACAAGTTATATGGTACAATAATTATACAAAAAGTGTGAGATAACAAGATATTTATTAAATTTATGTCAAGATTAAAAAGAATTATTCTCGTACATTTATACAGAGTGACGATCTCCAAAAATAAAGAGCAAATGTTCTGTAAAAAAAATTGAATTTTTTACTAGAAAAGTTCTTCCATGTTAAAATTGTATTGTTCTAGAAAAGGATTTCTGCTTCGCAACTAAGTGAATTATTCTAATTAGCGGGATTAATTTTTAAATTTGAACCAAATTTATTCATGTAAAAAGTAAAAAAATTAAAGATTTTGAAGGATATCTAAACATTCCTCATAGATAATATAGATTATAGATAATAATAGAATAGCGAGATATGAATTGCATAATTATAATATATTACACATAATGCTATTAAAAATGATGTTCTGGGATCGTTTAAAAACAGATCACTCTAATCATTCACTTTTTAAAAATATTTCTTATATTTTTATAAGAATTTGAAAACCCATAAACGAATAATTAAAACAAGCATAAAATGTATCCAATCAATCACAGGGGAAAGGAAATTTTACAGAAAACTTCGCTATTTTTTGCTTTAGGAGGACATTATCGTATTTAAACAAGCAAAATAGTTCAGATTTGAAGGAGAAAAAAAAAGAGGAAATTCCATAGGAAATTAATGTTCTGCTCACTTATCAAAATGTTTGGTAAACATTTTGCCATAAAAATGAATAATTAAGCAAATTAATTAAAAACAAAATAGATATACTGTGATAAGATAAAACGTTCGGAACAAATTTTTTTTTAAAAAAAGTGTCTAATTTTTAAAGAATAATAAATGATGAATTTTATTTACTATTTGAAATTTTTTTCATGAAAGCTATAGAAGTACCTGTTTTTCAAGAATTTATTTCATGAAAAAATATTTTTGAGTAAAGATACTACAAATTGAGATTATTTTCAAACAGTTCCATAAATTTTAATAG
>BMAW01028089.1:765279-794526 GCA_019974015.1 Nephila pilipes
AAAAAAAAAAAAAAAAAATCATTATTGCAGAATTTATTCCTTCATAACTTCTTTTTGCTCTCTTTTAAGGATCAAAATGTTGTTACATTATTCTAAATTATTTATTAAATTTATTCTTTTTGCAAAGGAAAATTAACGATTTCTTAAAAAATAGTTTTCTAAATAGAACTTCAGGTATGCAAATTAGAAAAAAAATAACCCTCCTCACTTCGATATAATAATCTTCACTTAATGATTATTGAAAAACTTAAAAATTACGTGAATACTTTCATTGTCAATTAAAAAACATTTGAATTTCTTAAAAATTTTTATAAGATATTTTTATTAAGAAATATTTTTATAAATCTGATGGCCTGTTCTTAATTTTTAATCGAATTTGCCTACTTAATTTTTATGTTTATATTAAGAATGTGTTTTCCCCTTTTTAAAATCAAATTTTATTTCTATTCCTCTAGGAACACAAATTGTTCAAAATGTAAACCATAGCATCTCTACCGAAAACGTGGAGCGTTTTGGAAGTGGAGAAAGTTAAGTATAATACACGCACAACTGAAATTTCTCTCACCTTCCTCGACCAAGGTTCAAAGTTAGGTGGTTCGTCACTGATAACCCAGATGTAGCGCTGGAACGAAGAAAATTCACTTACACATAAGAAAAACGTTTTCATTATTTTACACTTATGTGTACCCGGAAGTCAAACGGCTTAAAGTTGTAAGCTTCATTTTCGGCAACATTCTAGTTGAGCTGCTGGCTCGAATCCTATCCTAATTCCAATGAAAATCTATCGTGCGGAATAATTGAATGATTGTTTATTAACGTCACACTGAGAAGCAACACGAAGACTACTGGCGACGGATTTCGTAATTTCTAGCTTTGGTCAAGTGACGAGGACGATACTTGAGCTGGCACATTCCTCCTTCAGATTTTCACACCGTTCCAATGGGAGGACTTGGGACCTCTCCAAATTTCCACACTATGTCAACGAGAGGATTTTGGACTTCGACCAGATTTGACATTCGTCAGCCCAGCTACACGGCGGGTCCTTAGTGGCATCGGAGCTCGAACCTTCGACTCGCCGAAAACAACGTTGGCTGCGAGTTTGCGACCATGACCATTAGGTTACCACTTCCATGTGGAATAATTGAAGCTGTTGCCAATAAAATGGAACTTGGTCTCAAAGTTCTCCCCCCTCAAGGGCTTTCCTAAATTTTTTTTTCTCTCTCTCTCACGTAAGTAAGGAATTTACTCGTTTCCAAGATTACTGAGAGATTTTCTTTTCTTCTATAATGGTTTGCTACTTTTGGTAGGAAATCACAGGAGACGCTACTCCAGGGATACCTTATGATCTTTCTCTATTTTCGACATATCTTCCTTTCTTATATTTATGGAGTCTTGTTTAACCCTCCTTTTCCCGTTTTTTCGTAAATAGAAGGGTGTTTGGTGCAATTTAGTTAAAAAAAAAACAACCTATGCCAATTAAACCAACAAGCCAAAGTCATCGTTTGATATGATGCGTAAATTCGAAAATGAAGTACTATCTACACTGATCAAGATTCGTCCTCAACATCGTCTCGTTTAAAATTATCAAGGTTCGCTGACAAAAGCCTGTGTATAGTTGTTATTAAGACGTTAATTTAAATGTATTAAAAATAAATTTCAAAATTTATGCCTCAACATTACATTTTTTTCTTTAGAAAAAGAAATACGTGATTTACTCTAAATATATAAAGCACAGCAATTATCAACCATAATATTTATTAATATAAATAAAAAACACTATTTTAATACTTTTCGGTATTGAAATATTTTTTTAAAATTCAAAACTGAATATTGAGAATATAAAATAATAGTTTAAAAAGAGATATTTTGAGTTACTAGTGATTTTCTCAGCTTTACTGTTTTCAAAACAGAATCATACACGTTTCGAGATTTTTTTTTATTTTTTTAGGGCAAATTTTAAGAATGAGAGTGAAAGTTGGCGCTTAGGACGCCAAATATGACTATACTGTGTCAAATCATTTGTAATAACCATCTAAAGTAAGAAAGATGGAAGGAAGAGGAAAAAAAGAGTTGAAAAGAAGCGGGGGGGGGGAGTCGAAAATTGAGGAGACTTGCTGGTTATCCGAGGGGGGCGTCACACGTGTTTACCATAAAGAGTAAATTCCCATGGGAAAGGAAACGATCACTAGTTTACCTGAGGATCCTGATGCGCTACTTACCCAAAGAAGGTAAGCCCCTGAAGGAACAAATTAAAAAAAAAATCACATCATATTTGTTAGAAACGAAGCTCAATCTTTTGCTTGATGAGAAATAGAATAGCTCGCTTTTGTGATGTCCATCAATAAGAAAGGGCTCGTTTTTTCTACAATTTCGCAAACTTAAAAGCGTTTTATTTTAATTGTATATTTAGAACTGCCATCATTTTGATATTTTAAAGGGAGAAAATAGAAAAAAAAATATATTTAACCTATATTTCTTTGGAAATGTCCATTGTTGCAGGTAATATATGACAGAAAAATTTTACTTTAAAAAATAGCCACAACTATCTGCTATAAAACTCAAAATTAAAAATAATTAATTAAGAAGAGTGGAAGTTCTATTTTAAGAGAAAACATTTGAATCAAAATGCACAGCCTCAATTGTTTGTTAATTCTAAAATTAGAGGAAAACAATGCGACTTAAAATTTTTAATGTAATATGATTGGACCGGAAAAAAATGAACTCGAAGAGGTTGATTTACATTCGAGCTCAGAATTCTGATTAAATTTTTTTTCAGAATTTCAACAAAACGCTTGTTTGAATCTCAATTTTAATCCCAAAATCAATTCGAGGTGAAGCACACAAATAGTGCAGAAAAATGTCCGTTTCTTTTCGAAGAATTTTAATAAAATTTATTTTAAAAAATGTAAGGGAATCGGAATTAAAAATGAATACAGTTTTTCAAAAAAGGGATTAATATATTATTTACTGACGTCGCATTTAAAAGAAGCAACATGAGTGTTATTGTTGATGGACCTCGAAATTATGAACCTCGGTCAAGTAATGAGGATAACAACTGAGCTGGCACGTCCCTCTTCAAACTTCCATACAACGTCAACGGGAAGACTTGGAGCCTCGATAGATTTAACGCTCATTGACACTGCTGTACAATGGATCTTCAGTGGAATCAGGACTCGAGCCCACTACTTGACAGAAATACCACCTGCTACGAGCTCGAAACCACAACCACCCAGCTACCGCAGCAATTTTTCAAAAAAGAATTTGATTTAGAAATATTATGCGTTGATTGATTGCTTATTAACGTCGCTTGAGGGCTATTGGCATCGGACCTCGCAATACTGAGTCTCGTTCAAATGAAGTAGACAAAACCTGAGTTGGCATCTCTCTCTCCAAACTTCTAGATCACGCCAACAGGAGAACTTAGATCTTCGAGATTTAATGTGCATCAGCCACACTACACGGCGAAATATTATGCATGGTAAATGAGTCAAAAGGTACTTTAGAAAAGCTGTTCAATACTTAAAACTAAATTTCATGTTAAAATGTAAGAAACATAATTTTACTTTCTATCTAAAACCTTCGTGTGACAGAGAGTAAATATTAAGCTTTTTAAATTATCTGGATCACATTTTCATTTAAAAATCCAGACTAAAAAACAATTATCTGTGTTGCAAAATACACGAATGATTCTTAATTTGATAATAATCCCATTTCAAATAACTACCTGCAAAAGTTCTCGCAGGACATGATATCTATGCCAAGTGTCCAGGAAGTTTTCCATACTGTTAACGCTTTTATATAAAGCTTGTTGGATCAATTCACTGATTATCTTCAGATCCTCACTATACAAAGGTTTCGCTGAGGACATGACAGCTAATTCTGAAGTGATGCTACTGATAGAATCTCCGGCTTGCAACTGCAAATAAAGATGATGGCATGAAGATATTGATAAACTGGAATCGAGAAATTTACAAACAGAAATAGTTTTTTTCTGAATAAACATTTCTTACTCTTTCTTTCAAATTCTCCAGCCACAATGAGTGACACTGAAGAAGGTTAGGAGATCCAGGACTCCAATGAGCTGGATCTTCCTTACAGTACCACTTGGCAGTCCCTAGAATGGGAAGAAAAAGAAATTGCATTATTAGTATTTTGCTTTGAGTCGAGTATTCACAGATGAATTGGATTTATATAGATGTTATAAACGGCAATTCTTATTTATTTTTGTTTGGGATTCGTGTCTTCTTTTAAAATCTCACCACATTTTTATCCATTTAGTTTGCATTTTATTCTATTTTCAGTTTTAATTGTGACCTCATAATTTTGCTGTTGTTTTAATTGCTTAATTCTTTTTGTCATTATATTAACGTTTTCAATTTTAAATTGTGTGATTGCAAAATGTTTGTGATTGTTTATTGATGTAGAATTGTATTTGGGTTTTTATAAAATGTTGAGTTCCTTAAATAAATAAATTAGGATACATTAACTCTCAATTTTAGAAGGGGGTGTAGCCATAAAACTATTTTTAAATGTATTTAAATCACTGTTTTTAATTTATATTAGCTAATTATTTATCTATTTCTAGCTTTTTAGAACCACGGTATTGAATTTTAGAATCCTACAACTCGTTTGATAACTCATGGTTTGCCACAAATTCAGTGTAATCTCTTAATATGAAATATTGCCGATAATAATTTTCAATGCGGTATATAAAAATATAAAATTAAGATTTATGTAACTGCAATAGTTGTGTAAACATAGTAGGTGAATATCTGTGAAATACCATGTCTCTGAAATATAAACGAATTTAAGCAAATATTTGCAGATTAAATATATTAAAACCCTATTTCATAGTCCTTCGCTTTTTAACCTAGATTTCAGTCTTACACGAAAATATTCTTTTAGATATGACATAATTGCTTTTATAATATACACTACTGTTTTAAATGAAGCAAAGATTCTTGGAAAATTTTATTCAGTAAATTATTCAGTTATCCTGTTATTCTAGGCGAAATGTATTGTTTATCTTTTTTTGCATTTCTTATAAATTTTTCATGAAATTTATCGTAATTTTTGACAGATTTATTAACAACTTTCTTAAGCAGTATTTTCTCACAGACCAGAGCTTGTACCGGGTATCCTAAAAGCTTCTGTATTGACGATAAGTACATTTATTTTCAAAAACAACACATTTTTCAAAAAATTATTTTTATGCAGTTGGTGAAAAACACTTCTAACATAACGTAGAAAAAAATTTGAGCTAACATTTATAACAAATGTTCAAAATGTTCTCTCAGATGCAACACTGAAATCATTTGCTCATAATTTGAAAAAGGTGTTTCAAGATGATGAGAGCGACATCTTGTACCCTTTGAATAATGAAAATTTTCAAATCATTTAACGTTTTGGGGCAATTTTCATGGACTTTGTTCTTTAAATACCCACACAGAAAAATTTAAGGAGTGCTCAGATCAGAGGAATGAAGTGGCCAAAGATGTTTTGAGATGAGTCGATCGGCAAAAAAGATCCTGAAGCATGTTCATGGTTTCATTATTCGTGAGGCATACTGCTGCGTCTTTTTGAACCAAGAACCCGTTCTCCTGATATGAGCATTCTCTGACTTTTTTTTTCTTTGGGGATTATTAAAGAACAGAGTTATCAAAAGTAATCCCCAAACTATGATGATCCGAAAATTGCCATTACTCAAAAAATACAAGAAGTCATTCTCTCAGTATCTTGAAAAGTGTTTCTCAAACCATGCGCAAATAGTTCAGATTTGCCTCTAAGAAAGAGGCGGATATTTTGAACATGTGTGGTTCATGACAGCTCAAATTTTTTTTCTATGTTACACAAAAAGCGTCTTTCATCATTAGCATAAAAATTATTGTTTTTAAGTTTGCTGTTTATGTTTAATAAATTCACAAATCGTCAATATGAGAACTTTTAGAGCATTAGATAATAAGCCGATTTATTCATGAGTTATATTTTTCGACTGCGCTCAAAGAGAATTAAATTATGTTGTTTAATTAATATAATTAACTTTTAAGAAGAATTTTTAAGCTGTTTTTTAGCCATTAACACTGATACTAATTTTGTCCAACATTCATTGTCTATTAACGTCGCCCTTATAAATAACAGGAGAGCTATTGGTAACGGACCTCGTGATTATGAGCCAAGGTCAAGTGACGAAGATGCCACTTGAGCTAGCACACCACTCTCCAAGCTTATCCATCATCCCATCCTGAGGACTTAGAGACAACAGATTTAACGTGTTTCAGTCCAGAATTGATGAAAATTACAAAATTTATTAAAGACGTAACAACTGTACATTGGGGGGGGGGGGATTTTTTCTCGCCACTCGTGTTTCCTCTTCGTGCTGATTTACGTTTTCGAAATTTTGAACAACAGCATGTGCTGATGTTTATATTTGAATATAAATCAAAACTTCAACATTTCAACAATTTGAAGTATAACATGGGCTATTCATGTACCTTGCCTCAATTACAACTTGATTTATATTCTAGATTTTATAATTAAATTTCCTAAGCCTTGCTAAACAAATGAAACGTAATTACGCAAATTCGATTAATTTTAGAAGTACAGTGAATGGTTCTATAGAAATACATATAAAAGTGACGGAGTATTGAATATTGGAGTTAGTAGTGATTTGGTACTGAAAGTAAGGACTAATAGTATGTAGACGTATAGGAACCTACATAGATCGTTATCAAACAAGAATTCAGGATCTCACGGAGTAAGAGTTAAAGAAACGCTCGAGTTCCAAGTCGTCACAAGTTAGTTCACTCAGACTAGAGTACGCTAGTTGGATTTAGTTCAGTTTCTTATTAACGTCGCACTAGAAGCAACTCGATGGCTATTGGCGACAGACCTCGCAATTTTGAACCACGGTCAAGTGACGAGGACGATACCTGAGCTGGCACCCCCTCTCCTAACATCCACACCAACGGGAGGATTTTAGGCCCCGACAGATTTAACGTGCATCAGCCGGCGGGTCTTTAGTGGTATCAAGGCTCGAACCAACGACTCGAAGGGAGCCACCAGCCATGAGTCCGAAACTTTGACCACTAGGCTACCGCGGCCTGTACGCTAGTTGGAATGATCTTTAATATTGACAATAGACTAGATTACAAATGTGTTGAGAGTTGGTAGGTGGAGAGAAAGAGCATATTCATGATTTAAAAAATATCAATAAACTGATAATAGCAATCACCTGTATCCTCATTATTTAACTGTTATATTTGTGTGATTAGACACTTTAACTTAGTAAATAAATAAATAATTAACTGTGACCACAGAAATGAATGTTAGGGAAGCGTAACAAAAGATTCCATTCATCGATTTTCTGCGTTTATAACAATTTTGTTTGGAGTGAAATCTAATTTTAAAATCCTTTACTCATTCTTAAAGTTATTGTGGCACTACGGTTTGCCTTAATCAATAATACATAAGAGTATTTCGATTAAAGTTCTTTGTTTTCTTCTTTTTACTAAACACTTTCCTCTTTTTAATACACTCACTTTGATAAAACACAGTAAATTGAATTTTACAGGAATCGTTAACTTCTCAGTTTCCATTCATATTGTAAAATGCACACCATTATTCCTAAACTTTCGAAATTGATTAGTTTGGTTGGCTTTTGAATCAATGTTGCTCTAAAATTTTACTATTAGTTGCTGGTGATGGGTCTTGTAATTTTTGAGTTTTGGTAAGGTGATGAAGAATTCACATCTTGGCTAGTACACTTCCCTCTCCTTACTTGCGTCATGGAAAGAATTTTGGGCTCATTGGCTTTACTTGCAGAAGCCTATAGTGGAAGATAACATTGAATCTCCTACACATCAGCCGATTATCATGGCTGCCATTTAGTAAAATCAAAGGAAATGTACACAAATGACAGCTAAATTCAGAAACTAACAGACTTTAAAATGCCTTTTATAAAGGAAATTTCACTGATTCCACAAATGTATTTTTTGCTGGAATTTGATATTTAGAAGACTAGAAAAGGGAATTTTTAAATTGCAAACATACTTATTCCTTACCATGGTGAGTGAGAGAAAATCGATGTTTATGGCACAACAGCCAAATTTGGCTAACTGCGCCAAACATATGTATCTGTGATCTATAACAGGGGAATTCAACCTTTTACACTTTGGGGAACCCTTTGAGCTAACCGTTTTTTTGAAGGAACCTTTTGATCCAAAAGCAGAAAAAATAGGATATCAAAACTTTATCCTATTCACATTTACAAAATTATTATTACATCTTTATTTTATTATAATATAAATATCTTAATAAGATAATGAATGGAAAGGTAGCTACTGAAATTTTTTTGATTTTCTAAGATATATTCCATGAATAATAAAAAAAGCAACAATAATTTAAATTATAACAAATCAATAAAAATAATATTTTTAATGACTTGGCTGTGTTTTTTTTTTATTGGGCAAAGTATTTTTATGTCTGGAATAATTTTTGAAATCTGCAATCTTATGTCCTCTTATGTAAGGTAGCTAATGTTTTTTTTCTAAAATATAATCTTTGAATAATAAACAAAAGCAACTATATTTTAAATCATAATAAAAAGAAAAAACAATTTAATGTCTTTTCTGAGGTTGTTTTTGTTACAAAGTATTTTTACGCCTGGAATAATTGTTGAATTTGCAACCTAATATCATCTTCAGCATCGATCTTTTATAAAAATTATAATTTTAGTAAAATTTTTTGGCGCTTTAATTGACCAAACAGTGATCACTTGTGGAATCCCTGTCAAAGCTTCAAGGAACCCAGGTTGAAGATCTCTGATCTAGACATTAGAAAAAAATGGAAAAAATATAAAATTCTGTTGACAAGAAGAGTCGAAAATAGAGAAGGATCGTTGGGGCATACATGAATGCTTCACCTGTATATAACAGACTGTAAACGCCCACGGGAACTAAAAGTTCACTTGGGAATTTAGAGGTCATGATTCCCGTATTTACCTAAAGAAGCTAAGCCCTTGTCGGGACTGACCAGGCAGAAAAATATCTGCGATTGCGTTTTTCTCAAAATGAGTTTTTTTTATTGTTCTGATACACTTCTCTCAAAATCGACGAGAACTTCATCCCCAGTGGAGATATTTTTCAGATCATAAAACGAGGTTACATTTTTTTATACTGTGAACGTAGTTTTTTTCCTAATAAATACTGCTAAATTTTAGGTACTGTATAACATTTATATAAATGAAATTTGAATCTTAAAAATAAATTTTTAAATTTTTTTAAAATTGAATTTTTGAAATTATAATTATATTCAGTGTATAGAATGTTATGTTTATAAACACTTGGTAAATTTTTAAGAAATAGATGCTCAATGGTTTATATGCAAGATGTATCTAAATGTAAGTGCAAATGATCTTTACTTTTATGAGAATTTGACATTTGTAAATACAGTTATTTATAAATATTTATGTATATAAACGTGTTTTTCTTTACATAAACACATACATAAGCTTATATATATTTCAGCGTTTAAATTAGACTTCTATTGATTTTAATTAAAAAGAGTGATATTATTTAAACTTAACATAAAATATGTTCTTTTATTCTTGTCGAAGATATCTTGGTTACTTTAAGAAAAATTTCTATTCTGATCTGTAAAATATTTATTTTCTAAAAAAATGATGAATTTTTTAAAGAGTCTTGTTTGGAATAATAGTAGTTAATTTCTGAGAAGGAGCAAGCATATTTATTTAAGCATGCATGAAAAAAACTGAGGAGTCTTTCGAAGACTTTAACTAGTTTTAAATTATTTAAAATTATTCCAATTACCAGTTGCTCCATCAGGGCATTTAGAAAATGCCGTTTGGCCTGCTTTAGTCCAAGTCCACTTAATACCTCTAGCAAGAATGGGCTGGCAATAGTCTTCACTGAAAAACACTGTTGTGGATATTACTGTTGATGTTGCAGCTGATGAGGGCACAGTACCCATTGTAGGAGCTATATCTATAGCTATAAAGAAAAGTAGAACAAAATTTAAAATTTTTAACAAAAATAGATAGAATAATTTGTGAACCAATTTTAAGAACATTATGTTAATATAATCTATAAAGATAAATAAATCGAAAAGTAAAAAGTAATTAAATATCAAGCCTCAAACGTATCCCAAAACTAGAGACAATAAATAATAGTTGATCAAAGAACTTTTCAAGAAACAATACAATAATTAATAGTACAAGCTATAGCTGGTATAAAAAAGGAAGCAAATTCTTAAAAATTTTATTAAGCAAACAAAATGATATGTAAATAAGTTTAAAAAACTAAGTTATTAACGACTGTAAAGGGAAATGTTATTAAAAAAAAGTTGAATAAAGGAGCTAAATAATACTCATTGTCAAAAAAAAAAAAAAAAGTTGCACCCAGAAGCAAGCAAGGTACGTAAATGCAAATTAAGAAATTATTTGATTTCCGTTAGATATGTAAATAATAAAAGTGTCAGGCTCGTCGGCGCCGATAAAGTCAAAAGCACGTGACTTATTAAGCCACTAATGGCTCTTTAGAAGGTTCTCCCAAAGCGCGTAATTTACTATTTCTCCCAAAGCATGGTTTTAACTAGTGTATTTCGATTTAATTTATCACCTTTGAGAAGAAAACGACTGCCATTTGAAAAGTTGGATGTCTTTCAGAAGGGTCGCATCGCAGGAATGACATGAAGATGGATGACCATTCCATCGAATTATGCGTCAAATCAGTAGCACAGATGTTACAGTTTCATGCAGTTGGCGGAATTAGGTACAGCGAATTTATAGTACACAGGAAATAGGTTCAGGGAGAGCTACACAGACTACAGTAGAGAAGATCAATGAATTGACCGGCAAGCGCGAAGCATATCAAATACTCCAATTCCAGAAATTATACGAATTGTGATGCCCATTATGTATCATCCGGTAAGTGCCAGTATCATTAGCATATGGCAGCATGCATCTGAATTGCTTGCACGTAGATTATTAAGAAGATTTCCCTGACACCACAGGAACGTCGCCAGAATTTGCAATGGTTGGACTGCAATGGTGGGACGAAACTGCAGCATAGATTCATGAAGAAGGGCAACGGGTCATTGTTAGTAATGAGTTTCGCCATTGTCTTAGTAAGGATGATAACCGCATCCGTGTGTGGAGGCAACGTGGTCAGCGCTACAATGGACGATTTGTTTCTACTCGTCACACATCCAGACATCAGGGTGTAATGGTATGGTGCACGATTTCGTACGATGCCCAATCATCATTGGTGTTCATCAGATACACTTTGACGGTCCAAAGGTACGTTAGAGAGGTCCTTCGACTCGGTAGCCCTTCCTTTTGTTAATGCCCATCCAATTTCTCTGTTTCAACAAAACAACGCTCGAGTCCATACTGTTGCCTTCTTAAGAACTTGCCGTAGAACCATTGACGCTATGCCGTGGTCAACGTCAGATCTGTCGCCCATAGAAAACTTAGGGGATGCTATAAGAAATTCTGTTGAGATTCCCCCACTACCAGAAAAATTTCAAGATCTACATGCCAAAGCTCAATCTACATTGGATGAATTGAGTCAATACATCATTAAGAGTGCCTAAGACTCCATGCCACAACATGGGGCAGAATGCATTAGAAATAATGACGGCTCAACATCATTTTAAGAATTATAATAATTTTGCATTTTGACCAATAAATTTTGTCATATACTCCCGCTCAGATCTTAATCATTTTACATTGTTGATGAGTACTAACTCACTTTCAAATATCACTTAAATCTGGTTATTACTTTTAAGTGCTACTTTTTTTGACAATGAGTGCATTTAACTCGAAGGAAATCTAGTAACTAAATATGGTAAGTAAAAGAAAAGCAAACAAATGTTTCATAAGACTAAGTGATAATTATTACCTTTTCCTACAGTGCTATACTCATAAAAAGTTTCACTCTTATTGAATGAAACTGCTGTTGTTGGTAATTTGTATCTGGGCGATACTGTTGAAGTTTTGAGCAATGATATTATTGTCGGCAAAGTGGGCGCTGCTGTCGTCACTATTAACCGATGCGTCACTGTTTGAATCTTTCCTATTGGAACTGCTGTCACATTTGAAGTATATGTCGCCTTAGCAGGAGGCGAAGTGCTAGTACTAGGCGTTGTAAGCACTGGAGCATCTATGATATAATCAGATAACATTTACCATCATTATAACATTGTTTAAAGCATGAGTGTTTAACTTAATTCCCTTAAAGTCATATATTATCTGTCTACAAATAAACACAGTGTTTTTGAACTGGATATCCTTACAGTATTTAAGAATGAAAAGTCAATAATTAAATTCTAAATTTGATTTATTTTTTAATTTAATTTTATAACTTAACACAAGAGCACCTGTTACAGATGATCCTGCTTCATTTGAATCTCTCTATCAGAGAGCAACGCTCTAATTGGTTTCTCAAACTTCCCCACTACTTTTTGAGATCAGGCTAGATTTAACATGCGACAACTTCCATTTTTTACGTTTGATGATACTTGGTAAAATCTGATGTTGTTTACATAGGAAATCATTCTTTTGAATATAAATTTAGGTTTTTATGCACTGCAGGTTGTAATACAAATTGAAGAGCTGTCGTAACGAAAGAGTAAATATATTTTTATGATAGTTAATAGAAACAGAATATTTAGGTTCGTTTGGTTACAATGATTCTCTAAAGCATCAGAATATTTTTAAAAGGAGAAAAATATAATCTCTAAATATATATGTATCCGAATTTTATGAGAAGTAAAAAAAATATTTCACATTAATTGATTTATTTTTGAAGAGTGCCTTCAAATACTAAATACTTAGAGAATACACAACAAACTGGCGCAAAGAAATGTGGTTTAGAACTAGCTGATTATTTAGATAATTAATTTTTGACTCAGAAAATGTTTCCCGATAATGTGATGCTTATATTACTAAAATATATAACTTTTTAGAAAAAAAAAGCATGTAATAAATAGCATATAATCAATGTTTCCATCATTAACACGTATACCAATCATGTAATTAAGCGTGTTAAACTTAATGTTAATACTGATGTATATGAAAAGTGTGTTTTTTATATGAATGGTGCTTCCATCATCAAATACAATTAAAAATTTTAATTTATAGCAAAAAAAGGAACTTGAAGGAACAAAAAGTTTAACTTTATATTAATAAAGTTCAGTGAACGTCGTAAATTATTTTTTTTACTACAAAATTTCCCTGTTAGTGCTTTTGAGCAAATTAAATACTACTATGACAGCACAGATAGTTATGTCATATAAACTCTAGGATACTGAAAATGTACTGCAAGCAAGTTAAATCAATTTTTATTGTTGATTTAAAACTCTTAGAAAGTAACTCTTTTATAGAGTTACTTTCAATAAGAAAATTAAAAACATGCAAGAATCTCCTTAGCAGCAAAAGGTAAGTTTGAAGTCATTTCAATTTTTTTTTCTTCTCCTTTTTATGGATTTGAAAGAAACTTTTCTCCCTAACGAAAAATCTTTATATATAGTTTTGAAGTCTTTCAAATCATTTAGCTAGCTGAATTAATATGACAGACGTATAGTTTTAGCTGAAAAGAATTCATGTATTGATTATTTAATTTTTGATTCTGATAGACTTTTTTGAATTTTTGTCTGAACAGACTTACAAATCTACTGATATTAACGTAAACAAAACGTTGAAACATTCTTAATACGCATTAGTTTAATTAAATTAAGTTTGCTCTTTTTATGAATATTCAAATAAGCTTCATTTAAGCAATTTAGAGAACTTGGTAATGTCTGTTGATAAAAGTATACTATATAATTATTAAAATTTATTGAGAAGAGATAATATTTAAATATTAATGTTGTAATAATTTACATTACAGATAATTTTAATTAATCTTTCGAAGCTTAATGAAAATTATCACCGATCTTTACGATCACAATTGTCTCTCTGAAATAGATTTAATTGACTGATTGTTTATTAACATTACAGGAGCAGATTGGTGACGAATTTCGTAATTTTGAGCCTCGGTCAAATCACAAGAACGACACCTTAGTAGGCACTCGATTCTTCCAACAAGACTGTTAGTAGAGTAAAGATTTGGCTAGAAAATTGCAATTTTAGAACTCAACAAAGACCCCTTCTGTACTTCCACTTCATATTGAAAAAAAAGCAGAAATTCTTATATTAACAACTAAAACTATTAATAATTTTATATTTTGTTCATTTTTTAAATTTATCTGTGTTGGTTTTTGAAGGAACAAACACGAACATTTTTCAATATACAAATTTAGTCGTCAGATTTTGTTCTCTACTTATAGGATTAATAACGTCACATACAGGTAAAAATATACCTGGATATAAAAACTCCTTTTAATTTGTTTGAACTGCAGTTTTTTTTTATTACTGCTACATATTTTTATACCCTGAATTTATATACGTCAAAATTTTCGATACTTGTGCGCAGAAAATTTGATACCCTCAATATTATGCAGAATATGAATATTTTGTGATTTATCTTTAAAATTATAAACTGAGGACATGATAATTTGACATATTTGAGAAAACAGGTTTGTGTGCAAAAAATGACAGACTGGTAAAATTTTAATTAAAGTTAGAAACTATTCATTTTCCTTTATTATGCACAATCTTCACAGTACATAATACTTTATAATACTGCAATCAACATTCAAATTTTTCTAAGACCTTTTAGTTTTAGCTTAGGAGCAAAATTCTTAGTAAAACATAAGAGTTTCATTTTATAATACTTTTTTGGCTCGCTTCGCTGTTTTATAACTTCCTCAAAAAATATTTTTGTTGTTCCTTTAAGGAGTTATCCTAATAGCTGTAAAATAAGTTTTAAGATTTAAGGCCAGTAGTGTCACAAATATTAGTCAAAAGTATAACTATCATTCCTTCAATGGGTTTCAATCTCTCCAAACATCGATCCTGAATTACAATACTTATAAAAATTTTTGTTAATGTTTCAATATTATTGATTGATTTCTTAATATCAGTAAGCTGTTAAAAATTTGGTATGAATTTCAACGATATTCGTACCAAAACAATTCAAAAATTTGTAATATATATTTTCAAAGTAGAATAATGTTTTGCTTATTAAAGAAAAATTTGGTTTTGCACTCCGTAAGTATGACAAATTTAGAGTTAAAGTTCTTTATATATATATATATATATATAAAGTGAAATCTAAGCTCGTACCGACCGCTACGCCACCTGCCACTTACACCTGCACACTGTCGAGCCAGACTACAGAGGTGCTTTCATCGATCAGGTTGGAATGATGCTGACTGGGGACGTTTAGCGACGAATCCCGCTTCGAACTGTGTTCTGACGATCATCGAAGACGTGTCTGGAGATGCCCAGGGTAGCGTGTCGATCCTGCTTTCCCTATTGCAAGCCACACAGGCTCTCAACTAGGAGTTATGGTCTGGGGTGCCATTTCCTTTGATAGCCGGTCCCCTTTGGTCGTCATTAGAGGCTCACTAACTCCACAGTGGTACGTCGACGACATTCTGAAACCTGTTTTGCTACCGTTCCTTTTGCAGTACCCTGGCCTTATTTATCAGCAAGATAATGCCAGACCACATACGGCACGTGTTGATATGAACTGTCTTACAGCTTGTCAAACACTTCTTTGGCCAGCAATATCTCTCTCCAATCGAGCATGTCTGGGATAGGATAGGAAGGCGACTGCATCTACCAGGGATTGTTCATGACCAAGCCCGGCAATTGGAGCAAATTTGGCAAGAAATACCGCAGGAGACTATCAGGGAGCTTTATCACTCTATGCCACATCGTGTGGCAACTGGCATCCAGGCTAGAGGTGGATCGACAACTTATTGAGCTCGTTACTTTGTAACTATATAACTCTGAAATAAATCATTCAATTTTTCTGAAATTTTAATCATTTTTTTATTCTGTACATAATTTTCTTATCCGCCATTTTTTGTCTCCATCGGACAACTCTTTCTTGGTGTTTCGTTTTTTTTTGTTATAGAGTGTATATATTCATAGTTGTTTTGTTGGAAGACTTATAACTTAGTAGCTAGAAGACTACGAGTTACGACCTCGATAGAGTAAAGAATTCATGTTTTATAACATGGATAATTCATTAAACCATTCATTGTCTACGAAACTACACCGCAAAGCTTCACTAAAGAAATGTAGCTGATCCAAATTTAGGCTTTATGGATATTATTACTCATATTACAATTATATGACATTACGAGAAGAGATTTTTTTTTGTTTAATTAGTTCTAAATTAGATACCAAGCTCAAAGTACGAAGAAATAAACTGTGACTTCATGAATACAAGATTAGATTAAGTATTTTAAAGTAATAACACTGCAAATATATAAGATGATAAGAATCTATCATACGATTATCTTAATCATGAACTATTGAAGTTTCAGCAAAATGACTTTTTTTTACCTCTTCTTCAAGATTTATATCTTGAAGTGATAATTAATTCGTGTTATAAAATACAAAGTTTGAAAAAATGATTGATGGAGCTTAATTTTGGAAAAGCATAAAATAAAATGTTTGAAACATATTTCTTTAATTCATGTTATTTTTTTTAAAAAAAATCAAGGAGGGAAAACTATGTCTTAGTTGATGGAGCACAAATAATTTAATTAGAGTGATATAAATTAAAATGCTTAGTAATTTGCAACAAATAAAGTAAATCTATAGGTAAATGTTTCTTTTCTGATACAGTAATTTTTGCTTTTAATTTTTGAATGGTTCGAATTTCATAAAATAGACAAAAAATGCTTAAACTAAGAACTAATTATCTTATTAAATTTTGCATTTTCTTTTGTGACTGAATTATAATTAATTCTGTTCTTTATTTGATATTTCTATCCTATATAGTCCCGAAGTATGCAAACTGTTTTGGGTTGAGATTCGTCCAATAATATTTTTATAGAAAGCTTTAATCAACTCCTATTTAATTGCAGTTAATCTGTATTTTAATTATTAATCCAGCTTTTTAGTCCGCATAATGAAAACATTTGTTATAGTTTTCAAAAAACGATTTTGATTATTTTTTAATGTATTTACATAAAGCATTCATAATATTATTAAATAGTTCTTTTTAATTTAAAGATTAATTTCTAAATAATTTTTAGAAAAATGTTACGCTTATATTTCAGAATGTCCTTATACAGAGAATTCAGAATAGTGCTAAAATATTAATTATTTTTCAACTTAAAGACTAGTGTTTTTAACTTTAAGCTTGATGTTTTAAAGATATAAAAAAATTTTAATATTTCAACTTGTTAAGGAGAAAATAAATTATATATATATATTTTTTTGTTATTTAGTTTTAGACTCAAAAGCCAAGAAATGATGCATTTGTTTGAAGAATTCACGCATCTAATATTCTCACTAAAATATTTTTTTAAATAATTGAAATTTTTTTTGCTTGATTATAATATTGCAATAGATTTTTTTTTTCAATTTTTAAAATAAAAACTATTGATTGTAATCTTGATGAATGTTCATGTTCGTATTTCGTTTTATATTGTCATATAAATTTACGTATTTTAAAGTATTTATATGATGCCATTTTACAAACCTGTTCCACAGTGATACTGCACTTCTAAATATTTCAGTGTCCCTGGACACGGATCATGGAACGTTGTGCTAGACACGTTCACGCTACAGTTTGACTTCAAACTGCATCTAAAAGTACAAATGACACATGTAAAGGAACACACTATTCTAACCAATGATAGCATATAATTATATTACAGTTTTAAGGACGCGGACCATAATTTTAAAAACTAAACGTTAATATCCTATTCTAGCACAGAAGCATCCAAGTAATAAAGATTATTAAAATGTCAAATGTATTTAATTTCAAGATAATTTTTGCTGCTTGAATACTAAGATAAATATTGTATCTTAAATGATGATGGAATAAAGGTAAAAGCTTATATGTTTGCTTATAACCATATAGCTTCGAGGTTAAACAGATAAAAAAACTGAAAAATATTTGGTAATATTTTAGTGGAGATATAAAACATGAGAAAATACTATTTTCAATGAAATTCCAATATTTAAGGGTAATTTTATATCATAGTTTTAAGCATTTTGATAATTTTCATTGCTTGAAAAGATGGGAAACAAAAAACATGGATACAGAAATTTCATAATAAGGTACAAAGTTTGCACAATTAGAAGACTTCTGCTTTTTCTGCTTTTGTGGAGCTATTTTGAAGAGGAATACGAAGTGTGGTTATTAAATAACATGACTAACACTGTTACAGAAGTAAGCATGCGTCAAATGACAGTGACCGACAGCTGTTTAGCGTGAAGCCCTCTCTTTCGTATGCAGTGCCTCTCATTTCTGTAAAGAAATCCGTATAGTCAAAGCCTTCGATTGCATTAGAGTTATTTTTTTGTTTTGCCGAAAAAATGATAAGTAAGCAACGAATTGTTGTGAAATTTCACATGAAACTTGGAAAAACCGCTCCTAAAACTTATAATTTATTGAAAGAAGTGTACGTCAATGAGTGTTTATCGCATGCATGTGTTTTGAGTGGTTTAAGCCTTTTCAAGATGACCGAGAAGACGTTGAAGATAATTCAAACCCTTGTCACCCTTCCACATCAAAAACGAATGACAATATCGAAAAAATTGGTAATCTGGTTCGATTTGAACGTCAGTTAAGTATTCGTGCGATTGCTGAGACTGTAGGAAGTGACGAAGAGTCCCTACAGCAAATTTTTCCACAAAGACAATCCCCCGGGTCATTCCACATTGTCTGTCAAGAGATTGCTAGCCAAGTACAGCATCTCAGGTTTAGACCATCCACCTTATTCGCCGAATCTTGAGCCATGTGACTTCTATCGGTTTCCTAAGATGAAATCTGCATTAAAAGGAACAAGATTTGAGTCCGTTGAAACTGTGAAAGAGAAGGCGGCACGTGTCCTGAAGGAGCTGACAGAAGACTTCCTGCACTGTTTCGAACAATGGAAGATTCGCATGGAGCATTGTAGGGATAGAGGAGTGTATATTGGAGGTGATAATAAGTAAATATGTATGACATCAAAATAAAATGTTTTACAGCGTCAGTCTCATTATTTAATAGCTACACCTTGTATAATAATACAAAGAGTGCATAATGAAATATGTAACTTGTTCTTACTAATTACATGTCCAATGATAATTTTTGCTCTCTGTTTCGAGTGATAAAAGTGGTGTGTGTTTTTTTGTCAATAAAAGTTAGATTTTCCTTGCTCGTATCAAAAAAGTTCTTACGTATACTTTTTTTTTTGTAAATTGTAGTTCAAGTATTAATTTTGCTCAAGAGAACATATCCCTCCGAGAATAGAATTTTGTTTACGCTTTCTTCATTCTAAAAAATGACTATTTCGTAATGCAGGTTGAGTAACGTGTTTACATTAAGCAGCAACATAATTACTATATTCTATTTTTTAAGTACTTTGCCCTTCTGAATATTTTTGGAACAATTTTAACTTAATTTTGGAGGAACTTTAGACGTCAAAGACATTTATAGTACAGTTTTAGTGGGATATTTTTGTTTTAATCAAAATTTTCGGTTCCAAACTTTGAAAATTAGAAATAACGAAGATTTAAGCTAAAAAAACTGGTTAATTGTTTATTAACGTCGTCCTTAGATGCAAAACGAAGGCTATCTAGGCTAAAAAAGAATCCTTCCAGCATTTTTTTTTTTTTTTTCTCATTCAGATAGCAATTTTGCAATATATTGACATAATTGTTAACATATTTTCTACATGAAGAGAAAAATGTTTCTTATTAGAAATTACTTCGTTCACAATGCTCGATAAGGGAGGTTTTCTCTGTGTGTATTTTATAAAAAAGAAAATGTATATTTTACAGTTGCTATTGGTTTTTAAAATATAAGTACTTTACTCTTTTCCTCAAAAAAGTGTTCCAGAGTTTTTGTACTTTTAGTAATTCAGCTATTTTTAATCAATAATTATTGTCATTAAACTTATAAACTAGATTAATTCTAATAGTTCTTCTTAGAATTTAATGTCATAATAATTTGGAAGCATTACATAAAAAAAACATTTACTATCTTAATTTGTCTTAAAACAGATCTGAATTCAGTGCGTTTTTCTAATTTAAAATAAAAAGTTCCGACTTTCGCAAATTCATATTAAACTTTGAAATTAATAAGAAATTATAATTTCATGAAATATATTTGAGGACATATTTTTATGTATTGAAATAGATTTATTTTCCTTAACATATGTCCAACATCATATTTGTTAAGAAATTCTCAAAGAAATAAGCATGACAATTGAATTCTTCAGAAAACATACATAATTCATCGCATTTTGAAATCGACTTGGAACAGAAGAGAGTTAAAGGAAATAAAATTTGAAAGAGTTAAGAATTACCAATTTGGTTTTAAACACAGTTTTTAAATTTTTTTCATAAATTTTAAGCTTAGAGATTTCTTTCATTTTTAATCCATTCATAACTTTTAAAATCTTAGAACTTTAGAATCTCTTTTATTTTTTAAAAATAACTTAATACTTAAACACTAGTTTTAAACATGCCTACAACAGATTATCTGATTAAATGAATAGTTTTAATGCCTAACTCTCTAAATGTTACTACTCAAACATTTTCAAGAACTCCTTGATAATAACATCTCGTTTGATTAAGAAATAGTTGCGTTAAAATGAATTAAATCTGTATCCCACTCAAATCAATCGAACAACTAATTTTGATTTTTGAACGCGTTACAAAGTATATTTTAATACCAAAAGACAATACATCATGATTCAGTGAAACTCAAAACAGAGGCGCTCACCTCTCTTCCACATACTTTCTAAAACAAAGTTTCTAGTTGAACTAATTTTTACACAGTTTTCGCCCTCTGGCTGACCAAATAATTATAATTTCTCAACAGTCGGTACTCTGTTCGAAGGATTGTCGAAAATTTTACGAGAGAAAAGATTGTAATAAGTTCTATGAAAAAGTAGCTTCCAGACACCAACAAATCATTCAGTTCGCAATAACCTGTCAGCAAGGGTAATTGTGGGGAACAGATACCGTCATAGTGACATGACGCGATATATCATTGTCACAAAGGGACAATAGGGAAACTCCTAAAACATATTTGACACAAAGTAAAGCAATGTATTTCTAACTTAATCATGTTAATATTGATTTCATTTGATACAGAATCATCAACTAAGTGATTTTTTGGATTACCATTGTAACGTGCTATCCTTATTTACCATTTTTAACACACGTTAAGAAATAGTGGTTTTATAGAATAATATTATGAATAGGCAGTTTTTCTAGACATCTACATAAATACTGGAAATAGTTATATTAAAATAACACAACACGAAAAAGAAAGAAACCATAAGAGCTGTAACCAAAAGCAATGCAAAACAATGTATTATTTTATCATAATTATATGTAATTATTTCTATTTAATGTTTTAGATTTGATTTATTATTGTTTTACTAACGTCGCATATAACGCCAGCTTTAAACTTTGTGTTAAACTTAACGTCGTTGGTATTGTTTATTAACGTTCCACTGAGAAGCAAAACGAGGTCTAATGGCAACGGACCTCGCAACTCAAGTGACGAGGACGACATCCGAGCTGGCACCCCTTCCAAAACTTCTACACCACGCAATTGAGAGGACTTAGAGTTGGGACAGATTTTACGTGCAACAGCCTACTAGAATCTTTTAATGGAATCAGGACTTGAACTTACGACTCGATGGAAAGAACGTCGACAGCAATCTCGTGATCATGAACACTCTGCTATCGCGACTGTAAACTGCTGTGTAATGTTTGAGGTTACGAAACATGAGGAACTTTTTTTATGAAAAAACTCGATGAATAGGAAATAATAGTCTGTCATTGAATCATTAAACTGCTTTCATTTCTATTGAATTGGAAAAAAATGTTATAAATAGTTTTAATGTTAAACTCTTTTTAAAATGCTGAAAATCATTACCAAATAAATAAACACAATATACAAAAAAAGAATTTCATATTTATGTTTGTATGAGAAACTATAATTGAGGAATAATATAAAAATTGAAGATTTTCATCGAAACAATTATTGGAAAAAGTATTACGAAAAGAAAAAATAGAAACAGTATTGTCATTTAAAAAATAATAAGAAGAAATCTTTTTTAAGCAAAGAGTATCGTTACATTGGCAACTGAACCTTTTTAGAAACATTTTCTTGAACTATGCATTTCTGTATGTGTGCTTTGAAACTCAAAAAGATATAATTTTATTTTAATTATTATTTATATTGGTTGACACTTTTATGATTATGAAAATATTTATAAATTTGATTTGTGTTGCTGATAAGGACAACAAAAGAAGAGAATAAATATTAAAATATCCAGATTTTTTTTTTTTTCAGTGGACCACAACAGAATATAAAAATACCAGACATGACAGCTTATACATAAAAACAATTTATATTTATAAAAGTTTTCTTATACAAAATTTGATGAATAAATAAATAAATACATAGATAAACAATACATCTATATCTTTTACTGCCCCTTATTGTTATTTTATATTTCAAAAAAAAAAAAAAATTAAAAACAGAACCACTTTTGCGTATTTTTTTATTTAAAGTTTTATATTACGAAAATAATTATTTTTAAATTTTCGAACATTTTTGAACATATTATTATTTACATATTGAAATGACAAATAATATTCTATCTTACCTTGTATCAAGGTTATAAACCCTGTGATCGTGATCTTTGTACTGAATTTTTAATAGAAGAATTTACTCACCTGAACAAAGAATATTGCTTTTGAAGTAAAATTCATTTTTTTTGTAGGTAAAGCAGCAAAATAATTATGTGAATGCATACTTTGAATGTAAAATTACCTTTTAAAAATAGTTATTAGTAAGAAATAACTTTTCTTCTGAAAAATTTATATTATTTTATATAATAAATAATCATACAATTTTTACATCATTTTATATTTTTAAACTAGAATCGTTATTTGCAAGTTGTGGAATGATACCCCAGACACCTATTTTGATAACAATACGCATACAAGGGTGAAAATAATAAAACATAATCAATAAAATAAATAAGTACATTTAAAACAACAAAACAAAGTACGATAAAAAAAACACAAGCTATCTTGAGATTTTTTAAGCTCGGCTTTAAAAAATAATCTGAAAAAAATGTCTTATTTCTTACAGTTAAAATTCATGCACAATAACTAGTTAATTACTCATAAAAATAAATCAATACCTATCTTGCATAATTAAAAAAGAGTGATGCGACATGCAGTTCACTCTCCAATCCAGATTACCATGGTCGTTGCAAATGCTTATACTGAAACGGCCATAGTTTGCACGAATCAAGTGAATTATCCCTTCATCACAAATGATGTTCAGTGTCTTGCCCTCACAGGCATATGTTGTTCTATATCCAGCAGCATCTGTAACAAAGAAATCCAATCTTATACAAAGAGGATTTCACATTTAAAAAAGTACAGGAAACAGTTCAAACGATTCTTTAATAAATACAAATATAACACTAGTGCATTGTAAAAAATTCTGAAAACAATCCCTTTAAATACTGTGTATGAAACACAATCTAAAAACCAGGAAATTTAATTAATGTGCTATCTTCCAGTTGCGGCTACTTTACGAGATGCAGGTATAGAATTTGTTGCGATATAAAATTGTTATAGAGATTAACTAATTTAAAGGTGTTTAACTTCGGTATCAATAAAATTACAATGTTAACGCTGAATCATTTTTTTCGCCAACCCTAGTTATACAAACGCAGAATTCTATTTATGTAAGAAATTAAAACTATTGCCAATCCGGCAAAGCAAAAAAAAAAAAAGTTTAAAAAAATTTACAGTTTAGCAAATATGATTTAAACAATCATTTACGAAGTAATATTTACAATTATTAAAACTATTCGAATTACATTTACTTCATATTTACATTTTAATTTGTTGCAATTGTGGTATGAAGAAAAGAGCTATGTTAGATTAAATAGTTTTTTTTTCACATAAATAAGGCAAAAAACTTCTGAAAAATAAAACCCTCTATAATAATATTCTGAAATAGAATTTCATAGCACTACAATATTTCCCCATTTCTACTCCTCCCCCATCAAACTTTCAAAATAATAATAATAAAATAAATGGTGTGGTGTCCTAAAGAGCATTGAATTAGGAAACCACATCATTGATTTGCAAAGATTGCAATTTTATTTGAGTGATTATTTTAAAATAACTTTCTAAAATGTTGCTCATAGTTTCTTGAATGCAATTCACTTTTTCGACAAACATCTCTTGACCAAGTCCCTCATTGCGTCGAATCACAATTACATTCTTAGTAGAGTCTAGTATGTCTTTTGTGCAGCCCAATTTCAATTCCCGACTTGCTAAAGCTGACTTTCAAACAAGCTTTATACTAGTACAACGCATAATATTTCTATCGAGGCGCCATTTATGCAAATTTTATCATCGATCTAATATTTTAACTCACCTCTGAGAATATTTTAATATTTTCAATAATTTCAATAACTTTTTATGAGGTCTCTATTAACTGTTTAGATACAAATGAACAATGTGTCATGCGTTAGCTTATTGTGAACACTGCAAAAATTTTTCGTTTATCTCTGTTGTTTATTTTTAAAGATATCATGCAGTTCATAAGACAATGCAAAGTTTGTTTGGTTTATTGTAATATTTTGAATTGGAGCAGTACAATTACAGTCAATCAACAATACTAATCTTTTTTCAAAAACTAAAATTGATTTTCGGAGATATAATCGGAAAATTATTTAGGAGGAAATCCAATTTCAATTTATAATGGTAATTGTCCCAATGATTATAGTTAAAAATACTTTAATTGTAATAATTAATTTAATTATATTCATTTAGATAATTGAATTTTATGCTCAAATATAACTCAAAAGTTAATGCATCTAATTACACCAATAAGATTTAATATTATTACATGACACATCATAGCGAAAAAAAGAAAAGAAAAGATATACTACATTTTTAATTCATAAAAAGGGTAATTAAAAGTAAATCAATAAATAATTGTTCATGGATTCATTGAAAATCTGTGGTAAAAAAATAAGAGTTAGGTAAATAAAAATAAATGTAGAATTCTTTATGATCAGAAAAGTTACAAAAAAACTTATAATTCTACAATTACATTTTGAATCGGCAACTTGGCTGAAAAGTTACTTTATTTTCTAATATTCACGGACAAAATTAAGAAAGAACTTATGTTAGTTTCTTCAATTAAAATTATATTTGTATGTTGGGGGGAGGGACTATAAGAAAGTTGAAGGATGTCTGAACCATCGACTTCCACTTAGCCATACCACTGTTCAAATCTTTGGGATATACTCTCCATAAGAGCTAATACTTAATAGGAACGCAATTTAAAAACTATGGAGAAACAATTTATAATTTTTTAAGCTTACACATTTACTATGTACTGAAGATTCAAGGCTATAGACCACTTCTTTATTAATCAATTACTGGTAAATTATGAGAACAGCCAACGGCTTCGGATACCCCATTTCCCCCCCAAAACGTATTTTCAGGTAAATTCCAAATTTTATATAGATTATACATCCTTCATAGTTCTGGAAATCCTTTTTGTGCTCAAAATTCTCTGCAGACATAACATTTAAATTTATATAAGATATTATGAATGGCATGAAAAAGCTTATTATATTTAAATATAATATTAATTATATCTCTTGAGGATTTAATTGTATCGTTGAAACGAAAGGAACCACTTAAATTAATTAACTAGTGTAATACATTCACGCCACTTAATATAAACAAATTTAAGTTAATTAAATTTATTTATAAATTACTATCATCATTATATCAATTATATAGTATTTTTAAAATGCTTCCCCCCCAAAAAAAAAAAAAAAATTACTCCTAGTATCAGGAGTTTAAAAGAATTCTTATGTCTTGAATTTTCATGTAGTAGCTAAAAGATATTTTTATCACTTTCCTAATATAATAATGCATCCGTAAAAAATACTATTAAAAAAACCTAAAACTTTCAAATTTTAGAGTGTAAAACCAAAAAATGAAAATACCGTGAAGGAAAAAAAAAACGTATTCATTTTTATTTTTATAGATACAGGTATGCTTGACAGAGAAGTGATAAAGTGATAAGTTGCAAATGTGATAACAGATGGCGCCTGGAGTTAAAACGTACAACTATTCGCATCAGATATCTTCAACCTGGGTTCCCTGGAACTTTGACAGAGGTTCCGCAAGAAATCACTATTTGCTTAATCAATGAGCCAAAATTTTTGTAAAATTTTAATATTTATAAAAGATCGAATTCTTAAAAACATTTTTTCTTGTAAAAATAAATATTTTATAAATAAAATAAAATCTTAAATTTCGTAAAAATCACGTGCTTCAAATACATAACTCGAGACACATTAGGTCACATATTAGTCTCCATTCTTTGGCTCAGGTGAAAATTTGCCCACTTATTTGGCCACTTGTTTCACTATTTTCAAGGTATAAAGTAAAATTGACACCACTCTTTTAAAATTGAAATTTTGGGGATTTTGAATTTTGAAAGATAATGTTAAATGCTTTCCTAATTTGCATAATATTTTAGTAGACGGTAACGCTAATCTCGATAAGAATGTAAAAATTAGTTTGGTCCAACATTTATCAGATCTGCAAAAAACATTTCTGGAATATTTCCCTGTTCAAAAAAAAAAAAAAAAAAAAAATATCTTCTTTCCAAACTCCTTTTCACGACTGTGACACCTCCGAACTCGCAATAAAAGAAAGAAAACAAATTGATGTATCAACCGACACTTAATTGAAACTAAATTTTAGTTAAGTTGATATTATGTGTTTTTGGATTGACATTAGAAAAGAATATCCTGAAATTACCAAACGAACTGTGAAATATCTAATGTCATACGTCTCAACCTATGTAAGTGAAAATTTTTTCTCTTTGTACGCTGCGACTGAAACAAAATACAAAAATAGATTAGATGAAGAAGATAACATTAGGTCGCAGGTTTCCACAATTATTCCAGACGTAAAAATACTTTGCAATATAAACAATCACAGAAAATTCATTAATTTTTTTCTTCTTCTTTTTATTAATTTATTATGATTTAAAATATTGTTGCTTTTGTTTATTATTCAAATATTATATTTTAGAAAGAAAAGAAAGGAAAAAAAAAAAAAAAAAAAAAAAAAAAAAAAAAAACATAAGCTACCTTACCATTCATTATCTTTTTAAGACGTTTCTATTGTGATAAAATAGGGATGCAATAATAATTTTGTAAATTTGATTGGGATAAAGCTTTGATATCCTATTTTTTCTTCTGTTAAGGGTTCCTTAAGAAAATGGTAAGCTCAAAGAGTTTCCCGGTGTTTAAAAGGTTGAATACCACAGCAATACATCAAAGAGATGCATGTGTACCCTCTCTGTTTAGATAAAACAACAATTAAGTTTATGTAAAAATGAAAAAAATTCATATTTTTAATTTGATTTTTTCAAATGAATTTTTTAACACAATGGAATCAAAAACATAAATTAAATTCTCCTTATCGTTTAATGCAAGCCTGGCCAACCTGCGACCCACCCGGTGTCAACCTGTGGCCCGCGGCGCTTTGTCGCCTGAGCAAAAGTTAAAAACTTTTATTAAACGTAAAAGTACCAAAAAATTATTCCAATATGAGTCGTTCGTATCATATCCCCCTATTACGGGAATATCTTGAGTACGTTGATTCAACTATCGTCATAATTTTTCTTCTGTATTCTTGATCATAAGCAACCACGAATTTGAGCCCATTTTAGCGAGTCGTCTTGCATGAGTGGGCGATACACAATATATATATGCGTCACAATATATATATAGGTATATGCTTGCGATTTAACTCTTGCGGATAGGATATGTACAAAAGATACAACTTGTAACATTCCGGAACTATTTCCTTCACTTGAATGTGCCCTTATTAATCAATATTTAACGTTGTCACAAATCAATAGTCAAATAAATAGAAAGTCAAATGGTGATGGCAACCTAGTTATTTTATTTGGATCTATGAATATTTAAAGTTCAATATATCTAGTTTATTGTATCTGTGAATGAAATCCCTATGCACGTATGATTTTGATGATTAATATTGTAAAGGATACTTATAAATACTACACATTAATCGGGTCCGAGTCACTAGTAGCACTTAGAAGTAAGGTCCGACTCAAGGACCGTATGCAGGTTAACTTCAATCCTATATACCTTCACTCTTGTCACCGTGAGCACGATTCTAATTTCTGTGTATTGACTTCCGCTCAATCTCTTTAACACTAACTCTCATATTGAGCACTTCGTGACTTACAAATGTTATTAATCAATCATTTTCACTATATTCCACTTTACATTTACATATGACACGCTTCATTTATTAGAAGTGATTCTCAATTCAAACAACATCACATTAAAATTCCCAAGGGTTAGTTGAAAGGAAATACCCAATAGAACTCTGTTATAAATTTAATTCTTTCATTTCATGAAGAACATGTGTTCATGGGCTCTTTCTAAATATACCTCTGCTATAAGGAATCATATATATTTGTCTGCATTTGAAATAATGTCTTAAAAAAAACTATTCTAACATATAAACTATTTTTTCTTATGCGAACTAATTTTTCTCGCATGTAATTTTTTTTGTAGTGATAATTATTATTATGCAAAAAATTTAACGTTATCACTAAGTCTTTTAAAAGGTTCAAAAGAACTATGTGGTGAAATTTTAATTGAAGGATTTATGAGCTGTTTAAAAATATGTGTGTGATATTGAACCCCATGTATTTAAATTTCACGCAGTGATATGGTAATTTTTGTAATATACTGATGAATATTTTTCAAAGTCTTAAAGTGATGTGTTTTAATAGCTTGTTTTGTGACTCCTTGTATAGGGATGATTAATAAAGAAGTTTAACTTTAATTGTCTTTTAAAAGAGTAAAGTTATGCTATCATCTTCTAATTTTCAATACAATTATTCGTTTGAAGAAATACAGAAATTTCTGCCTAGATTATTTTTGCTTTTAAATGCATTTTAAAATAAGATAAATATTATTGATCAAGATAACATTTTCTAAAAAAATTCTTGTTGTATATATAATAATATTTTTATTTTTAAATGC
>BMAW01028089.1:794626-808033 GCA_019974015.1 Nephila pilipes
ATATATATATATATATATATATATATATAAGTGAAATAACACTGACTGACTCATCACGAAATCTCTAAGACTATTCAACCGATTGACTTGAAATTTAGTATAGTTACTCATTTTGCGATGTAAACGCTCACTAAGAACGGATTTTACGGAAGTCTTCTCCAAAATATAGTTTTCATCCGTTAATCTATTTTTATCCATCGGCTATGTTATTTTTGGCGACTTTATCGCCAAATATGACATGGCAGACGCCAAACGGAATATATATTTTTTAAAGTATACTGTGTATTATCACCAATTAAGTTTACTTGGTAAGATTTGAGCGTGCGAAATGGAAAAATACCAAATAATTTAATATTGAAGCGCTGTAGGAGGATTGGCAAGATTTTGGCGAAGGGGCTCTTTATGTGAAATTCCGTGCATGTCGAAAATAGGAAACATACATATTTAGCGATAGAAATAAATCAATGTGGAACCCCACGGTTGGTGAATGAGTAATTTAGCTCCAAAACTTAGAATGATTTTGAAAAATACTAAAATGGCGACTTTTTACGGAGTAGAGCACACGCAAGACAATCTATATATATATAAGCGAAATACCACTAAAATGTTTTGGATAACCATTATTACAGACAATCAATTTCCTAAAATTTTAAATTTACATTTTCATTATCGCTTAAAAATTGAAAATTTTCTTGATATTTTACGCTTAGGTTCCAAAATATAGTATTATCGTCTTCCTATCGAAGCGAGCTGATATATATATATATATATATATATATATATATATATATATATATATAGTAGAACCTCGTTAAGTCTGATCTCTGGATAACCATCTACACACACGAATTAAAAAAAAAATATTTGAGGTAGTGATCTGCCAATTTCTATTAGTTTTTTTTTTCGCCCACGTATTTTGGAAATTTATTTTCTTCACTGAATTCTTCTAACAGCTATGAAAGTGTGAAAGGAATTGGGATGTGGTGGGGGAGACTTTACAAGTGCCTGGAGCAAATGGCATAAGGAGCGACGTTGTATAAATGGAAAATGCATTAAAACAACTTTAAGCGCCCTTCTATTGTTCACAAAATAAACGTCTTTATCTTCTGTAAATACGATTTATACTCGATTTGTTCAAGATTTTCAAAGTATGTTTTATTTTATCCCTTTTTCCCCCATCTGGGGTATAGAAAACCCCAAAAAGAGAGTTTGCTATACCCCAGATCAATTTTGGTTCCTATTAATCCGACTTAACTGCACGTGCTCTCCTTAACGGTATTAATATACATTTCCCTCAGTAATTTGTTGCCCCGGTTGTCTAGAAGTCGGGCTCGCTGCTGGCGATTTTCGTCGGGTCGTGGGTTCGAGCCTTGATGTCATTGAAGACTCACCGTGTAGCCGGGGCTAATGCACGTTAAATCTGTCGAGGCTAAAAATCCTCTCGTTGCTATGGTGTGGAAGTTAATAGAGGGAGGTGCCAGCTCAGCTGCCATTTTCATCATTTGACAGAGATATAAAATTACGAGGTCTGTAGCCAACAGCCCTTGTGTTGCTTCTAGTACGATGTTAATATGACCAATTAATCCCTCAATACTTTTAAAAAAATTTACGAATAATGGATTTAATTATGCATTCCGACACTTAAATTTACTGCCCTGATGTGAGGAAATTTCTCACCGCAAAGAAAACTCTTAAAAATTATTCAATAAATATTTTAGACAAAAAAAGGCGTAAATGAAGCTTAACCAAATAACTTTTTTTTTTTTGTATTAAATTAAAATTACCTACAGGATAAGCAATTAAAAATGGGCAAAAATTAAGTAAAATTTTATTAAAATAAGATAATAGCATCTGAAATGAAACATTATTATTAAAATGCTTCACGCAAGAATACAATTTGCTTTGAATTTTCTGCGATATTTTAATTTCAATTGAAACAAATTCGCGTATTTGTAAAAACATTTCTATATGATTATAGTTTTGTTGTAAGACAAAAGTCTCACCTTCCCATTTTACATAAAGCGGTAAAGGAACTTCAATGTCTTTCGTATCATCATTTAAAATATTAATTTTATGCGAAACAATGCTAAGCAATTGTAATTTAGAAAACAAAATACTAGGCCAAATTCTAAGTATAATTTTTTTTTGCTATAAGTTTTGAAACTACGAATAATATTGCAGTTTTAATTTTTTTTTAAAAAAATGAAACAATTTTTCTTTAAAAATAAAAGAGAAAAAGGGAGGGCACAAAGAATTGATGATTAATCAGAAGTTTATTTCTAGCTCATCTTCCTCCCCACCCTTTCCAGAAAATGAAAATTGGCGAGAAGGAGAAAACATCTCTCAGGTACGGAATTAGAAACTTATTTCACAGAACAAAGAAGTACGAACTTAATTTTGACTACGGACTGAGAGAGACGATAACGTAATTAGATTCTGAATTCTTCAATAATTTTTATTTTTTTAAAAAAATAAAACTGTAGAAGTAAACCCTGCACGTGGCTTCTTTTTTAGATTGGAAACAATGCAGTAGAAAAAAAGATAAAATAATCTTTTTCTCAATTTAAATTCTCACTATTCGAAAAATAAAATGCTTTACACACTAGAAAGAAACAAATGATTTCCCCTATTTCTAAATAATATTGTGAATGGAACAGAAATGGTTACTCTCAAAGAATCGGGCTTCCATGTTTTCGGTTTCTTTTGTCGAATAGGTTGAAACTAGAAAACATCCATCATGTAGTCCTCTTCAATGGAAGTAAGTTTGACATTTATCCATTTCTTTCATCTTTACCTCTCTCCAACTACAAACGTCAACTGCTTCAAATGGATATCGATCAGACCCACGTAAAAGTTTCAAACTAAAAATACCTATTTTCAAAAGAGCTCAAAATTCTTCATAACACCCATCATTTAGTGCTCTTGAAAGGAGCAACCCACCACATTTACGACATTTCAACAACTTAGTAATTATACAAGTCAAGTTCTTCAAGGGGACAACGCAGGACAAATTGAGAATACGATTGCAGGTGTAAAGTTGAAGTACTAAGCTCTATTGTGAGTTCAAACGTGGAATAGGACACCTACAGGGGGAAGTTGACTGGATAGGTGACTAGGCCACCTACATCGCTGGTCTGTTGTTGGCAGGAGAAGGAAATAATTGATGCATAGGGTCATCTTTTGAACAAGATCTTGTAAGGCACGATAAAAGGTTCTCAGAAAATAGGTGTATAGGGATTCTTTTCACTTAGTTTTAAAGTTAAGAGACTGTTACTGTAACCGTACAATGGTATTTTTAGCTTTGTTAATCCATTCTAAGACACGGAAGGCATCGGTAGTAAGTTTAATCGGCTAGTAAAACTTTGATGATATTTCAGAATGCAAAATATCTCGTTATCAAAAGAAGAAAACAATTAAAGAAAAGAAAGGGGAAAAAAAGAAGTTCCATCTTGGAAATATTGATGGATATCAATATATGTTATTTAAATATTTCTCTGATCGTATTTTTTCTTTAAGTAATCATTTTATTTTCAACAATTCTCTGTAAGAAATAAGAATGTTAATTTAGTTCCATTCAAAATATTCAGAAGTATTTACAGTCATCTATCGCTTACTGTAATGGTATTGTATGCTTTTATTTTGCATTTTCGCATTAATTTTTTTAAACTTTAATTAACAAAAAATTTTGGAGCCTGTATGCAGAGATTTTTCAAACACTTCCCCTTCAGTGTATCCATAACTTTAAGTCTGGAAGACCCCCTGAACATGCTTATTGGGCTTATGTACCCCGATTTGATATGATTTCATTGTTTGTTAACATCGCTCTCAGCAGCAACATGAGGGCTGTAGGCGATGAGCCTCATATTTTTGAATTTCTGTCGAATGACGAGGACGACATCTGAGAGGGCACCTCCTTCTCCAAACTTCCATATCAAGCCAACGGGATGACATAGGTTCTCGACCAGATTTAACGTACATCAGTCCTGCTACAAGGCGAGTCTTTAATGGTATAAAGGCTCGAACCCACAACTTGACGAAAACAACGCTGACGAGGAGTCCACGACCATGATCACAAGGCTACTACGGCCACTTATGTACGGCCACTTACTTCTAAAATAGCAAGTCTATAAATTTATGATATTGGAAAATTATTTTGGTTATTATTTTAATACGTCCGTCAGTGATTAAAGTATTTCGAATGTGATTCAATATCAGAGGATGTAGATTCGTTAGCACTTGATTTACCTTTGTACTTTGGGCTCTTGAGATCTCAGTCATAGCCATTTCAACTTCAATTTCTTTTTTATTATTTTGATGTTTATTGATACCATAGTGGAGAAGAAACAGATGCAAAGAAAATCTCTTATTCATGTCACATATTTGAAAAGTTATATAAATATATTATAAGTCTCTCATATAAAATTTTAAATTGGTTTTTTGTTCTATTCAAAATCAGGCATAAGGAAATCAATCCGCATGACTTAATTTTCAATTAACAACGAAGATTTCTCATACAGCTTTTCGCAAAGAGTATAGAAATAGTTTTATATTAATTTAAAAAATAAATAACAATTCAATTACGTTTTAATAGAAATACAGTTACATAGTCAGGTATTACATTTCTGATTCATAGAATTTACATTTAATTGCTTCGAGGGGGAAATAAGTTGCAGAGAAAGGTATTTTTACCTTATTGTAGAACTGCCATTACCGTTAGGAGTACGTGTACCACGGTGTGAAATTAACAAAAAGCTCCAATTTACTGTTATTTAACCAAAACTGCATTTTCTTTTGAAAGGTTACTATCATCATTATTGCTGCCCATAACCTTATTGATTCTTCTAAAAATTTTGTAAATTTTTGGATAAAATAAAAAGTTTTTCTCTTTCCATTTAAATACATAGCAAACGAAAAACTTAGAAGAATTGAAAATGTTCTTGAGAAAGTTGTTAAGTTAAAAATTCTTATCTCTAACATAAGCACGGTTAAAAATTCGCTAGAGAACGATTTTACTGTTTTACCTATTTTTAAATTCCTATTATTAGCTCAAACTCTCCTTATATATATCTTGTTCAAATTTTCAATCGTTAATAAAATAATTTTTTTTTCATCCACTCAAGTTCAAATAAATTTTTTAAACTTGTAGAGGATGACACTTGATGTTAATACAGGCTTTTGAAAAATTAATTCATTAAATAAATTTAATTGGTGAAAATGCAGTTTAGCCCAACCACTTGGTGCGATTTCAAAAATTACCAAACGTGGCGAATTTTTTTTTGCTAAACGTTAAGTCAGAGAAAGGACTAGGGTAGCCACAATCGGCAAAATACCTCTAAATATTTCTTGTCGCCAAGGGTGGTTGGGCTAAACTGCAATCCAACCATTTAAATTACCGGATGAATTAAGAAACAAGCCAATCCTTCTTCTATGTCATTTGTCTTACAATGGCAAAGTTGGTAGAGCATCGGCGTAGAAACTTCATGCCTTCGGGTCGAAGCATAAAATTTTCTTCTTTGATTTTCAAATAATTAATTTTAGTTTTATATGGGAGAAAATGTTTTTCTCTTATATAAGATATTCAGCAAGATATAAATTTAGAAATAAATACCGTCATTGACGAAGCGTGCAGATCGCTGGAAAAAAATTTCTTTTGCCACTTAATATTGTGATTCTATCATATGTATATACATATTTATATTAATTGTAATTATTTAATAAAAAATAACTAAAACAAAAAATTTTCTTTGTTGACCTAAGAAAGAATTGACTTGTTTATAAACAAGTAACATTTCTGCCTTCTCATTACTATTGCAGTATTTATTATAACATACATTATAACAGATTCAAAGGGCAATTTGAACTTTTAATTCTTTCTTAATCTTATTTATCGAATTAAAAGAAATTGTTAATACTCTTGAGTGTTACTCAAAATGTGAACCTAACTTGAAGCACTCAATCTGAGTATCTAATTTCATCTTTATGAAATGAGTATCAGCTGTTTCGTGCGATCTAAACTAATAAGTAAAGGAATTAACGTTTTACTTTCAGAAATATATTCAAATAAGTATACAATGTATGGGAATCTTCCTGATTACAAATTATTTTTTTCTTAAATAAAAAGTTGAGTAAATTTAAGAGAAATAAAAAGGGAAGGAATGGGACCAATTAAATTAGTAAAAAATGGAGAAAAGTAATTTCGTTCCTTACAGGTTCCTTAAGAAACTATTGTCTTTCTTTAATTGTAAAGAAACCAGTTAATCTTCTTTTTTAGCATGTTAATTTAAACTGGACGGGGATCGTATTCTGAACCAATGTTACTTTTAATGCATTAAGTTTGTTAGAAAGAAATAAAGTTTCGATATCAGGTTTTCCACTCTAAACAGTAAAAGTTCTTTTTTTTAAAAAAAAACTTTACAAATCAGTAATTAAGGTAGTTTTTCTTAATCTCTATATGCTTGATTTTAGATACACGCGCTGTGTTTCCGTAAGAAATTGTTTTGTTAGAAGAACTGATTTAAGTTTTGTTATTTGAAAATTTGCATTTGAAATTTAGAGTACAAAAACCTTAAATGTTTATACATACAAGAGTACTTAAAATTCCAAACAGTTATTTTAGCTTCTAAACTTAAATTGATTTTCTTTAAATTCAATATTACTTATAAATATTCAAAAGTTATTGTAATATTTTTTTGATAATTAAAGGAATTTAATACGTATAAATCATTTGTTTAAATTATTTTTATGCACTATAACATTTTTTTTTTTTAAAAAAAGAAAGCTAACCATAGGTAACAAAAATTTCTTTAAAACTATAGAATAAATCATCTTGTTTTAGTAATTTTTTTTTAAAAAAATTACTCCTTTCAAGTTTTCAACACTGTTACACAGATGTTTTGCTTTGTTCACGTATGTTTGAATTCCTCTTTTATGGATTAAAAAAAGCAAACATAAATTGCATCTTCGTTATTAACAAACCTTAATCACATCATAAGTCATTTTACTATATGCGATAAATTTTTTAAATGCTTTAAACTAGCCTTAAAGTCAATGAAAAAATTTGAAAAAATAAATGATAAACACAAAAACTTTCACAAATAATAAGTAAAAATGTTTACCTAATAACATAGGAGGTTTCAGCGAAACACGTCGAAATAAAACTGAAAGAAAGCAGGTGTGCAAAAATAATATAATTAAAAAAATATAAAGCAAAATAAAGAAAATAATCAAATCATATTCAAAAGCAAACGTAAAATAATAGAAAAGGCGTTTAAATAGAATACTTGAATAGATAAATAAAAAAATATATAAACATTTAAAAATAGAAGGAAAACTTAAGCTCAAATAATTTAAAAGCTAAGAATTTGAGTATACTCGAAACGATTCTAACGGAGAATCGTTTCGAATATGCTCAAATTCCTTTTATTATTATTTTCTTATTCTTATTATTTTTCAATATAGTTTTTGCACATTTTAAAACGTTAGAAACCTAATACAAAAATAGCAAATAATGACCGTACCATTAGCAACACATTCAAAGCAACATATTTCATACATTTGCATCTGAGAGTAACTTTTTTTCATAATCTGATGATGAAAAAATAAAAGAAACACACTTATATTTTACTTCCAACCAAGCTAACACTTTAATATTCGAAGTGAATTAATAAGCTTTAATATACGAAAATCACTGCTTCCATGGCCTTAATTTTTTTTTTATTGCTACCCGATTTTTACAATTATTAATGCACTTGAAAGTTACATGCATCCCCTATGTATCGCACTTCTTTCCTTTCTTCCCAGATGCCAGTAGTATCCTAAGAACTGAAAAAAATAACGAGCCCCATACAAATGAGGTTGAAACAGAGGGGCGTCATTGAGCTTTTGACAGCTAAGAGTTGCAGGCCTACACAAATTAGAGTATTCTTTCATCTTCTCCAAGAGCAATTTGAGGAAAATTATTTTCGTCTTGACGGCCCCCCAAAAGCTGAGATTTATGCCTAGTGTCGACAACAACACTAGAATTCTCCGAAGTGTTTACCCGAATAGTCCTGCGTTGGTGAATACACGGGGAAGAGTGTGTACATGTCGAAAAATGATAGTGCATTATATGGAGGATACACGTAGCTTTCAGGTATAGCACGAATTGTAAGAATCAGTTTACTGATAAAAAAAAAAAGTCATGGCCACGGAGATGTTAAGTTTCAATAAAGTTTCGCGAATTTATTACGTAAAAGTTTAACAATGTTTGTTAAACTAGAGATTTTAATTCATGTAGAACTGTAATCTATTTTATCGAGATGAGTGAATTATGGCTGTTTTCATATCGGAATTCTTTGCATAATATAATTAAATTTCGTGGGTCAAAATTACGAGGCATATTGGTTGGGGTTGGTAGACTTGAAGTGTCAGGTTGAATAAGAAAGACAGCGGAAGAGCTTATCCCAACAAAAAAGTTAATGCATTAAAATGGTAATGGCACTGTGCTCGTTCAATAAAATACAATTACGATTTATAAAAATGCACATGCTTATGAATATTTAACTTATAGCTTTTGTTAGATGTTAACTGAAAATGGTTAACCTTCTTACTATTTGACTGCTTGCATAAAAGTTGCTTACAAATTCACTTTATGTTTTCGGAAACTCGAATTGCTGTGGGATTAAAAGAAAATTAATTTAAAAAAATCTTTAGACTGGTTGTATTTAAAGTTAGAATGAAAGTATAAAAAGAGGAATTCTTAAATAATCAATTATAAGGATTATAAAAATACGAACAGAGACGAAGTATCCTGCGATTTCCAATGATAACTTAAATAATATGGAAAATGATAAAACTTCTTCCTTAATTTATCAATTAATTTTTATTATATTTTTAATTTCTTTCATCATTTATTAAATATTTCAATTCTGTTCAGAGAATTGTGAATGAAAAAATTAAAATTATTACGATTTAAAAACTCCACAGTATTACTACTCTACTAGAATTAGTGCATAAATATATCGATAGATGGCGCCACAACACCTGTGGGTACTTCTCGAGTTCAAGAAATGCTACTGAGACATTTGACAAAATTTTTACATAAAGGAAGGAAAGCTTGAAGTCCTGCAATATACGCTTATGAATATTTCAATATTCATAAGCGTATATTGCAGGACAAGCGTATATTGCAGGAAGCGTATATTTTCAATTCAATGTTTTTTTCAAAAACATTGAATTGAAATTGAACAGTGGGATGGTTAAGTTATGATTAATTTTGAATAAAAGAGCAAATTTATCTGCATTTACACCCTTAATTACAGCTAACATCTGGTTTGCAGTCATCAATCAATGATGGGTGTAATAAAAGTAGCATTAACGTATATTAATAATGAAGCAGTAACAATAATAATTTTAAAAAGAAATTTTTAAACAATACGTACAAAAAAAAAAGATACGTAAATTTTCAAAGTGATTCAGTTTTAAAAAAAAATTCGTACTCTGTCAACAGAATGGATTTTCTTTTAAAAAATGTCAAAAAGACAATTGGGAAAATATTTAGAGTTAGAATATATAATTACGGTTCAAGAAAAGTTAAGGTCTTCATTCATAAAAAGGTTTCTTTTTTTTTTTAATTTACCTGTATAGAGAATTTTGGTTTAATTAAGGTACACATTAATTAGTGAAGTAGAATAATTTAAATAATTGCAATACATGTGAAAAGGTACATGGATTAGAAATAATCTCAATGGTTAGGAATGGAAAGAAATAGATTTTAAAAGATAAGGTAAATAGTTTTTATAATCCATCTCTTGAATAAAAAAGGAGGGAAACTGTAATTTCTTATAAAACATCTACAAGTTGTTACACAATGACCCCAAATGATTATTTTGATTGAAAAAAGTTGATATACCAATTAATTTGTGTTCTATTTTACCCCTCCTCCTATATAATGAGTGATTAATAATTTATCAGAAAAAGCATATTGAGTTTTATTATCTTTATCCTTAATTTACTAGGCGAGTATAATATATATGAACCGTTTTTAGTTTTAATATAAAATTACTTTTTAATGTTTATCGTTCTTTCTTAGTCGACTTATTTTTTTCCTGAAATATTTAGAATACTTACATTGTGTAATATTTTTCCCAAGCAAATATTTTAAAAAATTATCATATTTTTTAATTTATAAATGTTTTTATAATAACTGCATACCTTTAGATTACTATTTTATTGAATTTTATTGCTCTAATTAAAGAATTAAATTTTAATATAAAGCGAAACATTATTTATTACTTTAAGCATTAATTGCACACAGTTATCTTCATTCAAATGGAAAGGGTGTCTTTTATTCCAATAATCATCTATTTTTACGAGCTTTTATTTAACTAGCTATATTCATGTGTATGTATATCTTTACAGTTCAAATTTTGTACTCGAATTTTAGCTCACTTCCTTACTATCCGACAGAGATGAAATTTTACATACACGCATAACTCCAATGACAATAAAATGCTATGGTATGTGCTCAAACAGTGATGGATTTGGGGAGGAGGGAGGAAAGGAGGTTGACTTTGTTCTCGAATTTTAACACACTTCCTATCATCCGATCGAGTTGAAACTTAGCATTCATGTTTACCTCCGATGACAATACAATGTTATGGCATGTTAAAACAGTGGTGGACTTAGGGATGTCTGGAGGCACTGGCCTTGCACTTAATAATGTGTAATTTAATTGAAATTTTGCGCACACGAACACGTATAGCTCTCGTAATTGCTTTCTGGTCTTAAATGTCTAGACAAAAAAGAATTAAATAAATATATGCATTTTCTTTAAATCAATTTTTTATTTAAAAATGGACTAAAAGGTACAAAAACATTTTTTCGAATGTGAAATAATATATAATTTATATAAAACTTGCGGCGTTAATACTTTTGATCTCATGTGCAAGTAATTAGCCAAGGTACTTAACTTATCGGTAATTACCTAGGTATCTTAGCTAAGCGCCTCAAGCTTTTATAAATTATTTATTATTTTACATTTAAAAAAGATTACTTTTGTACTTCTAAATCCATCTGTAAATAAAAGCTTGACTGAAATTTTTTGTTTACATATGTTTTTAAGGCTATTCGTGAAAGACAAGTAAACTGGATATTAAAAGTATCTACACTTCAGAGCAATCATATATGACTGTTTCATCATCGTTTTTACTTCTCAACTTTTCCTTACATATTTTTTGTTTCACTAAGGGTCTTCTTTATTCATGAAAGGGATACGTGTCTCTAACCTTTGTCCCTAAATCAAGGGCTATACCCCCACGCCTATAAAATTCTCTTCTCCCTCGTAAGTGGGGGAAGGGTCGCTTTGAATGTAGTCATGTCCATCCTGGAATGATGGGCCCAGGTGCTCACCTGATCATTGTCTGGGCCCCCTGGTGAGAAGAAATAAAAATAAAGGAAAGAAAATAGAATGCGGAAGGAGGGAAAAGAGGATATATATCATACGGAAGGAAATGGCGCTGGCACAATGTTATTGCAATAGATTATATAGGCTTTTATATTGAATTACAGTAGCTTTTATGGGAAAGTAATAATAACTTGGCGAAACAATGTCGAGGCCATTTTACAAGCGAACTTATCAAATTCATGAATGGAAAAAATTTTAGTCATTGTAGTACTATCTAATTATTGTAGTATTAATTCATAATGAGGAGAATCAAAAATAATCCCACCAATGCTTAAAATACAACTATTTTTTTGGACCTTATTTTAGGATTGTTAGCTGGATCCGTCGTTTTTAAGCTTAAATCTGTCGTCACCTAATGTTAACGAACAAGATTAAAACATTGAGTATTTGTTTCATTCTTTTGTTTGAATCAATTATATTCACTTTCTTTTTATCTTACAGATTTCCAGTTTCCCATATATTTTACATAGTTTAAACTCTATTCTGTATTAAAATGAAAAACTATATGTAAAGGAATCCAATAAATTTAAGAGATGATTGCTTAATTTTGCATATGCATTTTATTAAATATATTCCTATAGGTCCTATGATTTCTATTGTGTGTGATTTTACTGCAAATTCAACAAATGTCTCTTAATCCATTTATTCCCTCTACAGAATTGTATAAAAAGGAAGACCCAGTCCCTTACACCACTTTGTCACGCAAACTAGGTATGAAAAAGACATTTAGTTGTAAATGTACCTAGCAGAAGATTAATAATGGGATTGAATAAAAAATATTTTATTTTTTCTTAATGTTCTCTTTCACAATTTTTGGTCTCACATCTACTTAATTGTCATTGAAAGGACAGACAAAGAAAGGGAGCACGATCCGAAACGAAATTAATAAGTTTTTTCTTGCAACGGAAGATCAAATCAATAAATGTCTAAAGTATCTAATTGCGATATAGGATCCAGAGATCGATTTTCTTTCTATCTTTTTTTGAAAAAGAAGCTGATTACATAAAAGACAAATACATTTTTCAAAAGTGGCTCATTTCTAAACATAAATCTTCCTCAGATAAATGTGAAATAATCGATATATCTATTTGTACTAACAATTATTTGGGAGAAATTAAGAAGCATCAGTTAGATAAATTTAATAACATATGCTTTTCATTGAACAAGAGTTCTAACTGAAAAGAAAAAAAACTTATTCAAATAATGAGTAACAAAATGTATAAAAAATATGAGACATATCTAGAAGGAAGCCTAATTCTTTCTCAAATCTAGTGCTTCAATTCATGTTATAGTAAAAAGTATAAGCGAAAATATTAATTTAAAATAATGCTCAGTAGAAATAGATTTCAATCCGAAAAATAACAATCATAACGTTTCCCGATGCATATTTATTTGCAATAAAATACCCTTTTAAGAAATTTAGCGAACTTATACAACTCTTTTGTTCGTGTGATAGACGCTAAATCTGTCGAGCCTACATGAATTCACACTGTGAAAATGTAGAAGTTGGAGAAGTGAGATCTCAGCCGTCCTCAGTGCTTTCTCCGAGGCTTGCAATTATGAGGTCCGTCACCAGTAGTCCCGTGTTGCTTTTAAATTGTGACGATGAGAATCAATCAATAACCGCTATTTTGTTGTTGTATTTTGCTCAACTATTAATTCGTAAGATACAACTAACCTTCATATTACCCTTATTAATTAGCTCTTAAAGTAATAAACGCACATTTACAAAACGAAAAATTTGATATTAATTCTAATTGTTAATTTAAACGCAATTATCAAGTTTTTAACTAATTTCTTATTAATTATAATCATTTTTATAAATAATATGCCAGATATTCTGTTTTATATATAAAAAAGGGAGTAACGTGGTTAGACCCAAGAAGATTAAACTAGTAATAAGATAAATATGTTTATTAAACAGATATATATATATATATATATATATATATATATATCTGTTT
>BMAW01028089.1:808433-826374 GCA_019974015.1 Nephila pilipes
ATATATATATGTATATATATAGTTCGCGATATTTCTTCCAATTATTTAATGTTTGAGTTACAACGACCACACTTAGCAAGTTCGATAGTGGTCTCCCTTACATCCGGACAAGGTCCTTACTGGACTAGTGAGAAAGGGCAAGCAACATTTCTGTTTCTCATGAACTTTGACTTTTTAGAGTCCGATTCTTCTGTGGATTAAGAACAACCTCGCATCATACGTCCGATATTTCAGGTGTAATTTCCTGACGCTTTGGAGTGCTTAGCATCCAATTGCTGATTTTCTTACATTCAGCTTACCAACCAAAACAAAGGATTATGTCCCGTGGTTTTGGAGGAGGCATGGCCAATTTTACTCCACACAAAAATTTCCAAAGAGAAGGGACTTAGAGATCTATTAAACGTTCGAGTAGAGAGTCGTGTCTGAGGACGTTGTAATACTTTTTTAGAGTGCAACTTTCCCTCAAAAAGCATAACAAATATAAGTGCGACAAATACTTTATCTTGTAAATATCAACTTAAGTATTTTAAATTATTTATAATAAATTAGTTTAGGTAGTATTTTTTAGATATCATATAGCAACCAAACCAACCAACCAGCCAGAACATCAAAGGTTTCATTAATTGAGTATTTATGATATTCATTGTCACGTCCATCACCAAGTAGTGGCTGTGGAAATAAGAATACTTACAACTCTTTAATTTTTATCTTTCTTTCTTTCTTTCTTTTTTTTTTTTTTTGCTCCTAGTAATGAAAACCCGGGATTTGATTGGGAGCTGTGGAAGAATGCAAACGCATTCGATGGTGTGTAACACACAAAATGTGGTTTGCAAATAATTAGTTTTTACCTTGAAATGCAATTTTTATTTGAATTTAATAAGTAATCCCATTTATTTTATTATTTTGTGACTTTAATTCCGAGCCACAAGGCCTCACTGGTAGTGTTTTAGAGTAAAATATATTAATATATAAAAATTGGGAGAAAAAAACCCTTCATATTTACGAGTAAAACTATAAATATGCATACAGTTCTTCTGTGAAGTGTCAGACATCGGTAGTTTTTGTTCTCCTTCTGCTTAATTGTTTTTAATTTATTTCATGTCTAGACTGTATTCAGGGGCATTTTTTTTTTTTTTTTTTGTCAAACAGACTATTTTTCAAAACTTTAAGAAATCGAAATAATTTCTACGATTTCGAGAATTTTAAATTTCTCTCCTTTTGAATTATACTTAGGCTAAAATTTATGTTCAGAAATCTAAAAAAAATATGTAGTTTCTCTTTAAGATAAAATTAGCACGATCAAAAAGGTTAATCTTTGAAATAGGTTCATTATAATTTTAAGCTTCTTTATTATTTCCAAACATGGGGATTAACAAAAAAAAAAAAAAAAAAAAAAAAAAAAAAAATATTGCATAAATCGAGATAAACGTACTACAAAAAAATGAATTATTTTTTGAATTTTCACTCTTAAAATTTTAATATCCTCAATAATCTAATCTATGGTTATTTCATAAAATTCTTGCGCTTTGAAGAAAATAGCAATGCAATAGCTATATGCTAAATCAAGAATATCCTCCAAAATAAGAGATAACAATGACTACATAAACTCTAATTAAAAAAATGATAGAAACCAAATGTTTATAATGAAGGGACCTAAATTTAAGATGCATGAATCCACACCCCCACCACCACCAACAACACACACAAAATCAGCGTGCATTTATCGATTAGCAGTTAAAAAAGGAATTAAAGAAAATCAAATCTTTTTAAGTGGGCGCGGATGAATATACAGTCGTAAAAAATTTTCACTATTTCTCTGCACACAAACACAATGAAATTTTAATCTATTTTACGAGGATAAGTCAAAAATTATATACAATTTTATGAAACAAAGATATATGTACAACAGATACGTTATTTTTTTGATATAGTCATCACCTTGAACAATATACTTGGTCCAAAGAGCCACAAGCTTCCGTATACCTTCCTGGCAGAAAGTTTTTAGTTGTTCTGAAGCCACTTCTGCACCGCATCCCGAATGTCCGTGTTTGAAAAAATGGACCTCAAACGTTCTTGTTGAAACGTTCATGTTCCATGTTTCAGGCCTCTCAAAGCGTCCTTGAGCGGTCAAAAGAGATGAAAATCTGAGGGAGAGAGATTTGAGCTATAGGGAGGGTGTTCAGGGGTCTCAAAGGCCAAACTGTTGTTGTTGGTCGAGATTGACAGTCGCTCAGCTCCTTTTTTTGTGCTACGTTCATTCGACCACTTATAATCATTTCGATCTCCCTCTCTCCCGAAAAAAAAAAAAAAAGGCTTTTACGACATAAAGCACTATATTGTGACAAAATTTCCCTTAAATTTTAACACCTTCTGACAACAAAACTCTGCACACTCTTCGTTGCTCTTCTTAGGTGCAATCTGATAGCGGGACTGACATGCTTAAGTTGTTGTAACGAGACAACAAATGACGTGATCGTGATTATATTTCGCACTCGTGGCCAAAGATGTACCATCTGAACGCATGTGTATGCGGCCGCCCCCATAAAGTTGTAGAAATAGTTTAATAAAGTTGTAAGTACTTTTTTACTTACCATAGCATTATGAACTAATATTTCATGTTAGGAATAATCAAAATAATATGACATTATGTTAATATTTAGTTAGCTTGTAGCAGAAATAAATAGAAAAATAATCCCGAGAGGACACGAACTTCCAGTGCCTACTTAAGGAGTCTTATTTTAATTGCTTAAGTTTTTGAACCGAATATAAGTATTGAGTTCAGCTGTATTATTTTAACAACTCCTCAATGATAATTACGAAAAAAATGTAAAGATTTTTTTTATTTATTTAGTTTGAACACTTATAGTTTTCATTAATTTTTGAGATATTTGAGAAAAAAAATAAGACTTACATAATTTATGAGATTCAATATTGCTTTTGTGTCGTGTGTGTGTTTCATTTAGAATGATTTTATTCTCTTCTATTGATTATCTACTTGCATCAAATCCACACTTATTTTCCGGAATTGGTTTACATGAAATATCAAGAACAGAAGTGAATTACGTCTTTTAGTTTTATATATGTAAGGCTCTTCTCATAAGTAGTCGAGAAGAGATACAATTGCCTTTTTTTACAGTAACCGACGTGGATTTTACTTGGGATACGTCAAGTCTCGATTTTGATTTGATCATTAACTCGAGAATTATATATATATATATATATATATATATATATATATATATATATATATATGACGTGAGGCTATTCAATAACGGAACTGACGCGGCTACACAAGAAATATGCATCCACCAAACTCCAGCGATTCACAATTGCTTAGCGTGAAACATTCTCTTTCGAATGCTGTTCCTCCCGCTTCGTTAACTTCTGTAAGCAAATCCGTATAGCTAAAGCTTTTGATCACATTAGAGTTCCGCGATAGTCTAGTGGTTAAGGCCTTGATACCAATAAAGACCCGCCGTGTAGCCGGTTCTGATGCAAGTTAAATCTGTAGGGGGGGGGGGCATAGCCCTCCTGTTGGAGTGCTGTGGAAGTTAGGAGAGAAAGGTTCCAGCTCAGGAGTCGTCCACGCCACTTGACTGAGGCTCAAAATTACGAGGCCCGTCACCAACAACCCTCGTGTTGCTTCTAGTGCGACGCTAATAAAACCAAACCAAAACCAAACGCATTGGAGTTATTCTTTTTGTTTCGCCGGAAAAAAATATAAGTGATCAACAAATTGTTGTGAAATTTCATATGAAACTTGGAAAAATCGCTTCTGAAACTTTTGTTCCCCGAAGTCTATATTCCTTTTTGTTGTATCTTAAACTGAGAGTTTGTGTAATTGTTAGTTAAATAAAAAGAAAAATTTACAAGGATAGCTCAAAAAGTATTTTTTATTTCTGATGACAAATAGCATTGCTAGGTCAAATTAGTATTATCACTGTGGTGCTTCTATCTGTTAAACAGTGCCTAAACAAATCTTACACATTTTTGAATGATTGTTTATTGAATACACACTTAGAAGTGAAACAAGGGTCGTTGGCGACGTATTACCTAATCTTGAACCTCGATCAAGTGACGAGACAAAACTTGAGCTGGCACCTCCTTCTCCAAACTTCCATACCACGCGAATGAGTGAACTTGGAACCCTTACCAGATTTAACGTGCATCAGCCCTAGTACACGGCGGGTCTTTGGATGCATCAGGCCTAGAACCTTTAACTCGATGAAATCAACACCGGGAGCGAGCTCACGACTATGTGACCACTAGGCTACTGCGCCCACGTAAATTTTACACTAATTCATTGGTCACTTTTGATTTGACAATCATTTACTGCCAAATCAAAATTTGATCACTGCCGTGTTATGACGGATTGTCGTTATTTTGAGTCGAGTTGTCATTGTCGATGTGACGTGGATTCCTCATTATACACTGCAAATCAAGCGACAATCAAAACAAATGGGTTGCTTCCGTTAATTTACTACAAAGAAAGCGAAGACGGTTCCTGTAATAGGAAAAATCATCTGAGCTTCTATTTCTATCACGGGTACTTTTTGAGACGCTCTCGTAGTTAAAATGAACAATCAAACCTCATAAACATAAGAAAATAATTTTGCTGGAAGAAAATAACTGTGGATGTGTGTCTATAAATGAATTATTCTTTAGAAAATATAAGAATATAAAGAGTCTACTATAAAATATAATTGAATGGCTGAAGAAATTCAAGGTTATTATGATTCCGTATTAGATAAATAGGAAAATTATGAACTTTATAATGTATGCAAGTAATTTTCAACGTATTTTATTACAGTAATGAAGAATTCTTAATCATCCATCGAATGTAATCAAATTATTTTTTATTTGAGTCTATTTTTCTTATTCCGTGTAATTTCACTGTCATCTCAAACAGATAGATTAGGAGACATCACATTAAAAAATAATAAGGCAAAAAACCTGTTGATGTGGCGGTAAATATGCGCAAATATAAAGCGCGAGTGACCCTCACCCACGTTTACCTATTTTTCGTGAACTCTCAACCACTCGTGAACCTGGAGTGCCGAGTTTTATTGGAACTCCCGCAGCATGTGAGGGAGTGATAACAAGCTCATAAGCACCTACTGTGACGAAACATTTTCAACAGCGGAGAATCGCTTTATGATTTAAAATGAACAGTTCCGAAGAACCGGTTCACGATGAACAATACCTCCAGGGGAAAAAATATTATTCATGAATTGTATTTCTTTTGAAAACAATGTATATTTAAAAGATACCGAGAAATGCATGATCAAAAAGCAAACATTAATGGATTTAAAAAAAATAATGCATCAGTCACATCAATTTTCGTAATATTAGTTAATAGTTTCCAAACTTAAAAATGTTCCCCCCAATTGCATAGCTTGGGTAATATTTAGAGAAAAAATTTCCGTATAATTTAATATATTTTCAACTTATTTGTAATTTAGTCTTGTTCGTTTTAAATTAAGACGCACTATAGCTACAGAACGTGATTTAGGTAATTTATCTTTTGATTTTGAACCACGGTCAAAATATATGAACAACACTTGAACTGATGCCTCTCCTTCTAAATTTTCCTATTCAGCCTGCAAGGAGACTAAAACTCGATTAACTCGATTGTACTTAATGTACAAAACCCTCATTATTTCACAAAATGTTTGGGGAACGAACCAATGGCATACCACTTATTGCTTATAAAACTAGACTACTGAGATCCTGTTTTACACATTATTGATACACAACTAACCAAAAGTTAAAATAATATTGTTTTTCGCTAATGAAATTTTAGATAAAGCATTCGCAGCATTGGAAATGTAAAAAAAAAAAAAAAAAAAAAAAAAGCGATTTAGAACAATTAAAAACATAATCTCTTCCGATAAAAATTGTTTGAATAATTTAACTACGTACTGTTTAACATGAAACAAAAATATATTATAAATTAAGTTTCCCAAAAGTATATAAACTTATTCCTTTTTGTATTATAAATCGGCAGTTTGCAAATTTTTCAAGTGAAATCATAAACAGGAAGCATAACAGTTCATGTAACATTTTAGCGTGTAAATACGCCGAAAGCGAGGCAGGTTACTGAATTAAGGAAATTAAAATTGGAAGGAAAGTCTATATCTCCTATACTGTACCAATTCTAAATGTAAGCTGAAGTTTAATATTTATCAAATAATATCAAGAGGAGAAATATATGAAACGAATTCTCGCCCTCTGGTGACTAATGGAAGGGACGACACAAGAATTTAATGGCTGGTGGCTTCTCAAAATAACATCCGACAAGTTCGGAGAACAACAAGCCTTCGTATCCCGAAAAATACAATTCTCAGAAGAATAAAACGAATAGGAAACACAAGTTAATTAGGAAACTGTAAGAGAAAGGGGCTTTAAAACCGCGTCATATACCTTAAAGTGTGGAATGGTGTCGCATTCATGTGTCCTATGGTGACAAATAATATTCGGTTATTTTCAAAGACGAAAAGAAATAGAGCTTTGATGGTCCTGATAGTTGTTTTAATTAATGGCACAATTTACAAAAGGAAACGTGTCATTTCCCCCTGCCGTCAGCAAGGCAGTGGCGGGGTCATGGTTTGAGGTTCATTTGCCTTCAGTGGACAGATATCCTCAAAAATTTTCAGTAAGCCAACCGAGAAGCACAAAAGAGTATGGTTGGGTATCATTTGCTGAAATATTAGTCGGTCCACAGTGGCAATTTTAGTTGGATAATGTCCCCATTCAAGTGTCCAAAGCAACGAAGTATTGGTTTCACTCCCACAGCATTTCTGTATTGGTTGGCCAACCAGCAATAAGGATCTTAATCCAATAGGGAACATATAGAAAACTTTTGTACCTCAAGTGCATTTTTAATTTCAGGCAGGTTTCTAATGTCATGGAATTGAGGTCTGCCATAGATAAAGCATGGTAAAATCTTTACTAGGACTTTATGTAGAAGTTAATACTTTCAATGGCGATCTTTCATTCTTGAGGTCCTAGGAAGAAATGGCAGATTTACTTTTTCCTAAGCTGTTCTTATTTTCTTGTATATTTTTAAATGTATGCACGCGTATAATTAAAACTGAAGCATTTTTAAGTTATAAAACATTATATTTCACTTGATTCATCGGATCGAATTCATTCGCAATGTAATTATGTTGTAGGCAGCTTTATCCAAATAGCTTGTTAACGTACTAATACTCAAACATACTAATTCTAATAATCCTATTGATCCTCAATCCCCCAATATTACCCTTAACTAAGCAACCCAATTAAATTCAGGAACAGTTCTCTATGTATGATGCGTGTACTTTTCACTAAAATTTATTGGGGCAAGTTTTGAAAGGGCAAAATTTGCTAAATCTAGGATTTAAAATAGCTCAGTACATCATTACCATAGCACAAACCTTATTAACAATATATTGTACACCATTGATCAATAACATTAGATAAGCATTGAGAACAAATATGCGCTTTATTTTATTTTTTAGTTATTCTATAGCAATTGTCTTATGCTACGTAGTAAAAAAGAGCGTCCGTTACATTTACATCTTAAAACATACACGTAAGAGAAAACTTGGGTAAACATTACAAAATATGAAAAACACGGTTAAAGCTTTTCTACGAGATTATGGTTTTCAGAAACCCATTGACAGTAGTCCTGTGATGGAAGGCAACCCATAATGTGCGAGAAACAGTTTATAATATAAAGATAATTCAGCAGCAACTCGAGTCTTGAAAAGATAACTTTGAATGCTGAACAGTAAAAACAATTATGTAGGATAAACTCAGAAAATATAGATAAATTTGAAAATGCGGTTTATACATACACATAATTGAAAATAGTAATACAGAAAGACAAATTATTTCACGATAAAAAAAAATCTAAAATTTACACATTGATTTACTTCATAAATGTATTATTTGAAGACAGTTTGCTTTTAAGTAAAGAAGAAAATAATCTTTCGCTACAAAAAAAAAAAAAAAAATCTGTATGAATTAGGGTTTGGTTTTATTAACATCACGAGGGCTATTGGTGACGAAACTCGTAATTTTGAACCTCGGTCAAGTAAAGAGGACGACACTTGAGCTGGCACCCCCTCTTCTAATTTCCACACCACGCCAATGGGAGGACTTTGGGCCTCGACAGATTTAACTTGCATCAGCCCCAGCTACACGGTGGGTCTTTAGTGGCAACAAGGGTTGAACGCACTACACGATGAAAGCAGGATTTCGCTACCATGACCACTTGGCAACCGCGGGGGTCATGCATTAAAGAATCTTTAAGGAGATCAAAATTAGTACATTAAATGATGATTATTACACATCACTTACTTCAACATTTCCTCGGCATTTTAATTATTTATAATAAGTGAGAAATGGATTCAACAGAAAGAATGATCGTTGTAAGAATCTATCCTTAGACAACGACATTATTCCAATAAATTATGCGATAACTAAAAACGCTCGTAACTTTAGTGAATAGGAATACTAAACTTCATTTCAAATGGCTTTCTTTTAAAACTACATAAAATATATAATTAAAAATAAAAAACATCCCCTAAGCTCTTTGAGGAAAACAAAATCAATGCCTTTGCTTTTCATGTCAATAAAAACTGAATTAAACTAACTAATCATTAATTTTTAAAGAACTTTTAAGATTAACACGACTTCGTAGAATCATTTATACATTGCTTGGCATTAAAATTGTATATCCATGAAGGAAAGCAAATACAAAAACGATATTTATTGTACGTAAACAGTACGGCGTGAAGACAAAATGATTAAATTTGCAAGTGAGTTTGGGGGTTTACAGGGTACGAAATTAGTAAAAACAGCTGCTACCCCTTGTAGTTAAAACGGCCTCGTGGAAACGAGCTGGACTTGGATGACAGAAACGGGTAACTCATATCATACTGCTTTAAGTCTATGTCACACTTCATCGACCGTATTGGCTAGGGAGGGGAGGTGGGCCAGTCTCTCAGCAACTCATGACCAGAGGTTTTCAATGGGTGACAGATCTGGAGACCGTACAGGCCAGGGAAACAATTGAATACCTTGTGTATTGAGGAAAGTCATAACAAAACGAACATGTAGTCTTACATTATCTTGTTGGAAGATGGTGTTTGTCTATTTTCTTGCTCGAAGATAGGGCACAACCACTGGACGTAAGATATCAAAAATGTACCAATCTGCGTTCAAATTACCGTTGATACGAACTAGAGATGAGCGAGTCTTATACTCAATGGCTGCTCAAACCATCACACAAGGTGCAGGGCCTTACAAAGATAAATCCACTGCACAACTTTTTTTCTCTGCAATGCTTCAGATGTCGTTTCTCTCTCCTGCGTCATCTAAATGCACTGGAATACTAATCATTTGCATATCCTAACTTCTTCCTTTCATGTGATTTTGACGCTCATCAAATCATTCCTTCCTGGGGTTGCAATAGTAACGGCCAGCAGCGTATATGACTTCAGACAGCAAATTAAAACGGGCGAACGAATCAAATAAACTTCTGCACTTCGCCTTTTGAATGAACACTTTACTTCTATACTTTCAGAAAGTAATCATGTAAACTTTTTTAAACTCATGTGTTGGAATTGGTTGTTTATTACATGTTGCTTCATTTCAGAAGAGAAAATTAAAAAGAGAGAAGACGGTGTCTATCTAACACAGAGGAAAGTACTCCAGTCCTGTCAATCTCCTGTCTAGATTATCGTTCACTTTTCTCACCTTTGCATTCTTTCTATGGACTCGATTTGAATCAGACTGACCACTTCCGAATAGCAAGCTGATTGGTTGACTACTCAAGATAAACGTTGAAATATTTTAAGAATCAGAATAAGAAGCGAAGAGTTGGAATACATTCAGTAACGGATAATTTATAAATATTTTCTTGCACAGTTTCTTGAGAAGTTTTAAAGAGGCTTATGACTAGAGCTCAGATTTTGATATCTTATCTTCTTTTAGTAGGTGATTAACACAGAAATTTATAAGTTAAAATGAGTTGGAATCATTGTTTAAAGAATTAAGAAATATACATTCATGTGAACATTTTTTTGAAGCTCAACATTGCTCGAATCACTAATACAAGATCGATGTTTGCTTTTTGGGCTCTACGAGATGTATCACTGTGAGCCTATTAATTAATATTACATTATAATTAATACTTCATGAAATAAATTATATATTGTATATTTCAGGTCCCATCGAAGAATTTAAGGACCTATTTCTCCCAAAAGAACTAAAAATAAGCGACTTGCATATAAATTCTAAAAAAGGGAGAGCTTTTTAAAAGGGAATTCTCTCTCTTTTAGGTAACTGCCATCGAATGCTTATAATACCGAGAAAGTTTAAATAATAATAAAACTAACTACATATAATGAATATTAAAATTAAGTCATAATTATGCAATCAAAAAATTTTTAGTCATTCGACAGATGCTACTAAAACTCTCATAGAAAAATAGAAAAAGATGGTGATTGTTTCGCAACTGTCATCAGGACCGGCCATCTGTGGAGGAGGGGGGGGGGAGGAAGGATTCACCGAATTCTATGTACTGGGGACCCGCGGCCCCAACATGATCAAGTTTTTCAATAATGTACTCTTGCATATGAAAACTTGACAGTATTTCTATCGTTGTCAGTATGACGAAGAGTACATTTTATCGTAAACATTATTATTGTAGATCTCTGAATTTCGATAATCTTCTAACTAATTTTTGATGATACGAATGTTTAGTTTTTCGTTATTTCATTCGGCTGAGTATCCCCACCTAAATAGAACTTTTTAGCCAAGCGTATGTGCTGAACACTTAAATGCACTTACTAAATTATGCATCGAAAAAGAAATTGCAAAAAGTTGCAATTTTTCTGAAGTAATTAATGTACAATCAAAAACAAAAAACCTCGCATTAAATAAACATGCGTTAGTAATATATGTTCACATTTGTAAATTTTTTTTACTTGACAAAAAATTTAGGGCCCAAATGGTTTCTTGTATTTAGGCCCCTTTATAGAGAAGGCCGACTCTGCCTTTAAGTTTAATTTGAGGTTTTTCTTTTTTGTTGCTGAATGATAATCCCCATAAAGTTTTTTCGGAAGTCTTCCTCGCGTTTATCCTACAGTTCTTCCATTTGGATTTCACTCCAGACAGTTGCTAGTGGCAGTGGTTTAGCTCAAGCACGATATTAATAAAACCATTACCTAATTATTTTGGCATTAGAAAGGATACTCGTCTTGAATACATTATCTCTATCATCAGAACTACTCTAGTGTCAACCAGTTTAAACTGCCTCTACTGGGATAAATTACCCAAATCAGTCAAAGCACATTATCAATTATTGTTATTGATGAATGATGCGGTCGTCTTTCCTTTGACTTTCTGTTCAGGATTAAAAAACTGAATCTCCCCGAAAATTCTCCAACGTAACTCTCCATCTATCAATGAGCCCCTCAAAAAGAAATCAACTCTGACTGGCTATACCACCTGGGACCTCTAATTGCCGTTTACCACACTTCTTATTATGACACCAGGCTGAAAATTTTCATTCACGCTATTATTATATTGAAATGAACGCCTAGACTTTTACGTATAGCTAGATTATGTTTGCGTGAGCTGGTTGGACGGTAACAAAAACTTCTAAAGAGCCGCCTGTGCTAATTTGTAGTAGTGCAGTGATGTGCTCTAAAGCTACATTTACCATTGAATTCGATTCTGTCAATGCAAATTTCGTTGATTTATTTCCGTCTAGTAAATTTAAATAGCATTTATGTAGCTTTCCATTGAAAAGATTAGTAAAATTCAACTCAATTAAAATATTTTTCTCTTTTGTTGCACAGGAGTTAAGCTAAGGTAACTTAAAAGAAGGGAAGGTATATTAATTGTAACCAATTTTTTCAATTTTTTTAGTGGCCGCATTAGCCTAGTGTTCATGGTCGTGGACTCGCTGCCAGCGGATTTCATCGAGCCGTGAGTTCGAGCCTTTTTACCACAAAAGAACCACCGTGTACCCTGGGTTGATACAAGTTAGATCTGTCCAGTCTCAAAGTTCTCTCGTTGGCGTGGTGTGGAAATTAGGAGGAGGAGTGCCAGCTCTGGTGTCGTCCTCGTCTCTTGACCGAGGTTCATAATTACGTCGCCAATCGCCCTTCTATTGCGACGTTAATAAAACCAAACCAAATCCGCATTTGTAGTTGTATACTTGGATAACTTATCGCATATGTTTTAAATGGGGGTGATTAGCTATGCAAATATATAGAAGACATTTTTTTCTCCATAACAGCCGATGGTTTTTTTTTATATTGTTTGAAATCGTTATGATATTTTACTTTGGGCTTTTAACGACTTAAGATTTGTAAATAAATTAAGCAATTTGATTTTTATGAGGTAACATGAATGCTGACACATTGCAAAAAAATTATGTAAGAAATGAAATATTACATATTTGATTTATATTTTAATTTGATTTATTTAAGAGTGCTAACTAAAGCTCTTATTATGTAATAAATAAGAATACTTCTCAGAATGACCTTTTTCATCGTAGATATTTAATAGGAAACCTCAATATGGTTGAAACCGAGAAATACAAGATAATATGTTCTAGTAAATATACATGAAAAACAAGGATTAAAAATGAAAATTAATTCTTTGCATTATTCTAGCTTTCTGATTGAATTAATATATTTGTTTAATGACTTTTGAACTAATTTTGGATAATTTTTTGGAACGTATTTATCTCCTCAATCGCTTGCTAAGAAAGCTTTTTTTTTTCTTATTTTCTCTTACGTTTCTCTTTTTATGAGATTGCATTATTGTAATACGCCACTTTTCCATCTTATACAAAACCTAGTACAGAATATCAATGCTACATCTTTATTACTTAGATGATTCGCGTTTTGTTTCTCTTCAGGGGTTTCCAACAGGTGTTTTGGTTCTTCATTGAGAGAATTAATGCAGAACACATACGAGGAGGGATACCCCCAATAATCTATTGACGTTAAGTGATTATAAAGAACAGACAATCAAGGAAAACGGGTACAAAAATATTATATCAGAACTCTCTGAAGGGTTGCTAACATTTAAGAAGTAAATAAGGGGACTTTTTTTTAATTATTATTTGGCGATTGGAGTTCGGTGGAATCGTTTGATTGTTTTAACACCACCTGCACATTTGCGCACAACTGTTTAAGAAATGGATACATCGCCAAATATGGAACACATGTTTTAAAACTGGTTTTTCTAGAAGATACATTTCCCCCCTCTCAAAGTCGGCGAGCATCTGCTCTATAGAGGGGAGAAAAGTAAAAAGATGCAAGAAAAACGAAGAGGCGTGTCCCTGGTAAAAATCGTGACTGTAAAAAAAACAGCTTTGCATCATTTGGTCTTTCAATTTATGAGCGCCATTTTGTCCAGCTCACTTCGTCAGTCTGGCCTCATCTCTGCTGTTATTATACTTTTTATTTTTAGATTAATTTTAAACTTGAACTTCGCAGAAAATCTCTGAGCCCATTAAGTATTGTTTCACTTTTCCTTTTGAATCTCTCACTAAACATTTTTTTTCTTTCCAAAAGCCGGTCCTGTTTGTATACACATAATACCGCACGATAATATGAAATAAAAAATCTTCGAAATTTGCTAACTTTGAAACTTCATTTTTATGTATATTTTAAGAGTAAATTTCAATTTTAAGCAAGAACAGTGTGAAATAAATGTGCATTTCATTTAAAGGTATCATTTTTGGATGAATAAAGTAAATTTTATCAGTTTCAGTGAAGCAAAAATCAGGAAAAGGAATTTAATCGCTAAACTGTAACATTTACTTGAAAAAAAAAATTTTTAGTTGTTGGTAAATTCAAAAAGCGATATAAAACAAAATCATGAAGGCCATGTCCAGTAAGAGATACAGTATAATTCCTAATCCTAAATGAGAAAAAAACTTCATTTACTTTCTAGATTCTAATTATCAATTATATATTTTTTTACCTGTATTCAAAATCTTATCTAAATATAATCGAATTAATCAGTTGTAGGGGGAAAAAATTGAATTGATTTTGAGAAAGTAATAAGATTCCCGATTTAAATATTTTACAATAAGTAAAGTAATATTTTATTCCTTATTTTTAAAAACAAATGAACTATTTAAAACTCTACATAATTCTTTCAACAATTTTTAAAATTGAAATTGTTAATATTTCGCCTTTAAGTTTTTTTTTTTTTTTTTTTTTTTTTTTTGAAAATGTGTCTTTTACTCACTATCGATAAACATACAAAGCGGTTTTCAACAATAATTTAACTACTAAGAATCGATACAGCCCAATTATATGTAAGTAAATAAATATTTTACGGTGGGAAACTAATATTATTAAGCACGTATTCATTAGGCATTTATTGAACTACAGAAAGCATTTCTAATGTATTTAAATGGCGCCCCTTTATTTTCATTTAAAATGAAGTTATAATTTTTTCTTGTCAAGTCATATGCAATATTGAAATCGTAACTACAAAAGTAAAGGAATATATCTATCTGAATATTTATGATATAATTTATTCTCGTATTTGATTCAAGACGTATCATTCTATTAATAGTTTAAAATGAGTGAATACCAATAATATCTTCTATACAGAAAAGCTATTAAATAGACGATATATATTTATTTCTAACATCAAATAGGAAATACCTATTTATACACATAATCTTCAGTAAATAATGTTGAGATATCGGGCACGAAAATAATATCTAATTATCTGGCATTGTTATTTCAATTCAAGTCCCCCCCCACACTTAAATCAGAGATTTATAAATTTGTCAAACGATAAACAATGTTTACTACCAGTATTATTTGATGAATTTTTAAATGTTAGACGGTTGATCTTCCTCTTCGGTTGAAATCACTCTTAAAATAAAAAAAAAAAAAAAAAAAAGGTTTGTGAAATCCCGAGTTGTTTAAATTGTTTTATAAGTTAAGAAAACGTAAGATATACTGATCTTTTGAATGAATAAGTTTTTCCTACCTTTTTTTAAAGACGACAGAAATGAAGTTATTTTATAACTTTCTTTATTTCAAAATATTTGGCTAGTTTTTAAAAATGTTGTTAACGAGCATGAACTGTATAATCTACAAGTTAAACATATATGACGTCAAATTAATCAAAGTTAATTCAATTTGTGTGAGGCAACAAATACTGAACTTTGTTCGAAATACAAAACAACGTAGTCTCAATTTTTGCTGAGATGATTCATGTAAATATAACTTTTAGCTATACTAGATAAATATCTTTAATAAAGGTGAAGTCATTTAAGCAGTTTTCTCCACTTGCTATGGACTTAAGTAGTGACTGACAAACGAGGAATGTGAAAAGTTTGATTGGTTTTAGAGAACGTGATTTAACTCATAACAAATAAAAGAACTCTATTGATCTTATTCAGAACCTCAATAGTTCTCTCTAGAGTAGTTTCGCAGCTCTAATAACGCGCCTCAGAATGTACTGATTGAGAAAAGTTAATAACTAATAATTGAGTTAAGAAGGGTACTTAAAATTTGTATCACGTTCTGTAACTGGTTGGATTTTCAAGTAAATAATAATTGATCTATTAATCGTTACGTATTTTATTAGCTGAATCTACATTCAAGCTAGTAGTTTAAAGCACTGTTGAAGTTTTGAGTTTCATCCAGTTTGGAATAATTCATGACATTAGGATTCTAGCAAAAAATATGTTTGTTAGAGATGTTGAACAAGAAGATACATTAGATACTAAATTTAACGTGTTACATATACATATGCGTTAATTGTTATTATTATTACTAAGTTACATAAAATTATATACACTAAATAAGAAAAAAGATGTATTCAGAAACTTGAAGTAAAAAAGAAAGTGCTTATGTTCTTTTCAGAATTGTATATTTTTCGCTCGAGGAAGAGAAAGTTTAATCTTGAATAATTCCTCATCTTAATAATTTGTTGGAAACTCTTACATTAAATATTTATCACTGAAGTAATACTTATAAAAATTAAATGTTCGTATTTTAGGAGGGAAATGTCATAACTTAATTAACTTAGAAAAAAATTCAAAAATACGAAAAAATATGTGGGTTTCAAATTATATATATATATATACATAATATAACTGAGTTATTACATTCTTTAACTTTACTTAAATATAATTAATTCTAAAACCAATTCAAGTTATACTAATCAAACCCACACAATATTTTAAACTAATAATGAACTACAATTTTTCTTACAGAAACGTCCAGAAATTTCTAAAGATGTTAGAAGTCTCGAGTTTTATAAACTACTTGCTTTTCCATTACTTCCTGCTATCTAGTCCGCGGAGTCCATGTTTGCAGAATAAAAAAAAATTCAGAATTCCTTCGCTAAATAAAATACTTATGAAAATGGAATGTTTGTTTCGCCACGACTTCAGACAATAAGTAAGCTTTAGGCATGTGTCGATAATACAATTCTTGAGTTTCTGAATTTAAGAACAATATCATTTGGAGTGAGTATTTTAATTGATTTGATTTCAGTGCAATGCTAAAAATATTGAGTTAAAATTAATAAAACAAACAATTTCTTTTAAAAGATGTCTTATTTATGTATTTAAATGACTCATGTGCAATCGTTGAAAAATGAGACAACTTTAATAACCGTTATTTTCATTGCAACTGGACAAAATCGATAACACTGTAAATGGTTCAAAGGGAACTAAATTATGATGTTAATGAATTAACATTTTCCTAATGGCGTGGTGCGGACGCTTGGAGAGGTGGTTCCACCTCAGGTGCTGTCCCCATCACTTGATCGAGGTTCAAAATTATGAGGTCTATCGCCAATACCCGTCGTGTTGCTTCTCAGTGCGATATTTATAAGCGTTCACAAATCACGTGTATCTGATAATAAGCATTTCATATTTCATAAAATTCAGCTGTGTCTGAGATACAGAGGTTTAAAAATGGGTCCTCTAATTTAAATGAGAGTTTCAAATATTTAGTAAATATTTTTCTAATCAACACTTTTCAAAGCTTGTTGTACCTAGTGTGCGTGATAGATATTTTTCCCTCATTTCTGAAAGTATAAATAAAAAATTATTTATATTTTTGTGGAAAATAACTGTGTTATTAAATATAGTTACGGTACAAGGGGTACTGTAACACAACAAACCTTTTTACTTATTTGGATTTTCCATGTTTAAAATCTCTTGAATTCGAAGTCGATTCCGCTCCAATAGTGCAGGAAATGTTTAATGAAGAGTTATGATTGTGGACATTACGGAAAATTAAGAAGCTGTTTAATAGTTTATAAATTATCGATTAAATAATCAATCAGTATTATGAAACGGATTGTGGCTGTGATTGTTTTATTAATGGAGCACGAGGGCTATTGGCGATGGATCTCGTAATTTTGAACCTCGGTAAAGTCATGAGGACGACATCTGAGCTGGGATCTCCCTCTCCAAATTTTCACACCATGCCAATTTGACGACTCGGGTTCTGGACCAGATTTAAAATGCATCAGCCTCACAACATGGTGGGTCTTTAGAGGCATAAAGTTTGAATCCATACTTGAAGAAAACAACGCAATCTGTGACCATGAGCACTAGGCTACTAAGGCTCCTTAAGAAACTGGGAAAATAATATGAATCATTAGCATGAACCGTATATGTCCCCCTAACAGTTTATCTCGAATATTCCCTAAGCTAAAGATTGAATTTATGTCAAATTTTAGGAAATGAAATTATTGAGACCAATCACTCTTTGCTAGTTCTACAATTAAAAAGTACATAAATAAAAAAATAAAAGACTCCATAAAAGAAATATTCTTTTTAGAGAATAAATTCATTTATTTTATCAATCAATCTATTTATAACAATTTGGTTTCTTTTGAGCCATTAACAGTAAAACCAATTTTATCTAGATGTGATAAG
>BMAW01028089.1:828868-929956 GCA_019974015.1 Nephila pilipes
CCCCCCTAATATTTATCTAATGATTTATGCTAATAATATAGATATAAATAAATTTCAAATGTTGATCTAAGATGACTATATTATATAATATTTTAACATGATATATTGGTAAAAACACAACGAATGATATTAAACCTTTTACAATTTATGAGAAAGAATACAAACATGATGTATTACAAAGATACGACAAATGTTAAAATGCCATAATATGGTTCATTACTGAAAATACTAGACATGCTGGAATAAATTTTAAAAAAAAAAAACAAATAATGCTTGCCTGTTTCTAATTGTTGAAGCTATTCAAACAACGACTACTGAATAATACGGCAATGATAATTAGTTTAATTATGTTACTACTGCAAAAAAGAGAATCCTTTTGTAGGATTTTAAAACTAGTAGTAGTTAAAAATAACTTTGGTAGAAAGACTTTAATGAGTTTTATGATTCCGCATTAAAAAAAAAAAGATCAGAAGAATCCAATTATAAAAACTATTTAAACCAGGATAACATTTTCATATTTGACTAGTGTAATAAGGAATGTTATAACTGAGAATTTCAAAGAGAAGACTTCAAACTTATAATATGAAAAAGTAAATTTTCTGCTTTAGTTCTGACTATTAAAATTCAAAAGTTATTTTACTATATAATAATATTTGATGCATTCTTCATTTATTGCGATACAGAATATGCCGTTGAAAAAATCTAAATCGGTAAAAACAGATTATTCCTTAATAATAATTTTAAAAAGTCGATTGAATGAATTATTTTGAGCATAGGAAAAAAAAAATAGTTTTCACAAATTTCCTTTTCGCAAAACAACATTTAAAATCCTAATTCCTTTTGATAATTCAAACCTTAGAACTTTTGCATTTGAATAATCTATCGGAAAATAAAATAAAAAAGGAAATTATACAAAAGAACTTTGATGTAAGAATTTAAAATGTATTACAATAACAAAAGTTATGTTGCTTTTTACATAGAGGTAGACTTTTGAGTGTGTGTGATAACATTTGATTAACTGGTAATTTAAGATAGTAAAGTAATTATTTTATTTCGAATATATATATATATATATATATATATATATATATATATATATATATATTCAGAGATGTAAAATAAAAATAATTAATGAAAATATGAGCTAATTTTTACGCCATTTCATTTTATCAAAAGTACGATAAAGTCTGAATTTAACATAAAAATTTAACACCTGGAGTTTCAAAACTTATTTTTTATTAGAAAATGAAGTGACAAAAGACAAAAAGGGGGGAATACTTAAGATAAAATAAGTGTCAAACATAAAAAATACGGCCGTCTAAACTGATATCGGAGAACGTTTTAGATAGCATTTACTATTCATGCGTCAGTGTTTCGAATGTTTCTGAACGATTTGTCATAATGGAGTCACGTAATAGTGCTTTAAGACTTCCTTCTTTCAATGCTAATCTTAAGACATCTTTAAGACATGCTGTCTTACGTTTTTTTGCAGCAAGTTCTACGTGAGTGCCCGAGCCTTAAGTACTCTCGATGAATTACTAATGTACATAAAAAGAAAATTAGAATAAATAAAATTTGAGCATTAGGAAAAACGACTATCTTCTTTTACGACAGATTTCGGTCTTTAAAGCTATCTTTTGATTTACATGAGTGTCATCTAGAGGGAAAGAAACTCCAGAGGTGCGTTAAAATAGATAGTTTTCAAGGTTACAAATAGTGATATGTTCGATTAATTTGCATTGTTGATTTCCATGTCACTGAAATAGATGAAAAAAATCAACTAAAATTTTTCTTGGAACAAAACTTGCATGATGATTTTGATATTTTTACATCTGAAGCTGTATGTTTCAGTCAAGAGAGAGATATGATCGGTTACTTTAGTTATCAATCAGTTAAGTTGCGGTCAGGTATGATAAGCTCATGTACAAGTATGTAAGAAGTAATGATAGTTTCCAAGCGGCTGAAGACTCTTATTTCCAGTTCTAGAAGCGGAACGTGGATATGAAGGAGGAATTTTTAAATTAATTCTCAGTACCATCGTATACAATTTTAAGAAAGGCAAACTGTGATTTACAACATCTTCACAGTCATTTTAGCTAATTGACAATAGGAATTATCAGAGTTTATTTTCCATATTACCCAGATATGAGCCAAGTGGCACATCTCCCTTAGGGGAAAAAAACAATGAAAGCTTTTTTTTTCATTGTTAATTTATGTGTCAGGAGAGGGAGAGAGAGATGGTGAAGTTTAATGGCGCAAAAGCCAGATGTGGTTATGTTACGCCCAACAAGATATAACTGTGAACCAAACGTTTGAAAAAAATAAATAGAAAAAAAAAGGTAATTGATTGACAAGAAGGGGAATTGAAAATAGAGAAGGATGGCTAAGGTATCCTGGGGACACGTCACTCGTGTTTGCCAAAAACAGTAAACTCCAAGGAAAAGGAAAAAGATTAGTAGGGTGCCTCGGGTGAGTGATATCCGAACTTACCTAAAGAAGGTAAGCCCCTGAGGGCATTATGTGCCTTCGGATCTTTTCCCTACATGTTAAGCTAAGTATTTCCTTCCTATATTTGATTTTGTAATGTTATCAATAATGGATTGGGATCTATGCAATGTAAACAAAATTTAATATTAAATCGAATCTCTGTAATCTCGAGCACACATGAAGGAAAACTCAAAACAGCTTGCCTAAGCATTTCTTTTAATATCGTTGATTAATAACTGCTAAAAATGGTAGTTAAATTACAAATATTAGAGAAAAGCGCTAGAGAAAAAGAACTGAGCCTGAGAAAAAAGAGGGTGAAGAGAAAAATATAGAAAAATAAATAAAATGAGGTAGGAATTTTCCGTTACCCTCTTCCTCATGCTAAAAAAACCTGCGCAATTTCTACGCTTATTCAGAAATACACTGAATTTGTTTCTAACTATGACTGTAACTAAGAAAATAGACGGTGAACACACAAATTCATTTTCACTATCCGTATATGAAAAGGAAAAGTTTTAAATTTGCTTTATACTTAATCCCCGAGATAGAAATATTGTTTGAACAATGTGTCAGAATTGCTTAATTCTATTATTAACTTTTCGTAATTAACAATTTCAGAAGTTCAAAGAGGTCAAAAATTTCAAACTTCGGTTTCAGTGTACAGATACTAGTATACAATTTCAGTGTTTGAATAGCTATGAAAAGTGAAGGAATAACTGAATCAATCACATATTCCATAGGAAATGTACTAAATTCATAAGAAAAAAACAATTACTTTGAAAAATAAGAATGAGAAAACAGATTTTAATTTATAAATATTATTTCATATTTAATAAATACATAACTTTGCCAACTAGTCAAAACACCCAATTTAAATCAGCAACATTAACTCAATATCAGGGAGATAAATTAATGCTAAAATTTAACAATTCATCTTACTAATAGACAACGACAAGTTTTAGAATTACGATTTATGTGAGGTGTGAACTCGGGTGCATTTCACGACAAACTTCTTTAAGCACATCTCTGCCTGTATAACGATATAAATGTAATCAGAATAATCCCTAAAGCGATATCAATCACCTATATTGATATCATACCCAAAAGGACGGTAGAATCTCATTAGAGCTGAACGGAATGGTATAATGTTGGTAAACATTAGTCAAGAGGACCTTAGAAATATTGACAGCTGAATAACATGCTCTATAATACGCTATGGTGAGCATCAGAATTCTGAATAATACACAGAAATTTCGCGTTCCCTCATAATAGTATATTATGCAGTGAAAATCTATTATAATGTTACTAATCAACAGGTAATAAATGCTTGTTTATAATGAAAGATTCAGTGTTTAGCAAAGATTTTTCATCATATGTACAAGTAAATAATTTAAAAATATTTACAGAAATAATGATGAGAAAACCCCTGAGCATGAGCAATCAGCGTAATGAAAGTATAAATATAAGTTTTGGTATTGATAATGGTATAGAGTTGGGATGCGTACGCATGAGGTCAATGAGATTTGCATTCCCGTTTTTCATATGTTGCATAGTTACATAGTAATAAATACTCAAATTGAAACTTAATTTAATTAATATTCTTCACAGCATATTCTATAGAAATCTTAAGTAATGTGTGAAGTATACATTTATAAGAAAATATAATTAAGTGATAGATAATACAAAATAATTATAACAAAACCTTAATAATAAAAACAAAACAATTAAAAAAATGCATACCTAAAAGGTATGACATTTATCAAAGATCTTTGGCCAAATCATTCAAAATTAGCATACAATTTGATAAAACAGTTCGCAGTAATTCTGCTAGATGATGATTGGTCAAAATATGAACGATATTTTGTTCATTGTGGTGTACAGAGTTTAACAGCTATATGTTATACAAAAAGTTGGAATAAGGACGGCAAGTATCTTTCTTAAATTAAAACCTATACAGTGGAAAAGTTCTGAAATAATAATATTATTATTCAGAAAACTAATTTAAATTTTAAATGAGAGCTGTACTTAGCTCAACAAAGAGCCGCATTTGTTCACCTGTATTCTAAAGTGGTCATCATAGGAAATGAATTGAACCTTTGTAAAAATAGTAAAGGTATAAAACAATGAAATGCAATAGTAGAAACGTCAGGATACACAAACTTTTAAATCTTACTTTGAAAAAAAAATTCTAATGAAAAAATTCAGTTTTCGAATATTTTTATTGTATTTTTTTTTATTTTGAATACTATCTGAGAATAAACTTTTCTATATTTTATACCGATAACGTATAATCAATTGTGGGAATCATTACAATTTAGAGTATAATAATACATATGATGCTATGAATATAGAGATAGAGATGTGTGTGTGTGCTTTACGTTCGACAAAATACTATACGTTTCTTTTTTTAATATGGTAGAGAAAAAATTTGTTAAAATATAAGTATCAGAGGACGAGTTTCAATGAGATTTTTTTTTATTTGTAATTCAAGATGATGGATGGATTTTGGATTGAAACACGTTCGATAAATTCTTCTCCATCAAATGCTATGGATTTCTGTTCTTGATGTTAATAAATAATGATAATGATGAACATATACTGAATGAGTTATTTAAGACGATCAACACGGCATGAGGTTAGTAAGAGTATTATAACTCTATTTAAGTTATATATGTTCTGAAGATGTTTCTAAATTCCGAAGATGTTGCTATCGATTAATATTAATTTTACTTTCAGCTTCTTTTATCCAAATCTTTAGGAATTGTTTGAACAAAACGATACATATATTATTCGGGAAAATAATATTAATTAAAATTCATTAATCTTTAATTCTGAGTTATCATTTGTTCCTCAAACTGCTGAGAAACAAATTAACTACCGGAATTTTAAAGACTCTTCTTTATTCATTCGGGGTTTCAAGCGATAATAAACTCTTTCATCTACTGAAGTTTCTGTTAAAAAAAAAAAAAAAAAAAAAAACATTTCTCTTTTGTTGTTAGGAGAACAGAAATAATTAATTTGAGAATGATAATTCAAGTGTAAAAGTAAAAGCGAATGTATTTTACAGTTAGAATTTTAAAATCTCCTCCTGGATAAAACATAATTTCCGATTACTTTCTTTAAATTCAGATATAATGAAAAATCTAAAAAAAAAAAAATTAATGGAATTGCTTTCTATCAAAAAAATACCATGTTGCTCAAATCAATCCTATATATAAAGCTAAAATAAATATAACTATTTAATTTGACTATACCTTAAGACTTTAAAGTGAATTTTGTTATTCTAACCGAAGCTAAGCAACCTTAGCAGAGAAGTTTAATTTAGAAACAGCAACCTATTCAAATTGGACCAACTGTAAAACAACACGGAACGGAACACAGAATTCATGGTTCGGCACTTGGAGCAACGGGGCAAATGTCACACGAAATGAATAAAATGCGGTAGTTATAATGACTTTTGAGAATGCTTATGTCAGTTGCCTCTCAGTCTGTGTAAGGAATGAATGCAATTACGAAGCAAATCTCCGCTTGCCATGTGTTTGAATGGAGTTTCTAGCAATCATTAAGAAATTTAAATTTGCTAGCAAGAAGGTAATTTAAGTCAACTAAGTTCATTTAATTTTATAAATTTGTTCAAGTAGTTATACACATTTATAATTTCAAACGGTTACGATTAAACTATTTCTAGGCAATGCAAATTATGAGGGTTCAACGTATAATTAGGGTAAAAGTTTTAAAAAGCATCTGTATTTTGGATAGGTGTTTTCACCAACACAGACAACAAAGTTATTATAAAAATTAAAACTTTAGCAAGCTGAAGTTTATGAAGCGAATGCTTTTAAATTGCAATAGAATTTCACAGAATTTCTCTGGGCGAAAATAGTGGCAGTGATTGGTTGATTGTTCATTAATGTCGCCTTTAAAAGCAAAATGAGAACTATTGGCGGCGGACTTCATAATTTTGAACCTCAATCAAGTAACGAGAGCGACATCTGAACTGGCATCCTCCTTTCCAAATTTTCCCATTATGCCATCGTGAGGATTTAGAGCCTCGACAGATTTAACGTGCATCAGCTCATTTGCATGGTGGGCCTTTAGTGGAATCAGGTCTCGAACCCCTGATTAAATGGAAAAAATGGCGGCCACGAGCTCGCGACCGTGATCTCTCGTCTTTAGAGGTCGCATTGTGACAGTGAAGATACATATTTTTACCAGAGCCAAACTGATATTTTCGTGAAATGCTTATTAATTATGGGAATTATATTACATTAGATATTTGTCAATTGTGTTCATTAGATTTCATAAATTTTGTACATTTAACCTATTCCTAATTACACGCCTTACGGACTTCTTGAAAAATGAAACAAAAAAGCATGTTATATTAGAAATTAAAGAAACTAGTTTACATTATCTTTCTTTAATTTTTTACGGGGAATTTAAATATTCATTATTACTCAGATAACAAAATCGCAAGAAGCACTCGTCTACCTCAAATATAATCTATTTAAATAATAGAATTTTAATTGTTTAAAGATACTTCATACTGTTAACAGCCCTATAAAAATGTCGAAAAAAGAGTTTTAAATATCATCGCGCTGCGTGGTGCAGTGAGTTGAAAATTCGCTTTTTTGAATGACGCCTTTTTTTATAATTAATGAAAAGAATATTCAGCAGACAGTGTAAGAAAAACTGGAATTAATTAAATTAATCGTATCTTGAGAATTTTAAAAAATGTTTCTTATTACTTATTTCTTTGTGATACAACGATAGTGGCAAGGTTTTCAAACTCACAGTTCTAATTCTAAATATTTAATATTTTTTTCTTTCCGAATTTTCCTTTTTTTTAGCACAAAAGCGAAAAATGAGTGAAAAAATGCAGCAATTAACAAGCTTTAAAGCTCTTGAAGTATAATTAAGAGCATTTTTAACGACAATTAAACACTTTTTAAAAGATTATAAGAGTCTTGTCTTCTGAGTTTATCTAGCCAACAAGTTTCCAGTTTTTAAGTTAATCAGACTTTATCGGTATTGAGTTTTTAAGGAGATTAAATAGTGTTCGCAAGGAAAAACATCTGTTTTTTCTGGTAAAGAAAATATACTTTAAAATCGCGCTCTAAAAAAAAAAAAAAAAAAAAGGCTTAATTGCTATTGAAATTTTGTAACGATATCCAAACTATAAAAACACATGCTTTTAACAAATAAATAGCAGCATTAAAAGCCACGAGCGAAAATATACAAAGCAACAAGGACCTAATTTTTTAATCATATTTATACAACCAATAGTTTTACAACATTATTATAAAAAAAGCTATATATTTTATTTTAAATGTTAAAAAAATACAAGCATAGATTTAAGTAATTAATTAGAAAACAACTATAATATGTGAATTCTGTAATTAACATAATGATACAAAAGTAAGCAAAGTGGACATTTTAGTTAAGTAATAAACTGTGTGAATATTGTTCGATAATATGTCGTCCTTTCAGTGTATTCAGTTAAGTTTGTTAAAGTAATTTTTTAAAAATAAAAAATATATATAGTGTATGAAATTTGGATATAAGTTTTGAACTATATAATAAACTTGAAGATTAAATTATTAAACTAAGAAAATCTTATTATGTCGTAGAGTGATGTAAATCAAACCGATATGAAAGTGACCCTTCCTCACTTTAAATAGAACTTTAACTATTTTATTTAACTAACTATTCTTGTAACAGTAATTGTTTAGAGTAGTTCAAGACTCTAGTAACCAACACAGGAAATAACCATACAGGGACTGTTATTCCCTTTGGCATCTACAACATGTGAACTGAAGAAAATACGAGTAGTCTGAAAAAATGAATAATTAGGGATAGAAGGATAACGTTAATATGACAACAGAACTGAAGCAAAAGCTACAGACTCTAACATAGACCGTAATTGAAGAGAGTCATTTCATTCACTGAATAAATATAATTGGAAAATCATGTAATTTAGGTACATTTCATTTGTCATACATGAATGGTGAACGAAATATCCGAAACTATCTGCTGAATAGGGTTTTCTCCTGTAGTGGTTTGAAATGTGGTTTAGAATATCCGATTGATTGCACGAAACCAAACTTTCTCATAGACCGACTGCAAAGATCTATCAACCTTTAATGATAAAGAGCTTTGAGAGTTAATCTGTCCCTTGAGGACAATCGCAGAGCCAGATATCAATATAGACATTTCCTGTTTTAAAGTATGTCCACTCAACTACCGAGTACATGATCCAAGCAATAAAACAGTCCGCGAAATCAGTTAGAATTTGTCCTTTCATTAAAATCGACCTGGATATAATATAAGTTATGAAGACTTACAGGGGGAAAAAAAATCAGAATTTTGTGGAGCTGTCTTGAGAGCTATTGAAAATCTAACTTGTGCATTTCATATATATTTTTTAATTAAATTGACATTCAGTGAGTGACCTACGTGTGTATATTATCAGATTTTTTTTTTGTACAGCTTATCTTACATTTTGGATTTCATTAAGAATATATTTATTATTAGAGGAATCTCCTATTTCGTAATATTCATCTCTTATTCATTTTTTGTTCAGCATTGGATTTGTAATAAGAGTTTATTTTCAGAATTCTGCTTCGATCTAAAAATAGCATTATTCATGCAAGAGAGCGTACTTTTATACATAGCATATACTTAACCCTTCGATGTTACTTGCTAAATTAATTAAAATTCTGCTGTTTTAAAAATTAATTAAAAGCCTTAAAATTATGCAAAATAGGAGCCTCTATATATTATACTGGATGAACTTATATTGTACTATTATAAGTGGGAGGCGATACTAATATTACTCTGGATTTTTATATAGATGTTGAAAATAATAACACTTAAAATTTGAAAACTTCAATTTTATTGTTAAATTAAATTTATCGATTTAATAAAACCAACAGTTTGTCCTCAAGGCTTCTTATTTCTCGAAGTCCTAACAAAACATTTTTCTGAGAAATGAATTTTTAACAAAAGAGATTAAGGGATATTTTAAAAATAAAATCATTTTCATTGAACCAAGAATAAACTCCGTTTCCATACAGAATAAATTTTTATGTATATTTAACACTAATATAAAAGTAGATTCAAGAAAAAAATAACTTAAAAGGGAAGAAGCTTCCAATTTTCAGTGAATGAAAAGATTATTTTATAATTAAAATTTAAAAGTGGACTTTTGTGTTATTATTACAAAGTAAGTAGGAATATTCTCAACCTCTTAAAATGTAAATTTATAAGTTAGGATCATCTGGTTTTTATTCAACCCTTACAGACTGGATGACAAAAAAAAAAAAAAAAAAAAAAACCCACTTTTAATCGAATGCCTCAATTTCAAATTTTTGAGCAGAATCTTTTCAAGGAAAGGATTTGTAAGAAAATAGATGTTTTGATAAAAAAAAAAAAACATCTGTGCCTTTCCTGGAATAAAGACTTCCATATCTATTCAGAAAAAGTGGAGTTTTATTTATATAAAAGCCATTGAAATTAGTCGCAATACCCACTCTTCAAAATACACACCATTCTGACATTTATCTGGATTCAAATTCTTTGTTGAAGGACGGGATGTGTGCTCACAAAAGGACTCAGAGGAGGAAAAGACTGATAGGGGGTAGGAAGAATTTTTTTTTCGGTATTTTTTATTTAACAGTTCTCCCCCTCCTCTTCAGGAGTTACGACCTACAGAGATTGTTTGCTTCGATTTCCCACAGAAAACATCGCTCTGTCACCAAGCTTTTTCACACATCCTTTATGTGTGATTTTCGTCTTTTCTCGTAGCAATTTATTGTGGGTCGTCATAAATGGTGTGTATAAAAGCGTTTATATATATATACAGTTTTTTTTTTAAAGAAAAAGACGACAAAATCGATGTTTCTGAGCGACTTTGCTTTTAGTCAAGTTCATATTTGATATGCGGAAATAATTGATTTCCTGTAGAGAAAATGTGTTGGAAAATGCAATTTACAAAAGAGGATAATAGTAGATAAATAAATAATACGAAATAAAATTTCATTCCATCTTCAGAAAATTCAAGTTTATTGTAGTCTTGCTTACATCGTTTCATCGAGTATTTATATTAGTTTTGTACATTAAAATACTAATTTTTAAGAGTAAGCAATAGTATTCATTGCAGAAATTGAAGGGAAAAAAATTAGATTCAACGTGTTTTATACTTTTTAAATCGCTTAATGGGATAGTATTAAGAAAAAGGTCTAAATTATAACTTAAAAGTTTTCCACTAATTTTTATGTTCTTTTAGGGTTTTAGGGAGTTAAATAGTTCTAATTGCTCTTCTTGTTTTTTTTCCTGTTATGTATGTTTTATTAGCCACCTAAAGTTCTATTGTTTTAATTGGATCACTTTTGGCGTACCAGATCACTTTTCAATTTTTTTATCTTTGCTTCAAATTTTAATTACATTTACTTAAATATATTCAATTTAATAATTTATCATTTGCTTTAATTTTAATTGCATGTAGCTTATATAATGTTCAATTTAATAATTTATCGTTTGCTTTAATTTTAATATCGGAAAAGTTTACTATAGTCCATTTCTCGATATTTAATTTTTAACTTTAATTCTTTTATTTAATTGAGTAATTTAAAAATAATTATTAAAAAAAAAAACGCACCTTGTGTGGCTAAAAATCTGTTCTTTGCAAAACTTTGCATAGAACTTTTTAAGAAGGTTTATTTTACTTTGCTTTTTGCTTTCTACGTTCTTACAACTGATAAATCTTCCAGCAATGATACATTTTCGAGAGCAGCGATGTTCTAAATAGTGTATGAGTTTAGTTGATGTAAATAATTTTCAAAAAAATGTTAAGCTTTTTAATGAGTTTCATTTTTTAAAAAATCATTTACTTTTTTGATTAATATTTTGAAAATTTTGTAAGATTCAATATGAGAGAACATTATTAAAAATAAGGCCTGAATAGACCCCAATGCTTTATTATTGCTTTTTTTATAGTGGCGTTCGATTGTAATTTACGCAGATATCTCGAATTAGTGTAAAAATTAATTAACTGATAAAAGCCGAAATTTACTCTTCAGTTGCTTACAAACTTACAAATTAATTATCAAGTGATCCAACAAAATTGTAAGTACTGCATTTAGTACAAAAGTATGAAATTATAAAAGTAGTTGTAATTTTTATATTCTGATTAAATACTGAAGATGAAGTCAATAAGTTCTTGATCCCAAGAAACATCTTTTATATTAAAGAATTATATATAAGTTTGTTGGGTTCAAATATTTTTGAAGATTTTTTCAAAAAAGTTTCTATTTAAATTAATTATGAAAAAGTTTTGAGAAAATAGTTTAAATTTTACTTATACACGTTTAAAGTGTCTATTAATCGGATTCGTTTACAAGTAAATAATTGATGACGGTGCAAGGACTTAACCTTTTCTGGTGACATTTTAACGAACAATGATGTGTTACCGTAAAAGGATAATTAAAACTGTGAAAATAAAATTCAGTCACTTTAATTAAAAGTTTAACATGAGATGTCAACAGTTCGAAAATTTAGTCTCCTTGTTTAATTAAACTAAGCCTAAATTTTGATAAAATATTCCGCTGAGTGTGGGCTTTAATTCTAGCAATTTTTAATCTGGTCCACTGTCAAGATGCATTGTTTCACTGTCAGTTAAGAATGCACTTTTTTAAAGAGGGTGTCAAAGAATATATTTTTATTTCCTAGCTTATACTGAATATCTTTTGTTTGATTCTCAATAAAAATTTATTTTCTTATACTTCTGATAGCATTTTTCACCCTTTCATCTTTATTGATCAGATAGTAATATACTGGTAAGCAAGTTTCTTGCTTCTTTTACAATAAAAATAGAATATGAAAAAAACCTTATTGTTTCAACAGATTCGCAATTAATTTTGGCTAAGTAACTAAGGATGGAGGAAGTTTATAAGGGATAAAGAACAATTTACGAGGATAAAACAAGTGTGGAAAATATAAAACAAAACCCAATGATACAAAAAGAAGCGAACAGGAAAGACATCTCTAAAAAGTAATTCATTTCTGTGAAATTCCTTACAAATCAAGCAGTACTTTATTTCAGGAAATAGCTAAAGCTTTTAGCTTCAATAAAGGATCTTTTCTTTCGTACAAGTGCTTGAACCGCGAAAAGTTCCAAATACATCTATACCTCATTTTAGAATGAAGGATTGCAGAATTTGAATAGCATATTTTTCAAGTTAAAATATATCTAGCGGAAAAAATTGGTAATGCAAGTGTTCGAAACTGCCAGAATAAATAATTATTATTTTATAAATGAAAATCCTTTTTAGCTTATTTTTATTAGTCAAAATATTCTTATACTTAATAAAAATAATTCTAATAATTTATCGATGAGGAGGAGGAAGTTACTCATATGTATTCATGGGAAGCATGGGCTCTTTCAGACTTCTATAGTATACCATACATCTGGAAAAACAATAGTGAATATTCTGATGACCTAGCTATTAAAATGAATGTTCTTTGTTGAATTTGTAAAATGCAGTATTTATGTGTATCTATTAATTTTGAGTTAATATAAATTTCTACTTAGCTAAATATAAATTTAGGGTTAAAATATAAATTTTACAATACTTTTTGAAAAAAATTGAGTTAAAAATTAAATTAGATGACTTTTTCTCATTATAAAACTATTTAAAATTATATAACTACACAAAAATAATTTAAATTGGTTTAGTGGTTTAATTAGAGTAAAAATCATACTTGGCAAATATGTGCGCCAAACAATCGTTAATTTCTGAAACTTTCTAATAAATTGAACAATTTTAATAGTTGTTACAAGTATGTAAGTGATCTATTATTAGGTAAAGAATGTAAGAAAAATACAAACATTGATAGACGAGGAGTTCGAAAACAGGGAAAGATCACTAGAGAATACAGGGGAAGCATCAACGGTATTTACCAAGGACGGTAAATCCCAAGGGAGAAAGAAATCACTCTGGTATTTCGGAGTTGTAAATAATAAAGTATAATTTAAAAGGTAATATTTTAAATGCAACTTCTCCGAGAAAAAAAATAATATAAAATTTTGTGCAGTCAAAAATTAGTTTACATTCAAGACGATCTCATGAAAATTCGTTCTTGCAGATAATTTTCAAACAAATCTAGCAAATATTTTTATTTGATGAATTAAGCTAAATGATACTTATTGAAACGATCTAAATAAAATAACATCAGCGGTTCTTTTGATTCAATTGAACCTAAATCGCATTGTAGTTGCACAATGAATTATTCGGCATACTTGTTATTGAATGAAAGACAGTTAGAGCTTATGGCGAAAGAGCCAAATCTGGCTAAGCTACGCCAAAACTTTATTGAAACTGTAAACTAGACAGAAAATAAAGAAGAAAAATGTAAAAAAAAAAAAAAAAAAAACAAGTTGAAAAAAAGAAGGTTTGAAATAGAGAAGGATCTCGAGGGTATCCTGGAGAGCGTCACTCGTGTTTACCAGAGACAGTAAACCTTATGGGAAAGAAAAGATCACTATGGTATCTCAGAGGGTCATGATTCTCGAACTTACCAAAGGAGGTAAGCCCCTGAGAGGAATTATATGTTATTAACAATTATTATATATATATGTATAACTATTAGTATTAAATAGAGATAATCATTAACGTAACTGAGAGGGATTATATGTTATTATATATATGTATAATTATTAATATTAAATAGAGATAATCATTAACGTATATAAATTCATAGTAAATTACTAATTACAGACATTGAAAAAACAAAATTAATATTAAAACAAGTAAATTGTAAATATTACAAAATTAAAATAAATACATGATAAAATAAAATTAAAAAAAAAACCTGTTTTGTAATCCTATTTTTTCAATGTGTATGTGTAGCTTGGAAGGCGATCAGGATGGACACCGAGAGGTCAAGAGTGACTGGGAAGTCATAAGAAGTAGGAGAATATTTATGGGAAATATCGGTGGGAGCCATTGAGTAAAGCGAAGAGCGTGAGGGAGCTGATGAATTGTAGGAGAGAGTTGGTCTCTCACGAGAGCAATGTGTATTGTGAGCGCAAGGGCGCTATCACCTTATGTATTTTCAGTTACATTCGTATATGTCTTTGTCCAATTATTTTCATTAAATTAGCCTTTGTAAATAATCATGTCTCATTATTTGCATACCCTTAGACAATTCAGCAAGAACACACACACACACACACACACACACACCCTTAATTTTGGGTAGAAGTACATGATGTACTTAGAAATATATCTCAGAATTTGCCTAAACACAACAAATAAATCTTTCTAAGCCTGAATTCCATTCAGTCCAATTTGGCTTTGTTAGTGCGAATAATCTAGTCAATTAATTAGTCAGTCAATAAGATATGCTGTAGGAAAAATACGTCGGAAATAAATTTAATCGAAACTTTTTATATATCCACGAACGTTCCATGTAGTTTCTATGAAAAATGAAAGCTTTTGTTTGCAAAAGCAAACGAACATTGACAAACACAGTAATTATTTTTCACGTAATTATTTTGAATAATTATCTGTTATGATCCATTGAAAGAAGTCTAATTGTGCATTAAAAATAAATTAACAATGATGTCTGAGCTCGTGAATACATTAACTATTGTTGAAGAGCTATCACATGCAACTCTCATTCAAAAGAAGGCAAATTAAAATTCTAATTACTTGGAAACCATAATTCTTTAGTAATTAAAAAATGGAATTTGTATAGTTCCTACTTTCTGTATAATTTCTGTCAAATTTGTAAGCCATAGCTGAAATCACAATAAAATTATTTACAAAAGCAAATCGCTTTTCAAAGAGCAAGTATAATAAGCATCAACAAAAAAATAATCACAATTTTCCTTTCTTTTAAAAGTGTACTTTTATTTTTACATCATCAGTTAACGTATCATTCGATACCTTAAGCGTTGCTTTTCATTTTAGTAATATAAATTCTTATAGACAAATTGAAATGCAAGGAAAGCTAGGAATTATAACTGAGTTGGGTACAAAAAATAATTTGTATAATAAAGGATCTTTATTAAAAGTTTTTGGGAAATTATTTTTTAGTTTATTTTTTAAAATTTTTCATTAATTAAGTAAAAAACTTACCTCCTTTCTTTGCTGAGACGTGAACGACTTCAAATAATATGAAGATGATGAAAAGAGCAGAAATTTTACCGGAGTGCATTCTTACTCTATAAAAAAATAAAATAATTATAAGTTCAAAGGGAATATTAACTGATAAATTTACAATAGGAAAATAATTTCACGTATTGAAATGAAAGCAATGTAATTTTAGTTAAAAATAATTGTAAAATCTTCCAACTGTATGTAATAAAAGCTTAATACGTTATTAAATGAAAAAATAGTATGGAAAACACCATTCTCTCATTCAGGTACTTACCATTACACGAAACATTTTCCCCTTACTTTTCAGAATACTTAATTATATACACAGTTAAATATGACATTCCGAGACTAGTGAAATATTCTAGGAGAAGTATTGAAAGAATACATTGAATAGCGTAATTGAAATAACTTAATAATTACTGATCATTAATATTTGAATATCGTATTTCAGTCAATAAGCTTGTTAGTAAATATATCGGGAGGAAATGAAAAAAAAAAGCATTAAATTGATATTTTTGTCAGGTTAAATGAAGCTGTAAAGAACACAATACTTCTACTGATGAATTTGCTTTTGTTATATACAGTTTTATTTGTTGAAGTAAGGCATAATTACTTGCATTTTTAACTTTAGTGTGTGTACTTTTCAACGTTGTATGTGTTCTACATCTTATTATCAATTTATTTATCTGTAAAAATGACTGTACTATTATAAAAGTAAGACCTAACATTTGGGTAAGAGTTTTATTATTTTTTATTTACATTTTAGGGTCGACCAATCACTGAAGAATAGATAACAAGTACTTTTTATGTAGAATTTTAGTGAATACATATTTCATATAATTTTTTTTCTAAGAAGAAATTTAAGTTCGAATATATAACGCTTCAAATTAACTCCCTTTCTGACCAGTTTGCAAAAAAAATTGAAAGATAGTATGATTATTTCGATTTTCTCCATTTATAACTGTAGTGTAATAGTATAATTTATAAAATGAGTTTTTAAATACCAAAATTTCTTACGATTCTTAAATTAATATCTTATTTTTTTTTACAGTAAAGAATAAATGAACTACTTTTCCGATCTTGAATTTATTTTATACGGTTAATATTTTAGAAAAAACACTTCATCTTTTATACCTCCTTTTTTAGCGATTTTCGGTAATTAAAGCCTTAAAGCATGTGCTCCCATATCTACATATTACTTGTATAACCGTTTATTGTGAAAATCATTTTCGATATCGTACTCTTATTTTCATTACATAACAGTATGAAATTTGTTGTATGTTTATATTTTGAACTTTTCAATGAAACAAAATTTAACAATCGGAAAAAAAAAAAAAAATCACAGAGTTAAACTAGAAATGTAGACTATCGTTTTGTAGATAGGAAATAAATGGTAACTAGAACAACTCTTCGGAATTTAAGAGAACTCTTTAACCCATCACTGAACTTTGATTCAGCCAGATCGTCCAATCAGTGACCAATGCAGCTGTGTTGAGGGTATTGTGTTCTGTTCGTTAGCGACAAACTTTTCGATTTCGCCAGACAATTACTTGTCATAGATTTGTTTCGCTTAGGTGTAATTCTAATCGCCTCTCTGGGATAAAAATAGTTTTCCTATTCTGGTAGATACTCTCAACCAGTGTACCTTGATATTAAACTTTTGAAAGCTCTGAAGGCAGACATTTTTATAAGAAATATATATTTTTCTGCAACGCATATAACTTTTGCGATACAAAATGGAATAATACGATATACAAATTACAATATTGATAAATATTTAAATTAATATATAAAGTATATGTATATAATATATAAAGCAAAACATTGTAGAATTTTTTTTTTACTGTTGGATCTTTTTAATTGAAAATGACGCAACAATAAAAATAATTATAAAGAAAAAAAAAAAAAAAAATCAAACTATCACGAAAGGTATTTAAATGCTTAAATGTAAGTATAGCTTGTTGAGAACATTGTATAATTGAGTCTCTTAAATCAATTGTTTCTCATACTTAATCATTTTGTAATAATTTCTGTGAGGTTACAACGACAACATAGCCGGAAAAATTAAAAGCGAAAAATAAAGCAACTGAAATGTTGAAAATTAAAGAGACAATTTTGAAATGACATTTTCTACAATTTTATTCTTCTTGAAAACTTCTATGTATGCATATAAATTAGAGATTGGAGAAGCAACTCATTGGTAAATAAATTATTGAAGAGATCTTTCTTTTTGAAGATATATGTTCCCCCTTCTCGAATTGCAATTTTTGAGAGAGAAACATAAATGATTATTCAAAACCTTTGATACTGCAGCGATTCGCTTCTACAACAACATTAGAAGTTAAAAGGCCTTGCTCAACCAGCCAGATGAGATATCTTTTCAGCCTGGTTGGTAGGACCGTCAACTTCGGACTCCTTGGTCCAGGGTTCAAAACAACGCTGCCGCATTAGGGTCAACAACTCTTTCCCCCTCCTCGGGGTCGGAAAACCACGCGCGGCTGAAGTACTGTGGTTCGGAGATAATAAAAGATCAATTTTTCAAACATTAACTACAATATTGGTATTTTTCAGTATTTAATAGAAAATCTCAGATATCATCAAATAAGAAAGAGCCGAAAGTATTCCGATGTTGTTCATCAACAAAAAATAACTAAGAGAGTTTCACTGAATGGTTTTTAAATTACTAACTATATTTAATCGAACTTTTATCACTAAAATAGTGGCATTATCTATTAATTTACAAAAACAGAGAATTAAATCAATCTTCTATAACTTCGATGCTTATCTACAAACAATAATGGAAAGAGATTTACTGTATGGTTTTCCTTTTACTAACCATATTTTATCAAGCTTTTATCACCCTAAAAGTGGAGTTGCTTATTATTTTACAAAAATACTGATTGAAATCAAAATTCTATTATAACATTGACACATTACAGATAAGTTTTGCTGTATTGATATCGAATTGAGAGAAGAAGAAATCTCATACCCGCTCGAATGTTACTGGTATACGGTCAAAACTAATCATTTTTCAAGAAACATCAATTTTTTTTTTTTTAAAAAAAAGAAATTCTTTTTAAGCATTAATAACTTTATGATGCATTTTTAAATCACTATGCAAAAGTTATGTCACCCGATTCATATTCACTTTAACTGGGTTTCAAAAACTATTTGAAACGTCCAGAAAACGATCATGGACTGGGAGTGAGAAAAATGGATTAAAGATTACACTTCAAAAAAGAAAACCGACGTTAAAGACATTTAAGAAGAAAAAAAAAAATCACTTTTTCCTTTACTGTGTCTTTTTTCATCTTCTTGCTGAACTTTTCTTCGAAATAAACAAACAACTCAAAAAACACCCAGCACATTTCACATTTTATTGAGAAAGTACCTCTTGCTGCTCCTTCTTCACAAAGAAAGAAAAAGGTTTGTTACACTTTTCTTGGAGTTAATTTATCATCTTCCATTTTCATTTCATTTTTGTTTCCATTGCATCGCAATGCTGTTGTTCAAAATGGAGAATTTCAGCACATTTTCTCTGCAACGAATATTTGTTGACTTAAACATTAATCATTTAAGTAATATACGAGTAAGAAAGCACTGTGAATTACCATTTTAACAGCTAAAAGTAAATGTCATGTAATAAGTTTTTTTTTTACAAGATAAAAATGTTTGACGAGTCAGATATTTAAAACGTAAAATTTTATTAATGTCAATATTACTCATTAAAGCTTACTGATAACAGTTCTTTTATAGTATTTTAAACGGGGTATAGACTTAAAATGTCCCTATTTTTGACGAAAAAGCATTTTCTTAAATTGAAAATTATTTCATTCATTGAGTATTTTTCTGTTGTACAATAATACTCTTGTATCATTTTAATAAATATTTCGAAAACACAATTCAACAGCCCATAAATTAAGTAAAGTTCCATTTTCAAAATATACAATCAAAAATGTGATATAAAAGGTATAAATCGGAAGAAAAATTTGGAAAAAAAATTATTATAAATACTTTTACTATCTTCTTATTTTAAAAGAATTGGGATTCATAAAATCAATTGTTTAAATATTAATAAATTGATATTCAAATTTAAAGAACAATTTTTTTTCGAGTTCATTAGTGATTAATCCATGACCGGAAAAAATGCTGTCGATCTCACCTAAATTCTTGAAGGAAGGATTTTTTTTAATAATTTTAATTCCCCACACATTGTTAATTATTAATTACCGTTACATTTGTATTATTTTATTTCTAATTATTGTTTTAACATTTTCATAATAACAGATTAAAAACTGAAAAATTAAAATATATATATAGAAAGCAGTAAGTATTATATATGCTTTCAAATTTAAAAGAGATACCCTATTTTTTATAAGAGATTTTCTTAAGATTGCTTATTTTATTATTTACTTGTTTCTTTTTAAAAAGCACTATGAAATATATTTGAAATAAAAAAAAAAATCCTGTCCCTTTTTTTTAAAAAAATAACATTTTACCTTTTTAAAATGATTTCAGTTTTAAGCTAATATATCTCATCTACATAATGGATAAATGTTACTAAATTTGAATAAATAAAGTGTTATTAAGTTTCTGGAATTTTTAATAACTAAATTGCTTAATAGTACCTGTTAAAATATAAAGAGCTATCTCATTCTTATAAGAAATGAACCATTATTGTCGAAACTCTTACATTTTATTCTATAGGTTTTTCTTAAATACTTTTCATGAATTTTTTTTATACATTATTCAGTTGAAATACTTTTTAATTTGTCGAGTTTGAAAATTGGCCGGTTGCTACATTAAGGGCATTAAAAATAATAAGCAGACAATTACATTAAGGTAGTGAATATTCATGAAGTGTATAGTACCATTTTTTAGGATATAATACACAATATAAACATAATTATAAAACTTATTTAAAAAAGATTATCAGCAAATTGTAGTTTTACAAATTGAAATTTACAACATGTTTCCATAATTTTGAAAAGGAAAAAATAAATATTTAATGAATTTATTTGAAAAACAATGTTAAAGTATGATTTAAATCCTGAACCGTAAGGGGAAATTTGAGTAGTTTAACCTTCGGTTTGTGTGTGTGAGAATTTTGAAATCAGAGAACCTGATTTGGGATATTTGGTAAAAACTAGCAATTACATTCAATAGTTGCTAATTCATCTATTGAATCATTACTGATTTTTAACTCATTCACATTACTGATTTTTAACTCATTCACATTACAAATTTTTTATTCAGTAACTAAACTCTGTATCATAAATTTTCCATAACTTGGTAATTTAACATCATGTTTTTACATTCCGTCCTGGAAACTATTTGAAGAATTCACGGAAAAGGCTTCTAAACTTTTCCTCTCGAATATTGAGGGAAAGGTAACTATAAATGTTATCAACTGGTGACAGAGAGCTAAACATTTGTTGTAGTAGAATATGTTCAAAAATACGGAAAGAAATAAATAAAGCTTGACAAAATCATTCATTGTGCCATCGACCTGTTGTGAAAGCGGCTTACGTAGGGAAACAACATGTTTTCAGCGGTTGTGACACGAGGTTGGATGGTTTCATTGAATAGTCTTGACCTATCATTTCATCAAAACAGGTGAAAAAGTACTAACTAAAGATGAAAGAATGTGTGTTCTTTTGTTCGCTGCTTTCTCAACAGGGAAAAAAAATTATTTTATTTTTGACGTTTTGGACCATAAAGGTTCCGAAATCATTTATCTGCAATCACATTAGAAAAGAAAATTGATTTAAAATGGAAGCTTGTTGTGAAGAAACTATAATGTGGGCTCGAATGAAATGCTTCCGACTTTTTTTTTTTCAAGCACTGAACTATTTCATATTACAGTAAAAGAAGGGCCATTTCATATTCTAAGCGAATTATTAGGATTTTATTAGGCTAATTTAAAGGTTTTAAAAACCTTTAGAGAAAACATTCTTAAATAGAATTTCAAGATCAATTCTTCTTTACATTGGTAGAATTTAAATTTTCGAAACATTTTATGAGTGTAATCAATTATAGTCAGAATTTATCTTTGCTTTGTTTATAAATACAATTGTGCATGTTGTAAATAAGTATAAAAGCATATACTTTTAAAACACACACACACATGAAGCAAAAACACTTATCAGAAATAAGCATTTCGCTATATACATGCGTAATTAAAATTTAAATTATCTGTGTGTGTAATACAGATTTTAACGAGACACAGTCGCATAAAATTATTCCAGATAAAAAATAAACGAAAATAGTAAAAGTCTTCCTCGTTTTAGTTTTGTTTTTTGCTCTGGATTGAAAAAGCGCTTCTGTGAAAGAATGAAATGATGCAATTTCAATAACATTAAAAACATAAGTGGCGCCTTTAGAATTTATTTTAGCAGCTATTAGAATTTTATATTATATCCTTGTCATCGGATAGCCGTGTTTCTTTTATCTCTAATTAGGTTTATTTTCTCTTTTCTAAGTTGGGTAGTTAGATAATCTTTACTGCCATAACAGAAGAGATAATAACGGGAAGAATCTTCGGTTATGTAAAAAATGCTTTCGTCGAAACGAATTATTATTTTTAAAATTATTTTTCAAGAACAGGATATTTTCACCTGATGAGAATAATAGATTCTTATATGGTGGATTAATTATAATAAAGTAAAGCACATAAAGTTTCGATGCATATTTTACGGTATAAAAGTGTCGAAGAAAAACATTTCGACTTATACGTACATTAATATATGTATGCATGTATGTAATGTTTGTGTGTGTGTAGGTGACTAGGTCAAACAACAAGAAATTTTACATCGATATAGGAACTTATACCCGCCTTTGCATCACTCTCAAAATGGTCATTAGAAGTCTCAACAGTTTTCATTTAAAGTTCATTACGTCAGGCTGTTCTCGTAATTTCAGCTGATAACATAAAATAGAGATGTCGTTTCTTAAAATCCTTATAGTGAATTATTTTTACAGTTAAATAAAGTTCTTAGCTTATAATAATATTCAAAATAAAAATAATAATGATGATGATAATAATAATGAAACGCGAAATTGTATCAAATTCAGAATTTAGAAATTTTCTGTATCACACATTGTGATATTGATGCGTTGTACATAATAAAAAATATTCAATATTTTTCCACATTTATAGATTTTGTTAAATATGTAATATTTGTTTCATATACCTAACATAAAAAAGGTCATACATTTTCTGTAAATACTTTTTTTTTTATTTTCCCACCATGTCTCCTGAAATCCACGGTAGAAATGGCGATGTGTAAGAAAACTCGTGCTTTATGCTTCCATTATAGCGCCGTCAAGAGGTTCCATGTTTGCTGTCCGCCATGCAATGTGCTGTGAAAATTGCTTGTTTAGACGTTTTCTATCTCTCCTTAAATGTTTGTCCGTGAGTTTTGAAACACCCTGTATAAAGCCTTTTTGCAATCTAACATTTTGAATATTTAAGAGTTTTTTTTAGCTTTAAGTATTTAAAGTTTGAATTTTTCAAGGATGCTTTGAAGTGAAATTCACCAAATATGTTGCGAATGGATGTCAATGAAAATAAGACCTTTTATGAGGTTAGTTTTAATAATTATGCATGCATTGATGATTAAAGTATAATATTTCCAAATTTAATTAATTTTAAATTCGCTAATTAATTTTAATTTTTCGGTTGCATAGAACATCATGAAATGCTAAACAAAGGGATTTGGTTGATAAAATTAACTTAAGAAAGAAGTAAAAATTTATTAAATAATACTGAGCTTAACCAATCAAATCAATTTAAGAAATTTATTCGCTAATATAGTGACATTCTAACTCGTAAAAATATGAACTTAAATTCTAGTACTATGTTGAAATAAGTTGTGTTAAATGCCCAGAATACCCATTTATATAATATTTACAATTATTAATATATATATATATATATATATATATATATATATATATATATATATACATGCGTTTCGCGTCGTAAACATTGTACAATGTACGCATAAATATCGCATTTATTTTGACATTTTTAACTGTGATAATCTTCATTTCTTTCTTTTTTATCTTTATTAATTCAAATATTAAGTGCATTATTAATGACAGAGAGTACAAAAATATAGCTAAAAATCTCTTTTTGAGTCATGATCATCACAAGATATAACAAAACCTATTGAGGAAAATAAATAAGAATAAATAAAAAATAAAGCCCTTTTTCCATAACTCTGAGGAAACTCGGTAACTAACTTCTGAGCAAGAAAACTTCAGTTATTTAACGTAAGAAAGTACGTAAAACAGGCTCGGTAAAGCAAACTTTGCTGTTACAAATGATGAGATTCTTATACACGAGTTGAAAAAAAAAAGAGTTGCATTTTATCAGTCAAAAGAAAAATGAAGAAGTCATAACTAAAGCATTTTTCACCAGTAAGGAAAACTAATCAAAGAGATACACTAGATCGCACATGTTTTCGATAAGATATTTTTTTTCTGAAAGGTTATCTGTTAGAGCTGTCAAGGGTTTTCCTTTTTTCTTCAACTATCGATGCCCAAAAACTGCCGATACTTGGAGCAGTTTTCGAATCTTTATTCATATATGAACTAGTATTTCTTGCTATTGATTCCCAACCGATAATTTTGGACGCCAGATGTTTCAATAGCCTTTCCATTCTTGAAGATTGTATTAAAAATATACTAGAATGGCCAAAATGTTTCGATTTTTATTAAAAACATGTTCAAAATATAATCGTTACAGCAAGAAACTTAATAAAAGGCTTTGATTTGGTATATAAATTTCTTTTTATATCTTGTAACGAAATTGCAAAATAATGTACTTAAAAAAAGATATTCTCCTTTCTAATCTACGTTATGAATAAGAATTTAAGCAATTATCAGAATTTAAACTGTTTGATACACACCAAAAAGAAATTTATACAAGCTTTAGAAAATGAGATTCCACAAATACTGTATTAAATAATAAGAAATAGTTGAAACAATGATTCAATTAATACAAGTTACTAATAATTAGTAGTATAATTCAAATAGTATTATATATATATTCTTTAGACAATAATTATGTAATAAATGAGATTACTTTAAGTAGTGAAAAATATATAGAATATGGCTTAGTATGTCAAATAATTCATATGAATGAATAATATGAAGAGCATAATCAAAATGTTAAATAATCAAGAAAGCCGTTAAATTAAAATCGTATTATAGAAGTATGACGCGACTTCAGAATTTCGAATTAATGTCAGATGAAGAGAATTACTTTTGATTTGATATCTTATTCACCAATACAATGAAAAGAAGGATCAGGATTTTAGTAACATACATATTAAGGAAAACAACATAAACACAAACAATATTATTAAATGCCTTTAAAACTTATTCCCAACTAAGATGTTTTTTAAAAAAGTTTTACTTTAACCTTCTCTAATATTCCGAAGTATCTTGATTTCAAACACTTTGCTTTCTCCATGCATTACGATCTTTGAAAACTAGCGCCTTACACAAAAAACAGCGAAGGGGGGGGGGAGTAACATGTTCTAGAAAAGAGTGATTTAAGGGGTTAAAGATAACAGTGACGTAATGATCCTAAGACAGAACAAGCATTCGTGCAATGGAGTCTAATAACAGATAATAGTCGTGTAACAATGCTCACTCCGAGCATGCCTCACAGGTTATAACGAAATCGCCAAAAGGCGCCAACGAAAGGTTTTCTTCCGAAACAAAGGGCTGACATTGAAGAGAAAAATCATTTACGTAGTTCGATTCTATAAAATACGTGCCACTTGAACGCTTTCCCCTTCCTTCCCTCGCCAGCAACTATCGAAATTAATCGTTGGATAATAATACGCGGAATTTTGAAGTGGCAGCTTGGCTGGCAGCAACGTGCCAGTCTTTGACATATGGTTGAATCATTACACAGGGACGAACATCGGAACTCAGTTGCTGCTCACGAAACAGTGTAGCTTGCTTGTGTACAATCACGTACTCTTATTAAGAGTTTTCTTAATTAGATGAGGTAATCACGAAGAAGTGCGTAACTTCGCGATACGATAGAGTAGAGTAGTAGCGAATATTTTAGAAGATATGTTTGTTATAATCAAGGCAATGTATCATTAGAAATTTGAAAAGAGTAATACTTCAACTGAAGCAGTGAGAAAATTAATTAAGCAGACACGTACGTTAATATCTATAATATTGAAAATTTTACAACTAGAAATCAATTTATTGTAGCAAGCATATTACAAATCAAAAAATTTAATTTAAAAAGAATGATTATTAAAAACATTTTAGGATCATGACAGGAAAAGAAAAGTTAATATATGTGCAGTCAAAAGTTCTAAGAAAAACATGTTTCCATGTGAGGCAGATTTTAAATAACAATAATATAATTAATTTTAATATTGGTTCTCAATTCTTTCCTTTTTTTTTGTCATTAAAAACTAAATGTTTATCTTTGTTGCCAGACATAGTAGTTATTATTACGGTTTCTTCATATAACGAACAAGACTAATTTTCATGTAAAATAAATTTAAAAGTTTCTTAAAGATGGTTTTAATTATATATTTAGAGTAACTTCTTTAATGCTTCGACTTTAAGATGAATATATCTTTTAAATATTTTACATCAAAATAAAAATTAAGGTTCAAAGAGAGCCTTTAATTTTGAAACCGAAATTATTTTGGTCCGTCTCTCTGCGATCAATAGCTCCATAATTGAATGCAAGTTTGATAAAGGCATTATAGATACATAGAACAACTTCCTGTTAAGATTTCTAACTTCAGACGCCATCCAATTAACTTCAATTGAATGAAAACTTTACTTAAATCACCTCGTCGTCGTTCGTTATTCAATTAAATTGAAATCATCAGTAGGAAACTTTTTCGACTTTTATATTAATTTCTGTTATCTTACTTTCTCATTTCCTTACAAAAATTAATCACACTTCTTAAAAAATCTTATTCGGTTTCCGAAAACTTGCTTAAAGTAAAACACTAAATTCTGTATTTGGAACAGAATCGGTTAAATTAGAATAGTTTCTAACTAACAATAACATGCCACAGTTTAAAAAATAAATACCAACAATCTTTTCGAGTGATATAACAAATACAGCTTCCAAACCAATTTAAATGAATTATTCCGAAATATTTCCCGGAAGTGCTAAATATTGCAGAATAATAACTGTTCTTGTATTGATCCGTTACGTATATTTTAAATTGATTAATCTCTTTTAAGTTAAAAAAAGCTTTAATTGATTTATAAGCATTTAAACAAAAGGCAGTGTATAAAAATATAATTAATTCACTCGTTAATGAATGAAAATAGTGAAATAATGTCGAATAAACCTTTAATTAAATTCCTCTTAATGATAATTCCCTCCAACATAGATTCTTAAGAGTTCGGCATAAATTCTTTGGAAACGAAATTTGATTTACACATGATTTAATTTTCCGATTACCGACAAATTTCTCCGATTATTTATATGAGTATTGAGAAGTGTAAACAACTCTATTAAAGGAAGGAGAAATTTGTTATGTAATAATAAAGAAGGAGAAAACTCATTTTTTTTCTTTCCTCGGACACTTTAAAAAAATATTTCTTCAACACTAAATAGTGGAAAATTTTACATATTTTATTAAAAAAGTTATATATAAATACAATTATGAACTATTTTTCAATCATATGAAGTTTAAAGTAAACTAATACATATACATAAGTATACTACATAATAATATGAGTTATATATACCAGTGGGGTGTACACAGGAATGCTCCAGAACGTTTATCCTACTCCAACAAATGTTTTCCATTAACGATTCAAACATAAGAATTCTGGATCACCTCCCCCCTCCCAATTAATTTGCTTACGCTACTGGTTATGTATGTTTCATCTGTACTTGTCCTTACACTCGAAGTATGTTTTCATTTACATGGATCTAAGAAATAAAGAAAAGATTTATAACTTTTTTTTAAAAAGAATTTTATTTAGATTAAAAAAACAGTTTTCTTGATCCTTTGAAAGTCTTTTAACACAGTTTAACTTCTTTAACCTGAGCTTTAAAAGGACGGAGGCCGAACCGGTTGATTTCATGAAGTTCTGCTGCATTGATGTCCATGTCTTTTTTAAAGGGTGGGCACCAGCTTCAAAAGATGAAACCACTCCCTAATTTTTTCGTCAATATTTTTATTTAGTGAACATTTTTATTCTTTAAAAATCTCGTCTGAGAGTTACTTGGAGATTTTTTCCCCTTTGATGAAACTTAAGTCACCGAACTCTGATTACTTTTTATTCCCTATTGGGTAACGAAAAGATCTCAACTACTTGAAATAATTTTTTTTTCATTCACTTAAAAAAAAAAAACTGCCGCATTAAACTTATGTTATCATAGAATGATTGCAGCTGCTTGAAATACAAATTATATTTTATTTACATAAAAGCCATTCCAGAAAATAACTTAATTTATACTTACTCTTGAATTTATACTTAAAAAACAATTGGCTATTAATGAAGAATGGAAAAAAATATTAGCAATGAAAAATTCTTATTAGCTACTAGTTTTAAGGTTTAAAGTAGATTTATGCTCAACTATCTCTTAAAAACTATTTTTTCTTTGTCAGTAATGCATTTATTTACTTTTCTCTGTTTGCAAAGAGATAAAATAAACTGCACATTTTTTAAAAAAAAATCTTGTTACTAAACAACGTTCTTGGGAGTATTCGAAAGGGTACTGATATTTTGAATTGATCTACTTCATAAGCAGTATCATTACACCAACCACCGCCGTTGTTGCAACAATAAAGATTTAACTACGTGGATGGCTTAAGAAGTATTTGTTTTTGACGACAAAAGGCATTGTTTAGGCAACATAATCTTACCATTATATGTTTCTACCTGTTAAACGGCACTAAAACGAATTTGACATTGTTTTCATAGGATAGTTTTGATTTGGTAGCCATTTGTTTTCAAATTTAAATATGATTGCAGCCGCCGCAACTTGTCATCGTCATTCTGCGTTGAGTTGTCGTAGTTGATGAGACCTGGACTCATCACTAGACCCCTGAAACCAAGGAACAATCAATACAATGGGTTAATTCGGAAGAGTCCGGTCCCCCGAATTAACCCATTGTTTAAAGTAGGCGAAGATTTCATGGGGTGGGAAACTTATCCCGACAATCTTTTGGGACGCGCAGGATAACTTTTAGCATCGCTTAGACGCATAATCTTCCGGTTTTCTATTTAAGATACCTAATTATTATATTTGCCTGAAGCGGTAGCTTGCTGTTAATATTTCGAGCTAAGAATCTTGTGCGAATATATCTAGTCAAAAAATAAATAAATAAAAGAATTTATTTTTATAAAATGTACCCAAAGAAGGGGAAAACATGATTGCTTGAAGTGTACTAGTTTCGAGCTACTTCAATTAAGAAAGTATTCGAAAATTTTGAATGTGCAAGATCCTAGAATTAAAATGATGCATTAAAAGATTCCATTGAAAGTGGTATATCTAAAGTTGCATTTGATCTGGGATTAAAATATTCCAACGGAGGGTTTGAAAACTTATCGTTATGCTATCATTTAAAATTTAATGAAGGGATTTCATTAGGAATTCTAATAAATGAGGAAGACATGGTATTAACGTTTTCAGTTCAGATGTCACTCAACAGGATCTGACGTTTATGCCCTCTCCTTTAAGAATGTTTAGTGTAAAATGCAACGGCATCTAGAAACTCAGTAAAATTAATTGTTTTAACGAACGTAATTCGCAATCAGTCGCCGAATAATTAAAGTGAGATACGAAATTTTACAAAGACCATTAAGATAAAAGCTTCAGATTGAGAGAAAATTATACTTCTCACATAATTGTTTCAAACACATGAGAATATCAGAGGGATGGAAAATTCACACAAATTTGTCAGTATGGCTGTGTCAAAGGTTCCTGCTTATGCAACCGTGAATGCTTCAGCTTTTCTTTTAAGTTTTTAGAATTTTAAAGCATCATAACAAGATTATTCTTTCATTTAAAACTGCACAAAAACATAATTACAAACAATAAACAATTATGAAAATATGAATTTTTTTCAGAACAGTGGATTCAAATATATAGAAGATTGATAGTAATCAAGAGAATATGATTTTAAATCCTCTACAGCAAATGTGAAGTAAATCTTAATGCATCATTACTCTTACTTACGTTGTTTGTTTTATGACTTAGTTATTAACGTACAGAAAAAATTATGAAAACTCATTAATTGTTTCATAAACGCCGCACTAAGAAACAACATGAGGGCTATTGGTGACGAATTTCCTAGTTTTGAGCCCCGGCCATGTAACAAGGATGGCACCTGGGGGACACCCACTCTCCTAGCTTCAACACCATTCCAACAAGAGAACTTTGAGCCCCGAGAGATTCAACGGGTATCAACCCCTCTATATAACATGTCTTTAGTAAAACAGGTTTTTTTTTTTTTTTTTGGTAAAATACTGAAAACTAATATTGGTAGTAGTTATGCAAAAAATGACATTAAAATATCTGTTTTACAGATATGTAGAGATATTTGTACAAATCTAACTATAAGATTTATGCATAGCTCTATCCTCATATTATTTAGTCATTAAAAATTTGAACACACAATTGAAGCAAGCCAAATAAGTTACTCTACTTTCTGATTAATTTCTTAATTATTCTACAAATGATATGAGAACTATTCAAAAGAATGAAAAATTCTTCAACTAATAGTACTACTCTTGAAAAAAAATTCGGAAATTTGATGAGGTAAATACATTTAATCAACGCAGATAAGAAGCCTTTCATTACGAAGTTTCATTTTGAAAGTCTTGTTATCGCAGTAACTGCTAAAATTCAATTCATCACCTTTTTTGTATTCCATTCTACAAGGCGCAATTATGAGAAAATGATGAATAATCCCAGCAATGCATTCCGAAAGACTGAAAATTTAACATTCAAAAACTGAAAAATACCTCTTTGAGTTCCTCAGAGTGGTGGTAGTATTTCAACCTCACCAACTGCAAGTCTCCGGTTAAACGTTGTATTTAAATGTTCCGTTAAGCTCTACCGTAAACGCAGTTTTGAAACAATGTAGGTAGAGTAAAATTGTGGCCATACATCATACTTAGATCACTACAGCAGCAAGCATAGTAGAGCGTGGTATGTACACTTTTACAAATAGCCTCATCCATCAAGTCGAATGGCAATAAAAATGTAAGTATTTCTAAGCCGCTATCTTTCTGTCGCAATCTCCTGTTCATTTGAACCCGTCTTCCTTATTGATTGCGCTCAGCGATGTGAACAAGCAATCATTCCACATTAGATTGAAATTCGACAATAAAGTTCGACGCAAATGGCTCTCAACGTTTCATCAACAAGCTTTGAATGGGGAGATACGAGTTGCGAATCATTTAAATCAAGTGGAGCATGATTTTACGATATCGGTCCGTGGATGTGGTTCCGCCGCGAGATCTTCTCCGATTATCTGTTTCAACAGATAATCGGAGAGCTGTCTGGCAGTTATGGTATAATTTTACAGCGAGTATAAAATTCTCGACTTATCGTGGATCGCTTAAAGTGTAACGATTAACTTGTCGCTAGAAGATAGTTCCGGGGATACCCAATGGAGAAGTAATGCGGTGGAGGAAAATTATTACGCACAGTTTTTTCTTTTACTTTCGAAAAGTGTAGTTTAAATTTGTTTTATGGATTAAAGGGGTGATGGAATGAAAGTTAAAGAGTCGTTATTTTTAAATGCATTAATGTGATATTTTTGAGATGGAGTAAATATAATCTACAAAACATTTTTTTTTTTTTGATTAACCGAAGCATTCTAGACGAAAAAAATCTTGATACTTTAAGTATATAGAATATAAGACTCAAATAGATATCTTTTAAGGCAAATGAGTATACAATACATATTAATAAGCACTGAACATGCGTTAAAGAAATATGTAAGTAGAAAAAGATTGACTCAGAAAATCCTTTTTAAGCCCAAAAGAAAGGTGCAAATAGCCCATTACCGAGAAAAGTACCACTTGGCATTAGTTGGGGAGCGGCACTATTTTTAAGAGGCTTACCGCGCGCGCGTTTTCAATTACTGAAAATCTTATTACCTGAAAGAGTTGAGTAAAAGGTTTGAAGATTTCGATGGTGTATATCGTTAACTTTTCTTTCAAAAGTAAATTAGATATATCGTTTCGTTCATTTCTAAATATTTATAGGCATTCCGTTGTATATATTAATAACATTTTCATAACTGAAAAAGTACGCTAAATGTCAGTATTTTACTCCTATTTGAAATCAAATCACGAAATCTTCAGTGGGAGCAGGGATTTGTATTTTGAATGAGGCGAAAAACTGAGAGTCAATGCTAAGATTTTGGAGACTTGAATAATTATAATAAATTATAATTTATCATAAATGTCTTATTTACTATAAAAATACATGTTGCAATACTAACACATCGATCAATAATTCCCGAGACTAACCCAGAGATGGCGCTCGTAGTAAACCAGTAACCAGGTCTTTTTAGAGTACTAACCTTTGCTTGAAACGTGTCAAAATTTTAAGTCGATCGGACCAGGAAAAAGGTTTTTTGAAGTGAAGTGAAAAAGGTTTTTTCCAAGTGGGTGCCGCGATTGCTTTCGATGGAACAAAAACAGCAACGAGTCGATGATTCAGAAAGCTGTTTATCGCTATTTACTCGCAACAAAAAAGATTTCATGCGAAAAAAAAAAAATTTGTAAAAGCGTTGGAACGATTGTATCACCCTAAAAGGTGATTAACAAAAGGTGTTATGTTGATGAATAAAAAAAAATTTTGCAAAAAAAATGTTGTTTTCAATGTTAGACTCGGGAGTTATTGATCGATGTGTTAACACGTCCATACTAGCAAGCAATTGCAATTCATGAACGCCACATTCCATTTAGTATGTAATTCGTTTTTATTCCTTTGCTTACCAGTATATGAAACATTAAAGACACAAACCAAAATATGAACAAAAACAGATTTGAGCTAATTAAGATTTAAAGGCTGTAAATGAATTTTAAAACAACTGAAATCCAAAATAACTTTTATCTATATATATTTTATAAGTGATTCTTACTTTTCCTAAAAAAATATTTAGACAAACGCATTGAAATTTAAAACATACGCAATGAAACGAACTCTTCGAGAACAGTTTATTTTGAATTTTTTGTAGTTTTTTTATAACCTTGTTGTAAATAATAAAATGACCATTTATAAAGTTCACTCTTTTTCTTTTTTGATTTTATGGTATTTAAAATAGATCTAGATCTTTAAGAAATTCTGTTGATATACAAAAATTAATTGCTCTTGAGCAAATGCTGTAAAAAAATTGAATTTAAACCTAGCCAGTTTCATGAGTAAGTACGGTAACAATTATTTTACAAACAAAACAAGTTTGAAATATAATTGCTGTACAAACCAGTGGTGAAACCACTATTATAAAAAGAAAGTAAAAGAAAATTAAAAACTAAATAAATACAACAGTCAGAAAATCACACAATAACGAGAAATAAGAAACAATTCCAAGTATATATTTCTCCAAACCAAAGACATTTAAATTGCGGTACCTATCCCCATTAGGAAGTTGTACAGACTAAAAAGGTAATTCTAAGTACCATTCCTAATTGGGATCACGCATCAAAAAACAGAAAAGTATTTTTTAGTTCATTTCGCATTCTAAGTACGAACTTCAAAGAATTCCGTCCTACTAACTAGGCAGTAAAAACGAGAAAGAAGTTCTTCATTAGCCCCGCGATATTTTTTCCTAGTTTTTTTTCCTTGGTTTACTTCCCTTGACGTTCCCTTTACTTCAAAAAAGTTCGTTCTTTTAACTTTTATATTTGAGTTCATCTGCTTCTAGGTTTTTCAGCTTTTAAGGCACACTTCCAGTTTACTTCATGGCTTTTTATTTAAGAAAAAGTATGATAAGAAATACGTTATGTTTAAAAAAAGGGTTGTATGATATCTACAGGTAAGGCCGTTTTCTGTTAGTTGATAAAATAAGCTCTGACCTTACTTAAAGAAAGAGGAAACAAAAAGCACTTTCTGTATTTAATTCTCAAAATTTTTCCCTTTTTAAGTAAACGAAACAAGGAATAAAATTTAAGAAAATGAAAAATAAATAAATAAATAAACAAATAAAAATGCTACTTTATTGTAACCTTTTGGTTGACACGAATGAAACGGAAATTTGAAGCGATCGAACATTTTTTGAAGCAACAGTATTGAAAAAAGTTGCTTATTCTAGTATTTTTCTAAAATAACGCACATTTAGTTCTTTTACATTTTACTGTTACAAATGTCTTATTGATAATTAAGTAACATGCTATTGGGCTACTCGCGATTTTTTCTTCACTGACCTTGGGAACTTTTTTGAGATTGATGGCATAAAATAACAATTTCTTCCTAACCCAAATGAAACGTGTTTATGTTAATTAGATGCAGTGAAGTGATTCAGATATAATGATATATAAATAAGGGGAAATTTAGAAGAGATATAGAGGGTAGCGAGAGAATATTACTATCCGGAGTAAGTGACTACTGTTGACTTGTGAACTGTGGTGATCATAAAGGACTGGATAAAATACTTATGAAAGGACTGTAAATCGATTAGATCAGAGACCTCGGTAAGATAACTTAATTTCATTTATAATTAGAACTGTTAGCTAGGAATAAAAAACGGAGAGGGCCTTTCAAAGTCTAGTAATTGATAATAAATTTCGCTTGATTAGTCTCGAGTTTTCTTAAATTGTTTTTCTGTTTCTTAAAGTTTAATATATCAAATTGAACTATGGCTCAAGAGCCAAATAATAGCGGACAAACGTTACAATGTAAATTATTTTTAAAACTAAGTAATTCACACACACATATAATGCACTTCCCCCTTTTTATTTGAAATTTGTAAACATCACTGTAAACTTGTTTCTTTCCTCGTCTCTTGAAAGTAGGAATATAAAAATTTGAATGGGTAAAGAAGAATTATAAATATTGTTTAATAAAGTTTTTTGAAAACTATAGAATTCTAAGATGTAACTTTTTTTCTGTTCATAGCTACGTTAAACTTTCAAATTGTCATGGTATTCGTATGGTCAAATACGCATGCAAGAAAAGGAATTAGATTCTCTTTATTGTTTTATCAGAAGTTATTAAGATTCCAAAAGATCCTTTAATAAATGAAAAAAATTATTTTGCAATGATATAAATTATTCTCAATGACTTTGTTCCGAGAATAATTTGTAGGTGTTAACTTTTTATTCAGTCCTCTTGGGGTTGGTGAAAAAAATGGACTTTTCACACACACACAATATTTTATCCAAATAAACTAATAAAATTTTTACTTTCACCGTATTCGTTATCGTTATTCTTGATTTTAGTTTGAACGAGAAATTAAGAGCACCGATTCAAAAATGATATACAACTTCGCAAAAAGTTTTTCCAACATCATAAGTCGTTATTTTACCGGAAGTTTAAACACTTTCTAAGTAGAATAATAATTTTGAACTCCATGAAAATTATATCATAAGTTCATTCAATGGAAAATTGTCAAAAGTCAGAAGCTTGTACATGCAATTGCTTTTGAATGTAATTTAATGTTTTCTTTTTTTATATATATTTCTTAAATTAAGGAAGAGAAATCTCCTACACGGAGGGTCTTTAGTGGCATCAAGACTCGAGCCTTGCTACTCGACGGGAAAAAAGGCTTGCCGCGTGTTTACAATCATGACCACTAGGCTACCGTTGTCACCGTAAATTCTTAGCGGTATGTCAGCAATTTCTAAGATGTACACTCATAGCCCTGACAAAAACTGATTTTTGATGAACAGCTTCCAAAGAATTCTCCCCTCTAAATTTAATGAAATTAGAGTCTAAATTATTTCAATTCCTGGAAAAAAACAAAACAATTTCTCTGTAAAAATTATATGCATCTACACGAAGATTTCAGATAATAGGGGTAGACTGAACGATGCATTTTGTGCTGAATTATAATTAAACTTTTTAATTAGAAAAATAACTACCACCCTCTGCTAGCAGCTGTATTTAAGGTATACTAACGTTGAGATTTTTTAATTATTTTTTCCAAAGTTAATTATTAGCCTGACCCTTTTTTTAAGATAGAATTTTTAGCTATTTATATGGAAAGGAAAATTTTCTATAGAATAATTCTCAGAAAGACGAATATTCAAATCGTGAACAAATGAAACGCGTAATATTCTGCAGGCAAAGAAACGTAACCAGAGCAAAACAAAACCAATAAAAACCAAACGTAACATCGTCATCATCTTCAGGAAGAAAATGATATAAAACATAATATTTTCTTTGTAACTTGTATATATCTTGTTTCTTTCCTTTCATTTATAAAAGTAGCATTATTATAAAAAAAAGGACGAATAAAACAAAAACCGACGTAAAAATAGAAAGCAGTACAAATAGGCAATTGATTTTTTTTCGAAGAACAAAAAGAATCAATGCAATTTCAAGATATCTCTGGAATCAACTTAAGTAACATTTCGATTCCTAAATCACGGGAAAAAATTCCGGCTGAACTTATTTCCTCCCTGCGGGAGAAAGTAAGTTTGATTCGAGAATCGAAAGCCCCACCTGGTAAAATTGAATTTCCTATGAAGTGTAGATATGGGTAATAATCAAAACGCGAAGAGGCTATCGAGACATCAAATCCACTCCGGAAAGTATCTACGATCGTTCTATATTGCACTTCAGAATCCCTCTGAACTTTTAAAGAGTCTTTATTGGCGTGTTTATCCCATATCCGAGTGCATCACCTTACCATGTAACGGCACTTTTCTTTAGGGGGTAGAATCATTATCGCTAAGAACGGGAAATCGGAGTATTTCTGTGGCAGTTGGAGATAAATGTCCGTTTTACTGTTTCCCACGAGAAGTCTTTTCGTCTGGAAATCTCGTATTTTATAGCGAATGAGATCCTAATTTAGAAAATAAAGTGCTTCTTTTGACGCAGTTGAAGCTTTTTTTTCCCACTGCCTTCCCCAGTACATTACGTTGTGCCTAATCACGCTCCATTCCAAGTGGCTAAATCGAATTAAAGCCAACTGCACTCGCCAAAGAAGTCCGTAAGATATGCCAGGGACTACAAATGACCAGGCCAAACCAGTTAATGGATTAGGTCTCTGCGGTTCGTAATTTGATTAAGTCACCCTATGTCGTTATTCAAGGAGTTTTTTTTCTTCTTCTGTTCTCTCCAAGATGATCGCTTCTCGAGGATTAGATTTTTTTTCTATAGTCGTAATCAATGTACTTTTACAATTTCAGCCATTTCGCAAAGAAAGAAAATTATACACGGTATTTCAGGGGAAACAGAACGAATTTAGAACTTTTTTTTTGTTTACTTCAATATATTTCTAATGTTCAGATTTCCATATTTGTTGAGTATCGACGGTTATTTCCCCAAAATCCTTTTTTGTTTCAGATAAATTAACGAACAATTAAATAAAAAATAATAATTTAACAATTAAGTTTAACATGATAAATGTTTTTCCATTTGTTAAAGCTTATTTTTCTCTCAAAAATTTTTATACAACAGAACATAATAATAAAAAGGATACTTCATTAGTCTGTAAATCAAATAATATAAAATTACTTCAGTTTTTGTTATTAGTTAATATCGCTTAAAAATAAACAGCCTATTGATTAAGCAACTCGTAATTCTAAAATGCATTCAAATGAGGACTCATCTGAATGAGTACCTCATTCTTTTAAGTTCTACGCCATGTCATGTGAGTAATTTGAAGGAGCAGTTACATTTATTAAGTAGCCACACCCATTATTCTAAAAGATTTTTGAAGGATTGATTGTTTATTAATATCACTCTCAGACGCATCATGAGAGTTATTTTTAGGATTAAAGCACCACAAAACAAATTCTATATTTATATGTACTGTACATAAAAACTATTAGTATGCAAGTATCCATTGAAGTTAAAAACTGTTGAAATTTGGTGGATTTTATTGATCGTTTTTTAGCGTCACAATTGAAAGCAACGTAACGGCTATTGGTGACGAACCTCGATCCAATGACGAGGATGACACCTGAGATTAGGAGAGGGCCTCCCCCTCTTCTAATTGTCCCATCATTCCAACGTGAGGACTTAGGTACAATTAGGACTCAGGTCCCCGACTCGATGGAAATAGCATCGACCATGAGCTCGCTACCGTGACTATTTGGCTACCGCTGCTGCACTTCTCTCTTTGAATAGTTTTTTGATAGATTTTTTTTCTGACGTCGCACTTTGAAGTAACTCGAGGGATATTGGTGACGGTCTTCGTAATTCTTTATTGGAGAGGAAAGTTCCAGCTCGGGTGTCGTCCTCATCACTTTTACCGAGGTTTAAAATTACGAAGTCGGTCGCCAATAACCCTCATGTTGCTTCTAGTGCAATGTCAATAAAACCAAACCTTTAAAACAGGCCAACTAGGCTTTATTCCAATTTATATCTCAGCGTTTTAGTGTTTAAATCGGATTGTGGTGGTGCATGCTTCAGATCATAAGACAACCCCCACATTTATGGATTACTTTATATATACATAGAAAAGAGCATTTTGTTATGTCTAATAAATTTACTAGGCACTTGTGTAAAATCCCGTCGACCAATTTCGCCCAAACAGAAAAATGTAGCCAAATGATGGGATATTTCACCAAAAATATAAAGTTTCGTTACGCGATACGATATTCCACCAATAGATGTATGATGTGATTGTTTATTAACGTCAAACAAGAATCAACACGAGGGCTATAGGTAGAATACCCAAGGGAACCGAGTTCACTCAAGGGGTTCAGAGTTACAAACCGGTCTTTTGGGAAACAATCCTCCCCCCCGCAAGCAGTATTTATTGACAAAAGAACATAAGATATTACATAATTTCGAAATCAAAAGTAAGTAAATCTTAAAATGTATTTACAGAGCAGAAAATGTACATTATAAGAATTAAAAAAAAAAAAAAAAAAAAAAAAAAATTAAAATTTTAAAAGAAATAAAATTTTAAAATGTATTTAAAGGCCAAAAAATATAAATTATAATAATTAAAAAAAAAAAAAAAAAACTAACAGTAGTAAATTTCTTGCAGTAATAAAATGTATAATAGGCTAAAATGGCACAATACAAAAGCGTTAACAAACTCGTAAACAAAAATGAAGTAATAGACAAATATATGTATACATTTATACAAGGTATATAATTATAAGTACACAATAAGGAAAACTGAAATATTAAAAAGTGCAATCAAATATTGAAACAATTATGAAATTTGTTGGGTTATTTTAAGAGTCGTAAGAAAACAGGATTTAAGCTTGAAATGCAAATTATATATAGAATTTTCACTCAAAAATAGACAAAAATCTTTCAGCCAAATAGGTTTTACTTCAACAATAGGACTATTTAAATGAAAATCCCTGGTAAAAGGGCAAGAGAAAACGTCATGGTCAGCATTTTCAACAGAGCCACAGGAACATTAAATTTGCAATTTTCAAATTAAAATGATTTAAATTACAAATGAAAGTACCATGACCACTTAAGAAGCGAATAATAAAACCAGAATTGTAACCAGAACACAGATTTGGTCTCAGAATATAGGACTGAACCCGAATGCCAGTAATACAAATTGACCATTAGACCTCCCAGTCAGAAAGAGAGAAGCTTATTTTTTAAAATCTTAGATATATGAGACCGAAGGGCAGGGACATTTATTCCCTCACCATCAGTGACAGCGAATTTTGCAAATTAATATACAATTTCATTGTAATAATCTCCGACGTGGGCCCGAACCCAGTATAAGTTGTAAAAATCAGAACAGATTGCTGTTTTTTCTTTAACGGTGAATAGTTTAATAATAAAGGGTAAATAAGACTGTAAAAGAATTGAAACTTTATTTTTTTAAAATTAAAATTGGTCTTTATACTTTGAGTTTAAAGAAAAAGAACTTCTTAAAAGCTCCAGTTCCTGATCTTATCCTTTAATCCGTTTGATGAAAAAGGATGAAAGTAAAGGGTATTTCTGTAATGAATGGCCACGATATTAAAATATTCCTCCTTTGTTCATCTCTCTTGTGTAAGTGAATCTTAGCAGCCGTTTTATTTTTTTTTACCCAGCCGTAAACAATAAACAATAGGAAAATAGAATAATCCAATGTTGGTTTATTAATAAGAATCGTGAATAAAATGCCTTTCATTATAATATTTAATAAGCACGATGCATTTCATTGTAATATTTAATAAAGTTAATGACTGAGGAAAACAGATGGTAAATAAGATTTTGAACGCAGTTTTTTAGGAGTGTTTGATAATATATCTCAGATTTCATAAAAATTGATGGTTGAAATAAGCGATGAAATTTGGTATAAAGAGGAATTTTAAAATGTAGAAGAAATAATTTTGAATTTGTATTTAATTAATAAGAAAGAATACATCGGATCAATATTAATAATCAGTTATGTTGAATTCAAACTAATTTTTAACTATTGATGAATTTGAGAAGTAAATTTGGACCTCCCCCATCATTAAAAAATATTACATAATAACGAGTATTTAAGGCTGTCTTTGAGTAATGTTTAAGTACAGGACCCGAAATTGGAGCACTTTTTCCGATAAAAAAATGCGCTCGAACAATAATTTTATATTCTGACTTGGATATCTTTTAGAGAGTAGAGTATTTTGTATAACTCATTTCTTCTGAATCAGTCTCTTTTTTGTTGTAAGATGTGTTCTATGTTTCGTCTCCTATACTGTAATGCAAATAAGCCTTTAAATTTTATGTATTCAATGTGAAAACTGGCGTAATTTTGGAATGATCCTAAACTTTGAGAATACTGCATCATAAACACAGATGTGTTACAACGTAGCAAATTTATATGAAAATCTGAACATTATTCTGCCTGGAAATATGTTCTAAATTTCGACCAAGTTCTTTGACTTACGACGAAGACTGCTTTAAATAAAAACCCTGATGGCAGAGCCACATCAGCAGTTTTACAAAAATATCTCGTAGAATTTAAAAAACAACAACAACATATACATTTTTATTGATCTTTTTAATACAAATAAAATATTTTTGGAGTGTCAGGATTTTATTTTTGAAGAAAGGTTGGTTTATATTAGAAAAATGGAATTTCTTTCTCTTTCCTAAATATCATGAATTTTTGCACCGCATCAAAAACTAGGACCTTTTAAATTTTCCGAAATAGTGCTATTTAAATTATCCATTTAAATAACAGTGAGTTTCAGTTTCAAAAACTGAACGAAAAATCATACATATCTTACAGTTTATAATTAACTAATGCACAAACATATTGTTTTAACAACTAAGGAGTTAATAATGCGACATTTTATGTGAAATTACACTAATCTTAGTTGAAACTTTAGAAACAAATTCACCGTAATCTACAGGAGAATATATTTTTTTTCTCGCATTATAAAAAATATCTGCATTTAAAATTTTTTCGTGTTATACATACACTAATGACACACTATGAAGGAAAAACACATTTGGATTACAGTAATAAATAAAGTTGGCGTTTAATGAGATTTTAAGGTTTCATAATTCACACGCACGCATAGATGCAGATAGTAGAAAGAAAACATATACAAAAAAAAGTGCTTCAATTGATTAAACAAAATTAAATAAAAAAAGTTGTCCGATGCAAAAAGTGCGCTTCGAAAGAATCATTCGGTAGAGAGGCAGACATGTGTTAAAAAAAGACAGTATCGAGCATATCTAATTGACGGGCTGGCGTGAGCTGAATAATTTTCGCATTGCCAAAATTGAAAGAAAAAAAATGATTGATTTCTCTTCAACGTTTTTAACTTTAAGGATTTTTTTTCTTTGCGCAGTCGTTCGTTATTGCATCATATAATTGTCGCAGTGTAGTCGGGGGCTAATTTAAAAATTAAACCACTTATTTTTAGTTACATAGTTAAGCATCAATAGAAAGACTTAAATGCTTTTTAAACAGTGATAAGGAGACAGTCCACTTCATTTTTGGTTTTTAAAGTTTACCCTTCGTTTTTTTTACTATTTTATTTCTTAAGAAGCAACAAAAATAAATTATTGAAGTGTAGTTGGAAATGCAATTACTTTTGTTTATTTCCATTCAGAATTAAGTAGTGTATGTGATTTAGACACGCACTAATTAATCGCTTCATTATTAGTGATTCGAACAGTAAATAATAATTTTGATGGTTGGTTGGTTTTATTAACGTCGCACTAGAAGCAACACGAGGGCCATTGGCGACGAATCTCGTAATTTTGAACATCGGTCAACTGACGAGGACGATACCTGAACTGGCACCTCCCTAACATCTACATTACACCAACAGGAGGACTTGGGATCTCGACCAGATGTCCAATAGGCGAGTCTTAAAAAAGGCAAGAAGGCTTTAACTCGCGACTCGTCTAAACAACGCTGGCCGCGAGTCCGCGACCATGACTACCTGGTTACCGTGGCTACTAGGTAACTAGTAGTACTATTAGGTAATCGTGCTTCTAGTGTGACGTTAATAAACAATCATTCAAATTACTAAGACATTTTTATATTTTTATTACATTCTTTTTGATTGAATTTATATTTTGACAGGAAATATAGACAAAAGTTAAAAAAAAAATTTTTTTTGAGTAATTATTTAATTTTAATTCAAAAAGTATTTATTATGGGAAGCCCAAACTTGTTTTTCAGTGATAAGATATACAACGCTAAAAACAATTGAAGTTAAGTAAAATACAAATGTTTTCATCATTTTTACTTATTTATTTATTATATATGAAAGCATTACCTAAAGAAAGATTCAAAATAAATAAATGAGGATTAAATGAATTTTATAGAATCAAAAGAAATTACTTTAAAAATAATTATTTTTATTTATATTTTAAGCAAATATTTAAAAATATTTTTGATATCTTACATCAGCAGCTTAAAATACACATAATTTTATTGTTTTATAAGCATTTTATTATCTTCTGGGCAATTGATATCAAATAAATATTAAAAAAAGCAAAATAATTTAAGGCATATAAATTTAATAATATTTAAGGATATTATAAATAACCGAAAAAATTGTTATTTCTACTAAGTTTCAAAACAAGAAAATAATTAAAATAAATATAAAAGATTTTGAATGAAAAGACAAAACAAAAAACTAGATACATATAACAAAAAAAAAAAAATGTATTAATAATATACAATTAAACATTAATATCTTATCTAATTTTCCTAAAGCTCATATATTTGAGAAAATGTTACTTTTCATTTTGAATAAACAATTCGTGCCTGTTAAATTCTAATAAAAATTTTATCAATTATACAAGGTACCATTTTCGAAAAATATTCTTTTCTTATTTATTCAACTAATATATATTTTTGAATATTGTTTTAGGAAACAAACTTAGTATTTATACTTCAATAACAATTGTGGAATCTATGTATATTTTTAGCAAGGGAAGAAAATATATAGGAGCTAAATATTACTGAAAGCAGAGGTTACCTTAAGCATGAATAATGACCGGAAAATAGCTAGATGAATTCATCCCATAGGGCGGTATTTTTTAATCTATCGTAGAATTCTGTTACATTTTCTTGGGAAATATTTTTCAATTTTTCCAATGAATGAAACATATAAGAAGAGCGGACGAGGGAAAAGAATTAAATGCTGAACTTAAATATTAGAATAACATAGTGAAAAAATAAATATTTGGAGGCAACATATTCCTTGTTTTATATACATAAATGAATAAGCAAAGAATTTCAAACTGAAATTTTTTTATAATCATTGTGTAATATATACTTCATCCATACAATTTGTTTTTTTTTTAAATATACAATCTTTATTTATAATTTAAATAAATTTTAAAACAAAATAATAGCTAAAATGTACTAAATTAACTTTTGTAAGTACTGAAAAAACGTATTGACTCAGAATATGCTAATATGTTTGTTTTTAAATGCTACTAATATTTCTCTATCATTCTTTATTAAATTTTTTCAATAACAATGCACGTGCAAAGAAGATATGAGGCGCTTAAAATGTTTATAGCATTTTATTAAAATAATGTATTGTAATAAAAAGGTTACGTTTAAGATTATTATTTATTTTACTTTTGACGTCAAATACGAAATAACACATTAATCTTACTGTATGAGCTAGTTATTCTAAAAGATAATTAATAAGACTATTTAATTTAGTGAATTAATCAGAGGTAGTTATATGAAGACAAAAACAAAATTTAACAAAATACAAAACTTATTCAAACCTAGTACTTCACATGTTTATTATATTTTGGCTATTTCAGTTCTCTTTTAGATTACAAGTAATGAAAAAGAGTTTTGTGCATCTTTTTACGATTTTTTCTCAAACTCTAAAAACACAGATTTTAAGTTTAAAAAATATCTAATTATACTATAAATTATTTATGTTTGTTTAGAACAATAAATAAATTTTGTTCATAAAAATGATTCAGAATTTTAGAAAAATTTACAGTTTGAAAATCGGATAAAATACACCACACATGACGTTGTATGTACCTAATAAACGCATATATATATATATATATATATATATATATAAACAGCACACTTTAACACGAGCAGAAATATAATATATTTTAGGGTATTTTGAATTTTGGAAATTACTTTAGCTCACACAGAGAACAAAAACAGAATAAGATCTATATTATTCTCTAGTCTCTATTTTTGGCTTTTCTATAATCAATTTTAACACTTTTTGTTACAATTTTCCTTCTCTTGAAGATTTTAAAATTGGAATCCAAAAGCAAATTTCCATACTACAAAATCAAATCTGGATCATTGAAATGTTACTTTCTTTAAGAAATTTCTACGAACTTTTCAAAATAAACTAATCAGATTCTGTAGAAAAATAAAGTGAGAGCCACTTCTTTCCTTGATTTGCCTAACACATCTCAGATAGATTTAAATTTGATAATGCGAACAACAATTAATTTCATCTAAAAAGGATTGAGGGAGGAAAAAAAAGTTGACTTACTGTAACCTATCTTTTTTTAGGTGTTTTTATAATCCATTATAACACTGTATGCCACATGTACCATTTTTCATAGATAAAGTTCACTAATGTTTGAAAAAAAAAACATTTTTGTTATGAATTCAAATAAAAACTTGGGTAAAAATAAGATGTCTGAAAAAATAGTGAATTTATGAGCAAAGACTTTAAAAATAGAATAACGAAACCCTAGTTCAGTTGTCTAATGAATGCAGTAATTCATTTAATAAACATGCGTTTGTTAGCATACAAAAGGAATTTCTAGCATATTCACTATAAAACTAATCTAAGCACAAAATTTTGGAATTTCTGAAAATTTCATACTGGGTGCTGTTATGAAAGGCGTAGATACTACAAGATAAGCTGGAATAAAACAACTTATTAAGGTTTTTTTTTTTTTTTAATTCCATGAATTACTTTTAAATGATATTTTCCAAGTTCAACCAGATACTATTTGGGTTCAAAACTCAAAAATAAAAATAAAAAAAGTGAGAGAAACAAAAATTGGCTCGCTATAGGTTTTCCAGTAAATGTTTTTATACTCAATCAAAACGTCATTCGCTCCGTATTCTTGTGAAATATTTTTCAATCTGATGCGATATCTCGTACTAAGACAGCAAACGAAGAAAAAAAAAAAAAGAATTAGAGTAGAGATTCCTGGGTTTAAAACATCAAAGCCCTGTTCTACATCAAAATGTAAGGAAATAATAAAAAGAAAACCCAAAAGCCTAGAGTGTGGGGAAAGAAAAAAAATACCAAAAAGTTTTTGTTTCCATTGCCCAAGCCGGCCATCGTGGCTTCGCAGTTACAGTCGTTGGAGAGATCCATCCAAAAGATGTTCAAAAAAAAAAAAAAAAAAAAAAAAAAAAAAAAAAGGGGGGTTAGGGGATAAAGGGAGGGGGAGCCATAATGTGGGGAGCTGGGTCAAAACGAGAACTCGGGAGGGTGGATGGCCATGACTCACCTGTCTGTTCACCGCAACTTGAAGCTCGGCTGGTTTCACCATGGTTACAATGACCCTAATCCTGGCACATTTTATAGCCGAAACCAAGACTCACACATCTCTCTGGCGAGAGGTAATTCTAGGCACGAAGACTCTAAAGGCGAAGCGTTTTGTGATATACCTAGGGGGGCTTTAAACCAGAGATGGTCTTCCCTCCCTCTTTGCCCTTTGGACATACAGAAGAGTAGAGAGCCGTGATTTTTTGCTGATGTGAAATGCAACAGATGTAGCGATGGAAAAATAAATCGAAGGAATGGAGCAGGGTTCGAGAAAGAAATAGGATGGAAAGAGGGTGAGAAGAACTAGATAAGAGTAGGGTAAAACCAGAATTATAACATCGGCTTCTGGACTATGGGAGGGCTTCTTTTCATACATATAAACATTGGTCCAAAACTGTATCGATATTTCTTCCGTCATTAGAGAGTGGGTTACTTGCGACGTTTTTCGGGGGAGGAAATACTTCCTCTGAAGTTTATTTTTTGGAAAGTGATGAAATGGATAAAATATCGGTCTAGCTTGGTTTATTTTATATCGATTATTTTTTTGCTGAGGAAAGTTTTAAAAAATGAGAATAAATACTCGTAAAAACTACTCTGAAATGAATGAAGTGTGATATTGCAGTTGGAAAGGGGAAAAGGAGTAAAAATAAGCTCCCGCGGATCGATTTGAAATTGTTCTTCAAAAAGTAAAGAAAGAGCAATCCAACAGATTACCTTAACACATGAAAAAAGGAAAGAAAAAAAAAATCTTTATTGCAATGGACAATATTAGCATCTTTTTTTTGCAATGCAAAAATTTTTGAGCTTGAACCTACAAGCACAAGCTGGAAGTTGTATATTAAGGATTAAATCTTCTTAATGGAATAACAAGGAAATCTTTAATTTTGGAAATGATGAAAATTTGGTTATAGAGTAATTAATAAAAACACAAAAACCATTCGTGAAGCGTTGCTTGATTTTGATGACTGATTTATTAGAAAGAAACTTTCTTAATTATACCTTCATTTTCAATCAAAATGGGGTCAATCAATTCAGGAAAAATAAATAGAAACAATATAAAGATATGACATAACCCTAGTAGTACTTATATTTACAACTGTATTTTTTACATACTCAAAAAGAAACTTCATAATGCTTGTACTTATCTTTATTAATATATAATTATCTATACACATCAGATCCTCGAACTGTTAAACATGTTGTGTGTAGAAGGTACAATAATTTTAATAAAAAGAGTACCTCGATTTTATAAAAATTAAACAAACTCAAGTCAGATTTTTAAACTAGCTTCAAATATCATAAGAAACGTGCTTACTAATTTAAACAAAATTATAACTCACAAAATAGCCATTTGAACAAACATAAATTTTTTAATCTAAAGTATATATATATATATTTTATATTTTTTTTTATGAAACAAGCTAAGTTCTGTAAATTCGGTAATATTGAAGCAAGTAAAAGATGAATGATGGAACATTTTCATTTTTAAAATTATTAACTAAATAAAGTTAATTAAAATTAAATCAATCAAATTACAATTGGAATGAAAATCTTTAAGATAAACGAGGAGTTAGAAAGGTCATTAATTATGAGCGCAGTGTTCAGTATAATATTAGGAACGAAATCTAGTTTCGCTGATAGTGCGAGTTAAAGTACAGGTTTATTGCGCAAGAGCCAAATCTGTCTGGGTTGCGCCAAACAATTTGTATCTGTGATCTAGATGTTCGGGGGGGGGGGGGATTGGTTGCCAAGAAGGGTCGAAAATTGAGAAGGATCGCTAGATTTCCGGGGGTGGGGATACGCCACTCGTGTTTGCTAAAATCATTAACCCCGCATGGAGAAAAAAAAGGTCACTTGGATACTTCAAGGCCATGATGTCTGTATTTATCTAAATAAGGTAAATCCTTCTGTGATAGAAAATAACAGGATGTTCCTAAATTTGAAAGGCATCTATCAAAACTTCTTTTTTTTTAAAAAAAAAAATGCTAGTTTTACCATGTTTTGTTTCTTTATAACTTCATACATTTTTAATCATAAGTAACAAAAACATTAAACACCGATAAAAATGCTTTGAGAAAAAGTGCAATGTTATTGCTCTTTAAGTATAAGGTACGAAGAATTTTTTGCATAAAATACACGAAATTTTTAGAATTGACATGAAAGAAAAAAATTAAAATAACAGAAACCATTTTATTATGAAAACTGCGTACTAATTTTCTGTAAAGTCAAGAGGATCTTGTATAGGGAGGAGTAGAATACTCATCACTGACTCTGTGACTTATTCAATTACTGCCCAATTTTCTTCCCCGAGTGATTTAGGCTCTCTAGACACTTCCAAAGGTGCAGCTGCGCTGTAATACTGATATGTACTATTCCTCTTCTCCCAAGTCTTTTCTAGAAATAACACTCTTTTTCTGTTAGCCAGTAATGAAAACAAGCTCAGATGGTGAGCTGAGGATTACATAGTCTATTCAGGAGTCTTTCTGAACCTACTCCGTACCCAGGCTTTTCACTGCTACCTCTATTGATTCTAGGTCTCTATTGTCTTCTTTAAAATGTCCAGACTGCTTGTTGGAAATGCTATGCCACCCATTATTTTTTTCCAAAATGTGTGATGTATATAAAACTATCCTCAGAAATGTTGAAACAAGAACTAGATAAGCGAAGGAGTGTTTTTATAATACTATTATTTAAGTAATAAAAATCTTTTGGATTAGCTTACAGTTTCTGGGAGCCAGTCACAAGAATGACACAAGATTTGAGTTGTATCAAAATATCGTCAAGAGAAAAAGTTTCCAGAAGATTAGTACAGATATTAATTGATTGATTGTTTATTAAAGTCGCATGAGAACTATTGGCAAATGATCTCGTAATTTTGAACTTAGTGATGAGGTCGACTCCTGAACCTGTTCTCTAAATTTCCACCCAACGCTAACGAGTGAACTTGGGACCTCAACAATTTTAATATGTATCAACCCAGCTACAGTGGGTATTCAGCGGCACTTGGTATCGACTCGACGGAAACAAAGCCGTCCGCGAGATCGCCACCGTGACCGCTGAGCTACCGCAACTCTAGGGCTATTAAATGGACCTCGTAGTTATAAGCCTCAATCAAGTGATAAGGACCACACCTGAATTGGGATATCCAATCCTTCAAACTTTTACACCTAGCAAAAGTGAAAACTTTTAGCCTCGACAGATTTAATGAGCATTAGTCCAGCTACACGGCAAGTCTTAAATGGTATCGGGACTCGAATCCATAACTCCACAAAAACAACACCAATCATGATTACTCGACTACCGCAGCCGCAGTAAACATGCAAAAGTAACTTCATGCTAATTAAGCTCATAAAACAACGAGGAAGAAATTCTGAATGAATTAAAAATAAGTTTTTAATTTCTAGCAAACTCAAAATATGTTTGTACATTTTTTTTTGAAGGAAGAACTATGCAAACCGTAACACGCAAGTATTATAAATGTATTAAATTTAAAGGTTTTTAAGTTTTTAAAAAAGTTGCCTAAAATTCCTAATTTTAAAACAATTCTTTGTTACAAATAAAACGAACAATACTTTTCTTTCCTTTGGTTAGTGTATTAATAAGAATGACTTCTGAGAGAAATTGGTTAAATAAAATACACAAATTAGTGTAAAACATAATTTGCACTATAAATGCTTCTTATTTTATTCATATGCTTTGACATTGAATCTTCTTTAAAAAGTCAGAATAAAAGCAAAATAATTAAAAAATATCAAATCAATAACATGAGAAATATACTCGTAACATAATCCTTTAGCTAGTTACAAATATTTCTATATTAGATTAGTCTTTATAATGATTTTTAATGCTTAACTCTGTATAACTTTAATACACCGTCTGAACGGCGACTTTTTCTTTTTTTAAAAAAGGAAATATACCAGTGCATATTTTGATCTTGTGCTGATATATGTAAGATAAATATAAATTTATAGTTATATAAAAAGATGTTCGTATAATTTAAAAATGACTAGTGGAATGATAATATCTCTGATCCGCAATGGAGCATTAACCGCAGACTAATATATCAATTACATACGTGACAGATACATATTTCTAAATAGATTATTAATCCGTATTATCTGATCAAATTTACAGATTGCCGATATATATCTGTATCGATCACGTCCGTAGTTGACGTAATGCGCATGGGTTAATTCCCCTTTTTGAAGGAAAAAGATATAATTATTCAAAATATTTTTTTTACTTTATACTCGCATTCAAGTAAAATTTTTTTAGAAATTTCAGTATGTTTGATTTTATTTCCCCTCTTTTTTGTATAACTTTATAAATAAAGCAATTTAAACAGTTTTGTAATTAATTGAAAGTCTCAGAATTTTATTAAGGACACCGAAACAAGGTTATTTTTTTCCCGTTAAGCACAAACATACTTGTCATTATCAGATAATTTATATATGATATTTTTGGCTATAATAAATTATTAAGGTCCACCACGTTCCATTAATATATATATATATATATATGAAAAAACTTTTTCTCAATTAATAGCCCAACAGCTAAGCATGTTATGAAGTTAAATGGCGAAAGAACCAAATATGGCTAACAAAAGTGTCATGCATCAAACAAAATATATCAGTGATCTAGACGTTTGAAAAAATGGAAAAAAGATAAAAATTGATTACCAAGAAGGCGGGGAGAAAATAGAAGATTCGCTAGGATATCACGGGGTGCGTCTCCTGTGTTTATCAAAGACTGTAAACCCCATAGCAAAGAAAAAGGATCACTAGGGTACCTTAGGTGTGTGATACATGTACTTACCTAAAGAAGGTAAGCCTCTGAGGGCAGTACAGCAACTGAATCGACAGAGGCAGCTATAAAATTCGACAGAGAAACCAATTCGACTTGAAAAATTACAGATGAAATATTAAATGGACGAGATATAGAGTGATCCATTGGACTGCAACATTAACAAAAGCAATCGATTTACTTTACCGAAAAGAAATAAAGAATTATTCCTTTTCGAAAAAATTAAATAATTATTTATAAAAAAAATAATTATTTATAAAAAATAATAAATAATTATCTATAAAAATAATAAATAATTATCTATAAAAATAATAAAGAATTATCTATAAGAAATGAATTGTATGGAAACACACAATGAAAAATAGTTTTAAGTTACACAACAAAATTACTAGAAAAAACTGAAAGGGGATCGAATAATAACATAAGGGAAACATTGCCGATCTGGTTTCTTCGTTATTTGTTCTAAGCTCCAGCTAAGTTTATAACAGAATCTAAATGTCATTTATGATTCTACTCATTTTATAAACGTATAATAAAGGTAATACGCTGGCACTGACATCTGCAATTTACTGAGGTGAATTATATCAGAAGATATTTTGTAACATAAGAGACCGGTTTCAACTTTTTCTAATAGCTTCAAATGATCTGAAATTTGTCATGAGTTAGAGCCTCATTAAGATACATGAATGAATGATAGTGAATTTAGTGGGCAATAATTTAAATATTCTCTATTTTTCAAGTAATAACTAGTGAATAATGATTAAATTTTTTGCTAGGAAACTGAATTAAAAATTCGCATTATAAAATCGCTAGTAGACTATTGATATTTGACAATAAAAAGTACCGCGTATTAAACTTATTCATTATTTAAAGCTATGTTTTTTTCTAACTTTAATTTTATTCTGTTGATAAAAAAGACTGATATTTATTTTAACTTTTTATTCTTGCAAATTAGTTTCTTATCAAAACAATTTTCCAATGTCAATCTATGGATAGCATACAGTGTTGAAGATTTTCCTATCTAAATTTACTTTTGAGAAACATTGTAAGACAATTTCAGATAAAATAATAATAAGTTCTTAATGACATTGGAAATGGATTTCTTAGAGATAATTTCAATACTTTTTTTACAAACGGATCTTATATCTTAAGACACGCAATTTCTTTCCCCTGAACCTTAAAATTAATAAGAAATTTTGATCTGATTAAATATCTCTTTTAAACAAGTAAAATTAGCGTAATCAACCTTTTTCAGATTAAAAAATTCAGTATTGTTTATAAATAGTCTCCATAAACAGACCTTTCACAAAATCAATATTAAGCTTTTCATTAATGAAACTTTGAAATCTATTTATAATAACACAAGGTGTATACTTATATTATTAATAATTATAAAGATTATCATAAATGTTAAATATATGAAAAATTTCTGAAATGCATATATTATGTTTATATAAATTGGACCAGAACCCTTTCATATAATTGAATAAATTTTAATAAAAATATTTTCATTATGGATTAATAAATTTATTTTAACTATCGATATTTTTTAAAGTTCTCAAAAATAGATTATTCGCTTTGTAAACACTCCTACTGCTGGGATTAAGTTAAAAATAAACAAAATAAAACAAGTTAAAGAATAAAAAAAATTAACCTACTATAATTTTACTATGAGTTACATTTTATTATTATAATAATGCAATTTATATTAAGCTAAATCATTTTGTAAGCTACTAAAGATATGTATTGAATGATTTTTATGATTTTTATTCGATGATTTTTATCGCAATTCTTCTAACCTCAATATAATATCAGAATTCAATTTTCTTGCAATACAACGTTTAGATATTTAAATATAAAAGGGCATCTATATTTTATTTAATAACAACCGTCCTCAAACCTGAAATATTTATAAGCCTATGCTAAGGAAACTAATATGATTAAATATACTACCAACATCTTGCAATTAATGTTTAACATGCACAAATAAAACCGAAATATGTGAAATAATAAAATAAGTATATATTTAGAAACATACTATCGGTATAGCAGAAGTGACAGAGCTTTTATCGATTGTAAATAATAGTAATATATATATATATATATATGAGAACTGCGTGTCATACTTCAAGAGAGTAAAAAAAAAATTATAAGCCATATCGAGTTGAAGCGAATGAATATTTTATAGACTAAAAATCTTCCAAAGAGATACTTCCGATGATTATATCTCTCGAAAGCACACACAAAAAAAACGTCAAAGGTGATGAGTTTTTACAAGTCAAAAGGTAAGTTTCTGACAAAAGTGCGTCATACATGGAAAAGATGTTGAAGCGCTTTAACCTGTCAGAACGTACTGCCAACTCTTGTAGATTGAAAGTAATATGACAGGAGGGAAAGAGCAAAAGGAAAGTGCACGAATTTAACCACGCCATTTGAACGTTGCGGGTTTTTGAAGTCCGCGAACCGTGCAAGAAGCAATTACTGACACGCAAAATGTGCAGTCGGCGATTTATTTTGCTTGAGCAGCACGTGGACTTTTCGAGTGCTAACATATGGAATTCTATTAAGTTTCGGGGTGGATCAAATTTAACCAACGTACTTGTAGATCGCAAGTTAGAACGTAGACAATTGGTTAAAAAGTTTAGGTTTTAACAAATTGATTTGCATAGCTAATTTTCTATTCTCTCAATCAAATGATGCAACAATTAAAAATTTTAAACTGTCGATTTTGATAGATCGTTAGTATAATTATCATGGAATGAATTGGTTTTATTAACGTCGCATTTGAAGCAACACGAGGGTTATTGCGTCAGATCTTGTAATTTTGAGTCTCGGCCAAGTGACGAGGGCGACACCTGAGCTGGCACCCCCTCTCCTAACTTCCACACCCCGCCAAGGGAGGACTTAGGGCCTCGTCCGATTTAACGAGCATCAGCACCGGCTGCACGGCGGGTCTTAAATGGCTAAAGGCTCGAACCCGCGACTCAACGGAAACGCCGGCCACGAGTCTGGAACCATGACTACTAGGCTACCACGGCCATATCATGATATTGAAATTGCGACTATATTTAAAAATGGTGTTGCTTTTAAAATATGACAAGGAAATTTTGATACCCAGAAACTTGTAATTTTATTCTGTGTGTTATAAAGGGAAAAAAAATAATTAAAATTAAAAAGAAATCAATTTTAATTAAATTTTTACGATTAAATTCATTCATTTTAATTCATTTTTTACCATAATAATAAAAAATAGTTGACTTATTTCATTTTAATGAAATTTGATATATATACTACGAATGGCAATAAAATCATCATAAAATTTTACCACACAACGATAAATTCTACTTTAAATTAACACAGATTTGATTATCACATTTTTTTAAAAAACAAATTGATTAGAAAAAAACCCACACATAAGATTTTATGTCAAAAATATACAGAAAAGTTACTTTTAAATCTCGAAATTACCTTAAAGTTTGTGGACACAGCTTAAATGTTCTGAATATGAATTAGTTCAAGATTTTCGCATATGCTTTCATCGTAGTTTGTGATTGAGTTCATGGATACACCACAACTCCACGCACCATAAAAACATCCATGAAGATATTGACAGCAAATTATTACGTTCTCAAAACAGGACTTTATTAAAAAAAAGTAATTATGATGTCTATGATACAAAATAAGTCACCTCGAGAGCTTTTATTAATATGGAACAGAAATGTCAAATTAGTGGTCTTTAGAATATAATTTTTAAAATTAAAAGACAACGACAAAAATGTTAACTCTTTTTTTTTCTTTTTAATAAAATATAACATTTTTACAAATAATCATTAAAAAAAACTAAGAAATTTGAGAAGCAGAAATTAGTAACTTCATAACCACTTGTAGTACGGCCTCCATGAATTTAACTTGTTAGAAAACGGTCTATGACTGGAAATTAGTTTGACACCCTAGATATAAAAATGTTTCTCTCGCAGTTTTTTACAAAAATCAACGCGTAATATAGTACTGACCATCATAATTAAAAAAAATACGCATGGATCTATTGATTAAACAAATGTCAAGTAGAATATTTTGGCTTAAAAAGGCATATTGTACGAAAAACAATAAGGGAGTTAACTCTACTCTATGCTCTAAATAAATCTTATATCATTTACTAATTAAATTACATTCATTTCTATATGTATGGTAACTTTAAGATATCTACATGTTATTAAATCACATTTGAAAAAAATCTATCTTCCCACATGTATACATAAAATGACAGATCATTATTCATTTCACAAAAACCCTTTCAACTCCCTTTCCCGTACTGAATCCTGGACTTGGGGTTCGATTTGAGGCCAGATTTCTAAACTTAAATAATGGATTATTCCCTTTGTAGTCTTGGTCTCAGCTGTGCGGCGTTGCCCATGCAAGCTACTTAAACGAGGCTTGAAAAGATGCGGCTGGGGTGCAGCAATCCTCTCAACAGATAAACATGAGCATAGGGTATAACAATTGTTTGAAAAGATTGAGCTTTAGAGGTGTAATAAGTTTCGACATTAGTTCTCTTTTTAATAAACTAGAATACCGTCTTTCATTGTGCGAATTCTATTTATTTTTAGTCAGTGAAAAAAAGTTAGCAAAAAAAAAAAAAAAAAAAAAAAAAAAAGAAACTGTTTAAAAATTAAAATTAAAAAACGAATCTAAAAATAAAATGTATATTCATTACTTTAGTTTAAATTTAATAAAATTACAGAAATTTAAAATATGGGTAGAGTTTCTACTTTTTTCAAATATAAGTTCAACATGATTCCCGCAACATATATGTAATTACATCACTACAAAATAGGTAAAGATTGCCATGCTAGAAACAAATTTAACTTAATTGAGCTGAGAGACATTTACGTATCATTTTTAGCATTTAATTCGGGGAATAAATGCATTTAAATGAAAAAAAATTGTACATATTAAGCAACTTTAATAATTTATATTGAAACAGCATCATCACTTAAAAAAAATTTTTTTTCATGTGTGACAGTTTGTCCTAAGAAATTGAAACTTTTTTATGTCCTTTCTCTTATTTTTCGTCATTTTCCATGAAGCAAGAATTTTTAACTTAAATAACCACACTAATCATAAAAGTTTCAATAAGTAAAAGTAAATGAATTTAAATTGTTAAAGAATCGCAAACATTGTAAGTTTTTAAAGAGAGAGTGTCATAGTTCAAAAATAAAAACACTAATATTGTACATAACATAGCAATAAGTACTCAATATATTAAAGGGTATTTGAGTTGGGAAAATACAAGCTATTATCAGCAATGTGTCAAAGAAAGGTTGTGGGGAGAGGCTTAGTTTTTAATCTTTTAGGATAATAAAGAAAAAGGGGTTATAATCCTTCCAAGATAGATAGAATTTTTTAGTTAATAATGCTTATAACAAGAATATCATTTTTATAATCACTTAAAAAAAGTTTGGAAATTAAAATTATAGAATCATGTTTACAAGGCATGTTTTTGTTCATGTCATTACAATTCATTAAGCTGACGAAAAGTGGAAAATATTTCTTTTGCTCCAAAATAAATTGTTAGTGATAATGCCCAAAAGAAGACTTTGTTCGTTAAAATTATGTAAGGAATTTTGGAAAACTCAATTGTAGTTAAACTAAGTATATAGAGATTATAAAGTAGCTGTGTGTCGACTATTTTAACTATTAGGATATTTAGGATTTTGATTAATTTCTTAAGACAAGGATTCAAGGCATCCGAATTTTTGTCTTAATTGTCTAGAGCTAAAGAAAAAGCAAAAATTGAATAAATTCTGTGGAATATTCGTTTTTAAAAGAAAGAATTTTCCTTAAACACACAAGCTCAGATTTAACAATATACATTACAAATTGGATACTGTGATTAAAAGAAACGTTTCCCTTCATTTTTACTTATTAATTGAGTATTATAAAGAAATTCACAGTACACAAGTAATAGCGATTTTGACTCTAGACCGTTTTAACATGAGTTATCAAAAATACGTAATACAATTAAATTCGTGCAATTTACGCTTCCCATGTTAATTAAATTGTCAACATAGGAAATTAGTTAAGCATGTAATCTAAATATCCAGATTTTCCCAATATATGAATTATGTTCACTCTCATTAATTTGCAGAACCATAAAGTAAACTTGGAACACATTCTTACACACACACACACACACACACACAAAAAAAAAAAAGTCCCAATTTTATATTAATGTGTGAAATAATAACACATACATAGGTATTCAAGCCACGTTTTTAAAAGTTAAAAGCATTCTATAAATATGCAATGGTTTCCTTTAATACGAGTATGCAAAGTTTGAACCCGAATGTGTTATTACAGTACTGGAAACGAAATAGGATACACATTTTATACCAGAAAGAATAAATTGACTCGTATAGAAAAGAAAAGTATAATAAAATGGGCCTCCTTCTATAGGATAGCAAAGACAGTGTATAATATTAATGTCGGAGTGTTTTGCTATCTGGAGAAGGGTTCTGTGTGAGTGCGAGTCCTAATCTTTACCATTACGCGAAAAATGACGCATCTTTGAAGAATATCAAGAGAAAATATCGATATTTAAAAAAAAAAAACTTGCCACACGGAGAGTTAATTTCCTCCTTTCATTACTCTCTTTTCGCCATTTGATGTAGCCGTTGTTTTCCTTCTCGCATGTGTTTTTATATTCTTTTATGTCATCAAATTCCGTACCAAAGTTATCAGTTCTACTGTAAAAACATCGTTATCACAATCATGAAAAAGTTTAAATAACTACAGAAATTCACCATTAAATAAAAAGATAGACGTCGTTAAGTAGTGCTATTTCTTCCATTGTTTCACGGTATAAAAAAGAAAAATATTATCATTAAACAGAAATTGTCGTTAAGTAGAGCGTCGTTATATGATGATTTGACTCTAACATAAATTCCAAGTTATATGAATTTTTTGCCCAACTCCAGTTCTGAACAAAAGCAATCAGAAAATAAGTGCCTAACGATCTGTAAATAATTTAGTACTATGAAAATTGCAAGCTGTTCATATCATTTGATTGAGTTAAACTGGTGTGGTTTATTTGACAAAGTTTAAATTATTTTTTTATGAATTATTTTTTCTGTGTAGATTACTTTTTTGCACAAGTCAAAACAATAATTAACTATTAAAAATATTATTTAATTATTTAATCTCTTCCAGGAGTTTTTATTACAGAGAATTGTGAATAGCTAAATAATAACACATTAAATAAAAAATAAAACAGTAATAAATAAAACTCGAATATTCAGTCTACATATTTTTTAAAAGAATTATCATCCAAGTATTTTATCTATTAATTTTCCTTTTGTTGGTTCATTCACTTGAAAGTCTTATAAATCTGACAACTTTTAATTCACATTTTAAGTATAAAATCAAATTCATGGCGATATTAAATTACAGTAGTTTATTATTTTTTTTTTTGGCTTTCTATTATCATTTTATTTTTTGCCCAAACAAAAATCAATTGATTTACAGATATCTTTTTTAATGACATTGTAGTATAAAAAGCGGAAGTGAATTTGAAATGTTTTTAATGAATAATTTTCATTAAAAAACTATTTAGACGAAGTTAAAAATCTTTAAAAAAAAAAAAAAAAAAAAAAATTGAAAATATAGAGAGACCTGACATACTACGCATGTCATTTATTTCATTATTTGTTTTAGCGTTTAATTTCATGTCACACACAAAGTAAGGAACTGTCTATTTTCTACCTCCGCAAAAAAATCTTTCTTTTCTTTTTGCTTTTTGTAGGCATGCGTGTTTATATTATTTTATTACATGTAAATATTTTTGTTGAGTTGATCTGAACTTCTATATGAATAAATTTAAATAATAACTTGAAATTTGTTAATTTATTTTATTATCAGATCCCAAAATCAAGAATTCTGAAACAAGGTTCTTGTTGAATCGAATTGCATACCATCGAGATAATTCCTGGTCAAGATATTCAGTTATAGCAGAAAAATACTCTTAACAAACAAATTTTTACAGGACAAATAAGCCTCAAATTTAATTAGAAGTTTAAAATAGCTTTCCATTTTTGTAACAAATTATCAATCTAATAAGTTTATTATAATATTAAATTATATATATTTAAAAAGAAATTACCAAACTGATTAAAATTTAACAATAAATAGCTGACAGCTTTTACCATATATGTAAGTTGTAGCTATTATATTTAATGATTTAGGGAAACGAAGACTAATTAACATAAATCTGAAAATGAAGCAAAAGAATCACAAACATTTTGCTTTAAACTTTCTTAATTATACAGATGTAAATGAAAAACTTGGAAATTTCTTTACATTTCCATATCTTCTGCAAAATTATTACAGTGACAACAGTGGTGTACATCAAGAAGCTGATAAGCTAGCTAAGTAAAGCTATAACTTACATAAGTACCAACTTTTACAACGATATGTGTGTAATAGTCTGTATTTCCTATATTAAAATACGAATGTTAGGAAATCTTATTCTTCAAAGATGACATAAGAAATAATAATTTGTTATAGAAGTAACCACTAGCAAAATAAAATTCGCTCGAGTTTAAATTCTTTTAATAATGCAAAAAAATTAAAAGAGTTTCAGAAATTTAAAATAAACTCTTAAATTGGAATTTTTAAACACGATTTTTTGCTCTAGAAGAATTGTTTAAGTATATTTGTTCCTCCATTTCAGGGCTACTAAACTAAATAACGTTGCTCACAAACTCATTAGAGCTTTTGAGACTCCCATGTTGAAACTTATCCGGTCGAGAAGAATATGCTGCCCCCCAATCGCTGGTTATAGACTTTATTGCCTTCATTATGTATGGTGAGACATATTTATGTTTTATATCGTTCGTTTCCGTTACAGTTCAGGTTTTCACACAAATTTGAGAACTGGATAAAAGAATTGATGTTTTACTTACATCCATTAAAAAGTAAATAAAAATGTTTCCAATTATGAGATTCAAATATACATAAATAGCTAAGAACAACAGAAAAGCTTAATAGTGCAAAGAATTACAAGAAATGAAATCTATTTTTCTAGAATTTAGGAGCTGTAATATATTATTAAGGCACGTATTTAAGCAAAAATAAATAAATTTATTTAAAATAATAATAATTTACTCCGAATTCATTTCACAGCAATTAATCGAAAGATGATCCGAAAGGCAAAAATTTGTAGAATCTCCATATCGAGTAAAATATTTCAAAATATTTTGTACACTTCTGTCGATTCCTTTACCTTATATTTTTCGCTGCTTAATATACAGTTTCACTTATTTATAATGCTTCACATAACGCTTAAAAACTGATTTATCTGATTACTGCTGTACGTACAAGAAAATGACATAAGTAGTGTTTTTCCGTAAATGTATGAAATTTGGAAATGTTTCAAAAACAGCATTGCACATAAATTTTTCATCTAAAAAAGTTAATTAAGAGACCCGACTGACATTCAAACGAGACTGCTCTTAATCTTCAAAACCGGCAACTATCAAAATGGATGCCCAAACATCTCTTTCAACTTGTTTATCCTACTTTCTTTCTGAAGGATGCACAAACAAAGCTCACACTCTAGGTTTTAACAAACGATCACTGAGTGGAAATTTGAATTCTAAATCTCATCATGCGGGCTTGGGGCTCTGCAATAATAACTATGAGTTCACCTCCGATTCCCCATTGGCCGCGGTAGCCTAGTGGCTATGGTCGCGGACTCGCGGCCGACGGTTTTCGTTGAGTCGGGGGTTCGAGCTTTGGCGCCACTAAAGCTCCTCTATGTAGCCGGGGCTGATCCACGTTAAATCTGTCGAGGCTCAAAGTCCTCCCGTTGTGTGTTGTGGAGGTTTGGAAAGGGAGGTTCCAGTTAAGGTGTCATCCTTATCACTTGACCGATGTTCAGAATTACGACAAATTACTTCGCTAATAGCCCTCGTGAAGCTTCTCATCGCGACGTAAGTAAAACAATCTCAATTCGACCCCCCATCTCCATTGAGTTCAATTTTCTTTCATGATCAAACCAAAAGGAAAGGCTTTGTATGAACTAGAGTGTTCTGAAATTAGCTAACATACGGTTTTATCGATTAGGTAACGGAGCGAGGTCGTTCACTTCCTCCGACATTGGCAATTTAGAGTAGCGTGAGATTCAGAAAGCAATAATCTCCAACCCAACTACTATCTTCTGGTAGTGAAAATACAATCCTCCTAAGAGCGTTTTCAAACAACTAGGCTACTTTACTTTCGACCTCTTAAGAGTTGAAACGAATTAAACCCATGTATGCGTACGCAACAGTTAGTTTTGTAGAGTCTCGGCAGGCTCTTTACATGGACAACGAGAGGCCGTTATTTAATTGAGCACTCTATATTAATTTGCTTCCCAGTTCGTTTTCGTGCAATCACCGATTCATAAGATGAATAGCAACTAATTGAAGTTGCGTCTGAAGCAAGAACAAGTTTTCCTCAGGGAGCACACATTCCTACACGAAAGGACTGCCTACTGCATTAGCATGGCAGACGCAAATTTTAACGGACGCTATGTTAATGGAGTTTATTTTAGTGTGCTTTCTTTGCGCTAAATCTTTACCTAAAGTGAGCCTCTTTGGTATTAGCTCACGTGTGCACCTCGGCGATTGTGAGAAAATTTAATTAAACTTAACGAGCTAGCAATTAAAGCTTAGTTCCTTTCGCTAATAAAAGGAAAGAACGAGCGATTTCGGTAGAAAGAGAACGGGGGTAGAAAAAGAAAAAAAAAAAAACCGAAACTGAAGAAACTGTTCCGTTTACAGGAAGAAATTCTCGATAGTACCAAGAATAACAAAGAAATAAAAGATATTTGTATGAATTGAAAGAAAAAAAAAAGTGCGAATAAAACAATTAGTGTCCGAGTTTGCGGTATATTCTGAAAAAAAAAAAAAATGCGTTAGTTAATTTTTCAATGTAATATCCTTGAGGAGTAAACATTAATTACTTACTTACTTAACATTAATGCAATTATATCGGTTACACGTATCTTTTTTTACAAGCTGATATAATAATTCGAAACGTGGTTTTTAAGACTTACGATAAAAATACAATAATACATACATGCTACCATGAATTTAATAATATTATACCCGAAAAATGTCTTAAGATGTCTACTTTACAAAATTCAGAGTGAGTTTTAATTACAAGGGGTTTTGGAATTTTAAATTCAAATTTGTTCATTATTTGATAAAATTTTGTATGCTTTCTTCCTAGTTTCATCCTTTTCTTCATAAAAAAAATGGAATGAAATTGTTAACACTAAAGTACTTGAAATCTTTTGTAAAAAGGAGAAAGTGAAATGATGAGCAATTTAGTAATATCCAAGAAATTTGTTTTTGAATAGCTTTTGAAACAATAAATCCATGAATGAGAGATGAAGAGATATATGAAAAAAGATTTCATTGTGTATCAAGAGGATCTTCATAAATTCTATAAATAATTTTTTTTAAAAAAGAAAAGTAAAAGAAAACTATTTAAAAGATACAAAAATGAAGAGAACACCAAAAGAGAAAATTTTTTTACAAGAAATTATCAGTAATTCTATGATGCAGTAATTGCAGTTCAATATAGGATTTGTTTTGTTAACGTCGCACTAGAAGCAACACGAGGGCTATTGGCGATGGACCTCGTAGTTTTGAGCCTCGGTCAAGTGACGAGGGCGACACCTGAGCTGGCACTCCCTCTCCTAACTTCCACACCACGCCAATGGAAGGACATTGTGGGCCTCGACAGATTTAGCGTGTATCAGCTACATAGCAGGCCTTTAGTGGAATCAAAGTTCAAACCCATGACTCGACGAAAATTGCTGGCCGCTAATCCGCGACCATGACTACTATCGCGGGCACGCAATTGCAATCCAGTAAAATATTTTGAGCTGTTATAGTTGTTGTATGTAGAATTTAACATCTGTCGTAAAATTTACAGCACTAAAAAACATAAAAATTTGCTTAGAATTAATGTTTCAAATAACACTGGAAAAGAATTTCTTAAGAAAATATTAATTTTACTTTCAATTTTTGTAAGCAGAAGTTTTTTCCTCTTAATATCTAACAATTATAGTGTTTTCAAGTATTATATAAAACATTTCAAATCTTTCAAATTTTTCCTTTTAATGTATGAAAGAGTATTCAAATTTTTGATCAGAAAACCAATTTTTTATGTATATGACAATACAGTGAGATAAGCTTAATTAATTTGAAAAGTAATATCATTATGTGTGCATTTTTTTCTCAATTTACTCATTTTCCGTGAATGATTGAAAGTAGAGTTGACAAATGAAGCATTATGCATTGTGATAAATAATTTCTCTCCCCCCCCCCTTTTTTTTCCGTAACCCTAATTACAGTTCTATGTTTATTTAGAAAACTGCTTTTCTTTCTCTTCTAACATATTTTTTTGTTTTGAAAATAGTAATTTACATTTTTTCTTTACTTCAAAATTGAAATTGAATTCTTTATCTCAATGCTTATTTTTTTTTTTTTTTTCATTTTGTTGCTTAATATAAGTAAGATTTCAGCCGAAAATTTTTCCGTCTGTTTTATTTAGCAGCTATAAAAGTATATAAGAATATATATAATTATTTTATAAAATTCGCAAGAGATGTTGGTTTAAGATGGCTCAATATTATTGAAAGAGATTCATTTTTAATTTAAATTATACCGAAGTAAAAAGGGAAGAAACCACAAAATCTCAATTTCGTTATATCTTAGTGTTTAATTTTATTTAGTGATATTTTATACAGATCTCCTTACGTATAAATATCTTGACCTCGTAACCCTATGTAAGGTGAATTGAGCATTTGTTGAAATTTTTTAACGGGAAGTAAAAACCATATGAAATGTCTGGATATTTATGTAACATTTTTAAAAGTTTTTGAAGTTCCTTTAATCTAATGCTACTTTTTTTTTTTATTTTCAAAGACACGACATAATTTGAAATAAGCTTGCCAATGTTTATGAAAAAAATATTTCTTTATATCCATTGTTCAAATAATAATATAATGAATGATATCCTTATTCTTAATATTATGAAGAAACAATTTAAGTGATTTAAATTATGTTAAACTAGAAATTTGACTTTGGCTTTCATTTAATAGATAACAAAGATCACGATGGATTAAAATAAATTATCAGAACGAATAAAAGTATAAGAAGTAAGAAATTTCTTTCTTAAAAACATTCTTCTATAACAAATATGTCATAAGTTGCGTGTATTGTTCCTTTGGATTGTTGAAGGGAGTAGCAAGTCCTTTGCTCTGGACTACCCACTAGTGTAACTGGATGTTATGTTGTGGGATTTATGAAATGCACCGAAACACACCTTCTCCCTGTCTCCCATAAAAAAAACCTAGAGAGATATTTCCTATTAGAGTAAAAAAACAACAACTGGTTACCTCATTTATCATTGATATGACGATTTCGAGAAACAAAATCAGAATAAAGTTTGAATTTGTTGCTGGATTTGTTATAAATCTAATGACCATTTCTTGTTCCTAATACATACAAAATTAAATGGGTGTTCATTAATTAAATGATATACATGTAATGTTTTCATTTGCAAAGAGCACAAAATGTGCATTCGTTTCACTTTTGACCACGCTTTGTAAATATTGAATTTCGATGGAAAGAAAAGTTACTAATAATGCAAATTTTTCACAGTGAATACATTTTCATTTTTCACCTCTTTAATAATTTACATAACCTGGAAAAACGATATTTAAAAAAAATATTTGAGGAATTATGATTTTCTTAATACTTAATTTTTAATTAAGACTGATTAATGATTTGAAGCAGTAAAAGATTCAAATGTACAGTGGGCAATAAAGGTATAGTTGTTAATGAAAAAAAAAAAAAAAAAAACCATCGCAATAAAAATAACTAACTGTTACAAAGAAGCAGAAAAAAATGTAATAGATAATACATATTAGGCTATAGCAGTATTTTTGGAATGAAATCCGTATACTGTGATGTTCACAAGTCCATATTCAACAATTTTTCAAGCAAGCTTTTGATCTCTATCGCTTTCCCTTTTCAAAGTCAATGTATAAAACATACGCTTAACCGAATTTGAATACAAAACACTTTTTCTAAGTTAGAAAAAAAAATATATACTTTATTCATTCAATTATTTTCAAAAATCTTTAAAATGTTATTCTGTTCTGTCTCTGTGTTATGAATAAGCATTATAAATGAGAAACAAAGCTGATTATTTGTAACGTACCTCATAATTCCCACATCATGGCAAATAGAGATTCAGATTTAACATGCAGCAATCTCTATGATTTTTCACGGCAGTGAAGCTAATTTTGCACTCGAAACTCTCTGGCTGTTAATTTGCTATTTTCCCACTTGATTACCATGGCTCCTTTAAATTTACTGGAGTTGACCTGATGAATATAGTTTAGAATTTGTTCTCAGAAGAAGTAGGATTATGGAAAGACAATTTAAGCAGATAGCGAAAATTATCCAAGAAAGGAAAATGTAGATTTATAAATTATGAAAAAAAAAAAAAAAAAATCATTTAAATGAATCAAGTAAAGCAAAAAAATTCTAACAAACGAATAATATTTCAAAAATTTCTTAGTATTCAGTATTTAGAAGCTGAAAAAACTTTCTCATTGGAAGTGTTTACAGCTCTATTTCTATATCGCTACAAATGAAAGAAACACGATCAGATTCAAAAATTTTGCTTTATCTTATATTAATTTTTCAATTCTTCAATAAGAAAAATCAAATAATTACTTCTTTTAAAAAAAAATTTAAATCATGATGCAAATTGAAGATTTCTCGAAATAGAATTTTTTCTTTTTTATCAATTAAAATAAAGGAATCAGCTGACTCCAAACATGGTAAGAACATAGACTTTTTGTCCAATTCGAGTCTCTTTTAAGTTACGAGTTATTAATCACGCTTTTTTTCAAACTGCTTAAGTTTGAGTTACTTCGCTTTGAACATCCAAGTGTAAAAAACAAATATACGCATAGTTCCCAGCTGTTGCCGTTATGGCTCCTGTTTCAGAAACACTCCCCGAAATATAACTTCTCTGCATACCAAAATAAGTCAGAGAAACTTTTTTACTAGTTAAGTATATCTTTTTCTACCTATCTTAAAACGTAATTATATATCTCTGATGATAATACCAAATTAACACGCAATTTCTTTGCTATTGGACAACTGTTATATCTTAACTCCGCCTATTGAATTGTTAACTTCCTACAAAACTGAACGTAGCACGCAAATCATTTCCGGCTCTTAAGTATATTAGATTAGTGCATTCAATATGCTGAACATAGAAATTACTTGTTCTGTTAATATTAATTAGAGTTACAAAAACAGTGTGTAAAGATATGCAAACGTATAAAAGATAATGTTTTATAAAATTGTTAAAACTGACGAATATACATTATTAACAAATCAGGAAAGTAAATTATTACTTGATAAATCATTTTATGGAAGAAATATAATTTTATTCTTCCGTAAAATGTAATTATTTAAAAATATTAATTAAATAAGAAAGAATTAACAAATAAGTTCTAATAAGATTACAGCACAAATAAAGAATTCCAACTTATTGATGTAAAATCATTAAGTAATTTAAAACTGAATTAATTTAAGTGATTACATTGAGTATTTATGTGAATAGCTAAAAAATCCATGTACATCACAAACAGAATTCCTCATGTGACACACTGCACTTAAATAATAATAATAAAAAAAACAATGACTTATTAGAAACAGTTATAACTGTTAAGTCTTAAGAGTCTGTCATTCTAACTCAATTGTCACTTTCTTTAATCAAAACATTGAAAAGAATTTTAGTTCTATATATAATCTCCTTCAATAATTTAAAGTTTCATTTATTTCAAGAAAAAAAAATTGACTTAGTAGAAAAATCAATAGCGATGTTTCGAAAAACCCGCAAGTTGCTCGATGTCTCAATTTCCCCCCAATATTTCGTGAAATGTATTCCGAAGTCCACTCTAGATGGCGCTCTTAATCCTTTGAGTTATAGTTCAAAATACTTCACATTTGGATTGCCAGGAGGGATAGCGATAAAGCATAAGTATTTTTTTTGATGGCGGTAATAACTTAACTATTGGAAGGTGTGAAAGGTTATATTTAATTGAAACATATCACTAGATTAATTGAAATATTTGTGCCTACATTCTAATAATATCAATACAGTTAGTTTATTATTATTTCTTAAAATGGATTGATTCAATCAAAATCTGAATACAGTACAATTAAAATTTCTTGAAGAGAAATTTCTCTGGATTCAATTTAATTTTTAATGATTCTAATTAAAGCGACACTTCAACAGAAATAACAAAACACAGTCTAACTTTTAATCGACATATACAGAGCCCTTTAGTAAAAATGCTAAGCTATAGTGTTGGTTGCATATGCAATATTAAATATATTACATTATATTATAATGCGTAATATTATAAAAAATAGAAAACACAATTTATAGAAAAAAATATAAACTTTAAGGGGGAAAAAATGCACGGTAACTCTTAAACAAAAGGACCGTAGTAAAACAAAAGAAATTTTTATATTACATTTCCCAGAGATGAATGAAAAATTTGTGAACAAAGCAATGCTAGGTTTTATAATTCCCAGACTTTCAAATTCATTAAATTGACGGATATGAGTCGTCGTTTTATGCAGTTTGACTGATATGAGACGTTCGTTTATATATATATATATATATATAACATTTTTGAAATATGTTAATCAAGTCTTGCTAATTAATTATTTTCATTTGACCATTTTAATTAATAGTTTTTTTCAGAGAATTAGGTATTTTCAGTTGTTATTGAATTAAAAATCATCAAAGTTAAGACTTTTTTACAAAAGATATTTATAAGATATGCCCCTCTTTAAATTCTCGGATGATGAATTGATTATATGCACAAATGCGTCATCTGGATGGAATGCATTACACTTTTCATGGGTTGTAATGAGGAATTTTAATGTTACTTTCAAAGAATCAACCCGTTAAAAAGGAAAATTAAGTAGGTTATTAAGTAGGTACTATAACATCACAAATTGAATTTTTGAAAAAAGTTTGCATTTATAAGTTAATAAAATGATACAAACACACATTTATGTTAGTAAAGCTTATTTATATAGCAACGACAGCATATTTATCTGTGGGTTGAGCCCTGACAAACGCTTGCTTTCATTCAGTGATGGTATTTGTTTGACTAAACTTAAAAAAAAGATTATTCGCAGTTTTTTGCTTACATACAAATATAGTTTAAACAATATCAGGAAAGTGCAGGAAATATTTTATTTTCAATCAAAAAAGGGTATTTTTCAAAATCATAATGTTGGCATTCAAGGGACACATTGTCCAACTATCCTTAAAAGAAGTATGGAAAATTTGTTTGATGAAAGATTTTCTCACCCTTTTCGTTCATAGTGAAATTATCTCAGGAGTTGAAGAAAGTGAGCTCAAATCTCATCCTCCAGAACTGCAAGAAGGATTTGGATAGGAGAAAAAATAAGGCATTTTTTTTCCTACCATAAAGAATGGAAGGAATGAGCAATACACTAGACGATTTTTTTTTTTCGTGACAATGTTTGAACATTTGAGGACATGTAAATCTACGCTTCTCTCCATGGAAACGTTTGAAGGATAGGAGCAGGTGCTCATTCAAAAAAAAAAAAAAAAAGTTGTTTCCGCATCTGATGTGATACATATCATGTGCAAAATTGGCAACATTAACATATCAAAACTGTGTCCCAGCTAGAAAAAAAAATGTTTGAATCTATCGATATCAGTATCGAGTTGTTTTCCCTTTCCATTTTTTCAACGTATCAAGAAGATTAAGAAGTGAAAACTTTCACATCACTTAAAATTTGAAACGGCAGAATTGGTTATCCTTTTGATATAATCATTAGTTCTAGAAAACATACTTCTAAAATACCAATATAAAGATTTAAACAATGTATTTAATTTTTTCTTAAAAGTCAAAAAAAAAAAAAGTTGTATAGTCGTGTCATTTTTAAATGTAAATAATAATATTTGGAATTTGAGAAGCAATTTATAGAAAAGGTAATAAATGTATATCGAATATAAATTATATACATATTTTTATAAAAACACATTTTATATACTCGTTTGGAATTCGAAATAGCTGCAAAAGCTGTTTTTTTCTATTAATATATATTTATGCTTATTTCTATACATTAATTGTCTCTTCCAGCATTCAAAATCGTTTTCTAATAACATAAGGGCTTAGTTCCTCAGTTCGTTTTTGGGTAATAAAATGTAATAAAAGTACACATTACGTAACTAATATGACTTTAATGCGAGAGCTAACAACTAGTTAAATTAATGCAGTAATGCTATGAGCAAAATATCTTTTTTCCCAAACTTAAATGGTACGTCTTAGTAAGGTTATTTCAAATAAAAATATGCTGTAATTGAAATATATTTTAAAACTCTTTTCATTGAGATACTTATTTTCGATAATCATTTTTATATGCGAATCATTTTTCTTCGACATTCTAATATTAGGTAAATCTAAGAATAAATTGGAAGCAATTAATAAATTCGAGAATTCGTGTATAAGTCTTCAAACAAAAACGATTTCATGAAGGAGTACATTATTCAAAAATAAAATTATTTGTACGAATTAAATTCTTTTAATTCGTTGAAAGTATTACATTAATTACTCGTTAACGTTAATATATCGATGTTCTTCAATTATCACCAACGACTCATGGTGTAACGACTTATGGTATATGCTTTCCTAATTTGTTCATTCTTCCTACAATTAGATGGATAGAGGATCACTTCTTAAATAATCTAATAAGAAAATCTAAAGTGGGCATTGCATAATTTTAAGGCTTTAGCTCTTATTTGATATTTCTTTTTTCCCAATAAAAGAAATGAATTGCTGTAAAAAAATCCACGTAAAACATATTCCCAAAGATAAATTTGCAAAACAAATCAAGCCTTATCGTATAATTGTCGAAAATGTAAAATTTGCTTAAATTCTTACGAAATATTTTCAACTAAATAGTTTCATGGTCCTAATTTTTTTTTATTTAAAAAAAGGAAATATATTACAGTTTTACGAAATCAAAACAGAATATTTTAATCAGATAAAAATAGTTTAACGTTTAAAGAGGTTCTTAGTTCATTTCATTTCTTTTACAGAAATGATAGTTTAATTTTACGTAAAAACGAAACTAACGCATAAAATATAATTACGAAATAATTATATTTTATGCGTAACAGCTCAATGCTCAGCTCAGAACTGCTCAATGCAGAATAAAACCGATAATCAATGAGTGATTGATTGCTTATTAACGTCGCACTGAGAAGCAACACGAGGGCTATTAGCTACGAACCTCGTAATTTTGAGGTTCGGTAAAGTGACGAAAACCCTACCTGAATTGGCACCTAACAACCATCTACAATATACAACGAGAAGACTTGGAATCTCGACCAGATTTAAAATGCATCAGCCCCGTTACACGGCGGGTCTTTAGTGAAAATTTTAAAAAATTGAACCATATAAAATGTATTTTTAATAGGAATTGTATTTTCACACCTTAAATTTTTCTAAACTTGATAAAAAGACTGAAAACTGCAATTAGCAAACATATAAAAGCGAAAAAAATTATTTAAAATTTTTCAAAAAAATTCTATGCGAAATTTTGTAAAGAACAGATTTAGCCACACAAGGTGCGCTTTTTTTTTTTTAAAAAAAAATTAATAATTATTAAATTATTCAACTACATAGGAGTTAAAGTAAACCATGAAATATCGAGAAATGGACAATAGTAAACTTTTCAGATATTAAAATTAAAGGACACAATAAATTATTAACTTGAATATTATATTAGCTACATGTAATTAAAATTAAGAGACACGATAAATTTTAAATTGAGTATATTTAAACTAAATGTAATTAAAATTGAAGCAAACGGTAAAAAATTGAAAAGTGATCTAGTACATTAAAAGTGATCCAATTAAAACAATAGTACCTTGGGTGGCTAAAAATCTAGTGACGTGAAAGATAACTATAAAATTATTTACTTAAATTTGCTTGAAAATGAAATTATTTACATGACTAAGCTATGTTAAAATATCTTTCGAAAATTAAGAACTAGCTCACCTCTTCTTTCTCCCAAGAGAAAAAAACAATGCAGAGCGGAGCGAAATCGTCGATTTCGATCTACAGGTGGCGATGAAGACCAAAATGAAGGCAACAGCACAGGACAAACTTAAATCAAGTAATGTTCAAAATTATCGATCAAGCTCCTTTTATAGTACCTCCTCTTCAGTGAATTGCGTAATCGACACAACAGCCAACGAGAGTCAAAGCTCGTTCTTTAGAAAAACAAATATCATCCTATCAAGAGCGAAGACAGAAATCACATGCTTCTGACGTCAATGCTCAAACGACGAATATAGTAGTGTCTTCACAGTTACTGGCTACGAAGCTCCTCCTACACGCCTACAAGTTTATTTTTACTCGGAAAACAAATAAAAAGAACTGTACCGGGAATCACTTAGGCCTTTAAAAAGAATGAGATTTGCATTCGATAAGTTAAATGTCCTGCAGTGACACTGTATTGTGAAAACGATATACGGTCCCTGTAGGACATTTAATTTTTACTAAAAAATGATCAAAATGAAATGCGTGATATTGGTAGTTTTCGTTAATATTGTTGTTAATAAGAGAATAACATTAGTGGTGTATTATTTTGATTATTTGATAACTTAATTTTTTCTAATTGCCATTCGCTGGATTTTATGTTAAGCTTGGTATTAAAAACACTTAATTTATAGGATTCAGATTGAATAAAATAATTACTGCACACATTCATTTCATGCGAGATATAGATTCTTATTAATTTATTTAGAACACAAAACTTATAAGATATTCCAAAATATTGAAGCGGTACTCTTAATTTCTGAGCTTCAGGTAAAGGATTAATTATAGCCTCTTTTCGATCTCATGATGGTTTTTATGAGTTTTTGAAAATATTCCTTCAATGAAAATTAAATACATTTCACAAAACGCACACACAAAAACAAATAATTAAACACAATTACATGATAAGATTTAAAGACGAGTACTTATTAAACTTTATACAGCGTTATTTTTGTGTAAGTATTATAAAGTTCATTCAATTAAACTTCAACTTAATTTTTAGTTCTTGGTTGCCATTTAATCATAATGCAAGTTCATAAAATTGATTCTCATACTTGAGCAATTACTTTACTTATTAAAACTGACTAATAACTACAGTTACTGCAATAACATTTTTTTTTAAACAGAAGGAAACAATGCACAATATTTCTGCTTCATTCTCTCGCTTTTAACCGAGGAAAATATTTTACTTTTTGTAATTTAACACTAATTTGTTTTTATATAGAATTTTATTTCACTGTCCTACGAATAAAAATGTCGCTCCATTAGAGAGCGCTATCCACTTAGTAATTAATTTTCTAATCACTAAAGCTTTAAACCAAAAGATTTGCAGTGATCATGCGAATAAAAGAAATTTAAAAAAGAAGAACAGTGTTTTTAATTTAAGAATATTCATTCGATACGCTGTTCTAATGGCGAAGAGAATGAGAAATGAGCAAATGGGAGCAGAGAATAGAGAGAATGGCAAAGCTTTTTATAAATTTTGAATCTAAATTATTTTCTTGCTTCATATATATATATATATATATGTGCATTTGAGGCAAAATTTTTAAGTATGTTTTCCTCACTCCCAGAAGTGAGATTAACAGAAGTTGAATAGGAAGCTGCCATTAATATGGAAATGTGGACGAATCCTTTTTTATACAGAATAAAAGAAATATGAACTCATGTACTAAAAATAACTACATATGAAAACATACATTTTTCAGCATCCACGAAGATAGGATTTGGAAGGATACAAAAAATTAATTCTTACAAATTCAGTTTTTCTGATGTTTATATTACAGGAAAACTAGAAAAATATTTGTAATGAAAAAAACTAATCTTCAAAAGCAGAAATGATAATTTTTGAACGATGATCCTAAATAAGTCTTATAAAAAATAAATAAAGGCTACTAGAGTTTTGATCAGTATAGCAATTAGAGTTTTTTACCCTTTACGTGTGGATGAAAATACAACCTTAAATTAACTTTTTGTTACCAATTTTTTTTTTATTTTTATTGATTCAGATCATTCGCTTACTTATTGAAACTAAGCATTTGGTTTATTGAAGAAAAACATAACAAAAGCTACGCCCTGAAGTTGTTGTTTTGAAGGAGGAGAAAAATGAAAGGCTTGAGCTTGGCTTCCAGCTTGAAAGGAAACTTGCGTCTTCTTCTCGTAACCATAGGCGTGTTTCTAATCAAATCCATCTCAATCCATCAACTTTTGAAGTTCTCAATTTTAGAGTATTTTGACAATTATTCCGAATGAATTTATCTTTAATGATATATTAAATCTCTTATAAAATACCATTTTGACAACCATTTTACTGCAAACAATTTTTTTCAGCCCCTTATATCATCATCCCATTAGGAAAAGAGAAATCACGCTTTTAGTTTGATTTTTGATTAAGTGGAATAAAAAGATAACTTTCAGAGCACATGCCGGAAAAATATTTTTTTCTAACACTCTTCTGTTTTTAACACACACACAAGAAAAAAAAACTTATTTAGTTTTATCATTACAAGTTTTAATCAGGAATTAAATTTGCTTTTATCTCAGTTGATATGAATGATATTTTAAATCTGCGAGTTATAATATTACGTGTTGTCTTAAGAAATACTCTTAGGAAATATTATGTTAAATTTCACTGTTAAACAAGATTTTTCTCATAAAGAAATATCAATTTTTTTCCCCGATGGAAATATCATCTTTAATGATTAAAACTAAATTCCAATATCCATTAAGACAGTTTTCTTTTTCGGGAAAATTTATTTCGTCTAATCGGAAATTTTTATTTCTGCACTTCAGTCAAAGAACAAGTTGAGTTGAACAAGAAAGTTATTAGATTAAATTTTTTCCCCCTCGAAACGTTTGGAAACGGAAAACTTCTTTTAAAAAAATTTAAGTAAAAGAATTGTTCTCTCCCGTATAAAATACAATCCATCTTCCATCGATAGTTTAAAGGAATTCATCAGAATATCGACCTTCACGACAAATCTCCAATTTCGTAAAACAATTTATCTTCGTTTTCTTTCCTTCCAATCAGACTCTAGTGGAAATTTCCTTTTTGAGCAGACGAGAGCCCATATCTGCCACTTCATTCGAAAAATGCGGAACTAATTGCGCACTACTCGAATGTATGATTTTTCTGGCAAGATACTTTTTCACCGGCTTCCTCTCCTGCCGTGCAGGGCGGTAAGATACGTATCGGCCCCGCCCCGTAAACACATTCATCTTGTCATACGATCCTCCTACCCTATCTTCCCCAAACCTGATTTTTAAACCGACTGTCTTCTTAATCAGGGAGACTGCTAAATCTTTTCTTGTTCTCATCCCCTTTCCTGATGAAACTAGGGAGAATAAGAGTTGCTGGATTTCAATAAAATCAAGCAGCTCGAGATACTGCAAGGATACTTATTTAAGGGGGTTGCACACATTCTTGAATGCTTTAATTACTGTATTCTGGCGTATCGCAGGAAGCTGAGCGGATGACAAGTAATGAACTCTTTTTCGATTACCCCCTCCGTTCATTATTGGCCTTGTTAAACCTGTCATCAAAGATGTCACGCTCTCGCTTAACATCATTTCTTCCCTTTCATCTCGATGCTTTCTAATGAGCCAATGCTGGAAAACAGATTCCGAGCCCAGACCTTCTTGGGTAACGAATAGCTATTAAATTATTTCATGCATGAACAAGTCCGAAATTGGAGAGTCTTTGATGAGGAGAAAAGAATGTTGTCACTGTGTGTGCTCGGATTATCGTCCTGAATAGGTCTTCCTGCTCAAGACTCGCCTTCGCTGCTTTTGAGAAAGGAATTCCGGCTGTAGAAGTGCATCAGGCCCATGAGATAATGACCATTTTTATTACGCAGGAGAAAGATGCTGAATAATCGGAGTTTTCAGTTTCACCTGGCTCCGGCAGATTCATGAAAATTCTTTTCTTTGGGGTGAAATAATGGGAAACCGGCTGCTGTATGAATATTTAAAGATCCTTGTTGAAGTACAGTATTCAAGTGAGAGTTCTCTTTCTTGCGATAAAGGTAATAAATTTTATTTAATAGCGTTACTGAAATGGAACTCCTGATTCACTTAATATCTTAAACGTCCTTTCAATACTATCCACAGAAGGTGTGAAACACTCAGTGTAATGAATTCTGTGTAGTTCTTATTTGAAAAATCGCACTTTTCTGTTTATCACTGTGGGAAACTAACAAAATAAAATATTTTAAAACTCCGATATTTAACTGTATAATTTAAATACGCTCATATAATTTGCATGATTAAGGTAAAAATTCTGAAAAACAAGGAGGTAAAGCAAATTCTGCTATAATACATTCCAGAATATTCGATGCAGTTTGAGTTTTAGAAAATATAATCAATGTTGTTTTCATTCAACTCTCTTTTAAGCGTATTATTCGCCAAAAACAAGTATTCAATAAAAGAGATGTTGGGAAAAAAATTGCTTATGTTCTTTTCTAAGATACTAAGAGATGAAAAGGTGAGATATCGAGTTTCAATTAATTGTATAATATTGGAAGAAAAAATGAAACACCAAATTAGCGAATTTAAAGGGATTTTCATTCAATGTGAACAAAAGTTACTTCTAATGAATACAAAAATCAAACAAAAAAACTTAAATCTTTAGATTTTATCGGTTACGTCATCAGATTTTATCGAATGCATGAAAATTTTTCTTCATCCATATATGACGGAATCGTTATTATTTTTTTATTGCTACTGTGCTATCTTTGTGGTTGGATTTTGGAATCAAATGCTGCAACTAAATTTATAGTTTCATGTATATACGATGTGATTGATTGATTGTTTATTAAGGTCGCACTCGGAAGAATCACGAGGGTTATAGGCTGAAAGCCCAAGGGAACCAAATTCACCCAAAGGGTTTAGAGTTACAAACCGGCCTCCCGGGAGATAATCGCCCCCGAACTCAGCCATTTTTTTCATCTAAGAAAAAACTTTTAACAAAAAAGGGTAGGATATAACAGTATTTGTTGGAAGAAAAAATTCAAGAGAGAGATTGCATAATTACAAAATACAAAGGTAAATAAATGCTTACAATATGTTTACTGAGCAGGAAACGTACTAGATAAGAATAAATAATCTGCAGTCGATTTTTTCTGCAGAAATAAGAGGCATAATAGGTGATAAGACTATATATAAATGGCACGATACAAAATACGTCGCCAAACTCATGAACTAAAAACAAAATATTAGACACAAATATATATATATATACAAAGTATACAATTTTAAACAACAAAGAAAAGAGAAATATTAAGAAAAAGTAATCAAAAACTAAAATTAAGAAATTTGTTGAGTAATTTTATGAGATATAAGAATACTAGATTTTTGCTGCATTGGCGATGGACCTCTTCGTTTTGACCCTCAATCAAGTGACAAAGATGACACCTGAGATGGCACCTCCCTATCTAAGCTTTCACACCACTCCAACGGGAGGACTTAAGAGTCCCGACAGATTTAATATGCATCAGTCCCACTACACGAAGAGTCTTTGTGGCATCAAACCATCGACTCGACGGAAACAATGCCGGCCGCGAGTTCACGATCATAATCAGTAGGCTACCGTGGCCATAGTGTATATGATTCGAATAATATAGTATTATATTTAATTGTTACGTATTGTTTTTTTTAAAAGAATTAAATTGAAGGTATGAGATCTAAAGTTTTTATATTAATTAAAACACTTTTGAATGATTTTTGAAAAGAATGTTTCAAACTTAATTTAACTTTCTATTGATCAAGTGAGATCATTTTTAGTTATATTAATAGGTCAAATATTTAGTTTTAAAAAAATGTAATGCTTTCAATATGTTTATTGTTTAGTTTTACATTACTTTGCTTACAAATTCTGAAGTTATCGCATCCTCCATGAAAAATAAATAAACACATAAAAGATTACATTTTGCTTCGGGGTTATATCATCAATTTAAACCCCAAGAAATAATTAATTATAATAACTGCAAAGAGAGTGTGGATAGCTAGGACCGAGCAAAAGATGAGTATTCACGTTCGCGTAATACTAAACGATGGCCACCGGTCATATTTTTGGATTTGATTGATAAAGGAGCAATCAATGCATTTATTGTGCAACACGATCATTACTTTTAAGGAGGGAATACCTATGGAAAAGAATTCGTCGGTTTTTCAAAAAGTATTATTCTCTTTTTGGGATATTAAATTTCTAATTAACCAATAGTGTTTGAAAATTAAATATTTGTTTAATTTTATGCAAGATTCTGACTAGCTTAAAAAACACCTATCAGATATTTAACATTTATTTGAAAAAAGGGGAAATAAGTTCATAAAAAAATTTTGCTGTTGTCTCAGCGGATAAAAAACTAAAAGACAAAGATTTAAAACAGCATCGCAACGATTAACATCGTCTTTCTCAACATTAAATCGAATTCTCGATTGCACTCAGAACAATTTCATTTTGTCTATGTTATAATTCAGCAATACTCCAAGAAATTAGGTATACAACGTAAAAGGGAACTCTGATAACTCATTAAAAATATCTTGAGGCATGTGTTATTCACATTTCCGAAGCTTGGAAGATTAATACAGGCAGGTGGGACGACGTAATGAGATAGTTGCGGTTCGAGAGAGGAAAATTAAGAGGGAAGAAGAAAAAAAAAGTTCGCGCGTAAGAAATGAATTTATGTAGTTGACGATTCATTCCCTTAAAGAAAAGTAGAGTTTCTAAGACTTCATTGTTCTCCTAGTAGTTCCGGTCGTTTAATGGTTGAAAATAATAATAAAATTTCTTTGTCTAATTGTTATCGCAAGATACTTTGATGAAGGCGATTCTCTTTTCTGCATTTAACTTGCACTTTAACTTGTTAATAAGTTTTCGGAATTCTTTGGGTGGAAAATATAAAAGTAAACTTGAAAGAAAAGACAATTTGTAATCTTTAAATTTTAGCGTTGAAAAATGAACTTATGTATTTTTTATCTAATGGATAGTGATGAAAATATAAGTAATTTACTCGTATGGAAATTTAAGGTTGTGAAGGTTGATTAGATTATTCCATTTTTCAGAAGAATTTATTAAATTTTTTTTTACAATTGCGTTTCAATAGTTTTAGTTTGAATAGATATCCATTTTTAAAGCTAATTTATGTTGTTACTTAAAAAATAAAAGCCGAAAACATATCTTAATGAAGTGTCAAAGGGCAAATTACTTTAATATGTTGCATGAAAAGAAAGTAATAAAGCAATTTTAAATGTTGTACTGGAATTTGAGAAACATTAAATTCTGTCGGCGTGTTAGAACATTTTAAATAATACTCTCATATTGTCTCAAAGAGTTGATTGTTCAGAGAGATATTTACAACGGTATTTTTTATTAATGTCTTTTTTAAAGCTTTTTATTAATACATTAAATATACCGAGCTTTTTTCTTTCATTTATGTACTATTACTTAATCTAATTATAAAATTAATCTTAAGCGTTATCATTTGCACCTCCCGATTAAGGATAGATAGTAAATAAAGGGATCAAAGCAGTAAGGAAAAAACGTTCAAATATTTAGCAACGTGGAAATACTCGAATTAAAATTTAAATTCTGCAATTAATAGTTTTTTATGAGCTTTGGAATGCTGTTACTCGAATGAAAATTAAAAGACCGAAATTTACGATAGTTAAATAACTATCAGTGCGAGCCTTATGACGTCACTTAAAAGGTGCTATAAATTTTCAAGTCACGTACTGTGCTACACTAAAAGATTGGGATCTTTCTTTCTACTTATCGTACCACATCACCAATACAAATACTTCCTTTGAAACAGTATCCTCAATAAACTAAAAGCAAGTGCAAAAGAGTACTTAAAGGAGGACAGCGGCAAAGTGATTTATCTTTTTACTTATTCTACGAAGGAGAATGTGAAAAAGTTTCAATGAATGAATGTTTCTAACTTCTTGTTACGAGGCGCTCCATATGGGAAAGACCAAACAACTCTTTTCATGAGGAGACTAAAATAACTTGAGACGTTCCGTTGTCACTCACTTAATGGAAACTTGAATTTAATGTAGATGTCACCATCCAAGATCAGGGATAATTAATTGCTAGGGTCAAAACAGCTACCGTGAGGGGCCTCATGGTTGTCTGACTGCATCTTGCTGTCGCTTTCAACAACGCATCTGCAAATGGATTCGCGAGATTCTTTGCTTGTCTGGAAGCACTAAGAAGGTTTTGAGTTAAAGAATTTCTGTATTTTAGCGGGGAAATCAGAAAATCTATTTTTAATTCCTCTCGGGTTTCTTAAGGGTGAAGTCACTGAGGTCATAAATCTGCCCTTTTGTAGTTTATGATTCTGGAGGGTTTGTTCTGTTGGTCTTGCCTATTTGGGTTCCTTTTATTTGCGTCTTCTGTGTTAGTTAGAAGAAAAAGAATTCGCTAGGATGACTTAAGGATTTGGATAATATTCTTTGTTTATGATTTAACTGAAAATCTAGGATAAGTGTACAGCTGAATTCAGATTAAAGAGTAAAGTAAATTAAGAAAAAAAGATTAATTTCTTTTTCTGATGAATGATGAAAGTGAAACATTTGGTTTTAAAAATTTATTCTATAATGTATTTTCTAATGAATTTGATGTTGGAAAAAATTTAAGTAGTCAATTTTTTTTCAAGTTCTCTAAAAGGAACCAAAATACTCGTTAATATATACTTTGAAAGAGATAAAAATGAGTGTAACGATACTACTTCATTCTCAACTTTAGAGTAAAATTAAAATTTGAACTATGTTATATACAATGATGTTAAATTCATTTAAACATATGCTTGTAGAATAATAAGTAATAAGTTAATAAGGTGTGGAGAAAGAGCTAAGACAAATTCTTTTTCTTTTTTTTTCTTTTCTTTATACCTAAATTCTTCAGACTGATAAAAAAAAACGTTGTGATAAGTATTTTAGATAAGTATTTTAGTAAAATACGGATGTTTCCACAGTAAATATTCCGTTGTTGGGGGACACTTAAAATCAATAGTGGCGAATATTTCTCTCGGTAATCAGCCTGGAGTGGTGTTGGTTGACAAAGATCACCATTTGATGTCATGCCCTCAGATTTTCCCTCCTCATAGTGAGTTTAATCGTTCCCAACCGTTGAATTACTTTAATGTGACATTAACTCATCGAAAACTCAATTTTCTTCAATTCTGTATATTCGTGATATCAATAGGGCTTTAAATAGTTGTATATTCTGAACTCTATACGAAATAATTTGTTACTCAAAACATGAATGTTTCATTTCAGAATAGGAGATTTTAGGAATAATATTTGAAAAAAAAAAATAAAGAAAGAAAGAAAGAAAAGGAAGAATAAGTAATTTATAATTTTTTCGATTTTTTTTTATATTTAAACTCTACAATTTTACTACCCCCCTGATAAATGACAATGATTAAAAATTAATGTGTCTTAGTTTCTTTTTTTTTTTTTTTTTTAGAGTTTTCCCATGTTCTTTGTTAGTTTGAACTAATGCATATTTTTGTTTCAAGTACCGAATGAATATTTATTTTATAAAGTGAGATTTTTGGTTTATTTTTCTACTCATAACATTTCTTTTTTTCAGAAGCGATTTTAAACTTCACAGAAAAATCATTCAGAGTAAGGTACTAGACGAGAAAAAAATGTCCTAAGCTTTTTTTATTTTTCTAGAAAGGCCCCAGTGAGCTAAAAGAAATAGATGACATATTATTCAAGTTACCTTGAAGGAGGATGTATGCTATACATTATAAAGTAGCTCTTAAAAAACATTACATTGGCGTACATTTAAAAAATGATTTTGATGTCACCGAACAGAATGCATTGGAGCTTCAGGATTTTTGAGCGATTTGAACAAATGTAAGCCAGTTCCTTTTCTTCTTTCAATTTGTCTCGGTTGATTATTTTAATACTAGCACCAAAATGTCGTCTATTGGCTTGCAATAATGCAGCGTTACATAAGTGCCTTGATGCTTAAAAAGTGGGACTAGTTGTACAATGTCATATTAAAGATGTTCAACGGATGTATTGGCAATGGTCCAAGATCAATCAATAAGAAAAGGCAGAGAATGATTAGGCAGCGGAAAGTATTTTCAAGAATAATTTTCCAACAAGAATTTACTAATATATTAGGTCAATACGAAATTAAGATAACGAAATCAACTATATCAATCTAAAAAAACTGTTACGGCCGCAGTTTTGCTGTTGTAAATCTTAGCCTCTTTTCTTGGATGTCATTTTAAAAGTATTTATGTTTTCCTATTAACTTACTGAAGTGATTAACACTGTCAAATATATTGAAATAAATCTACAATTTAAGGGAAATGGAATTTTATCGATATATATATATATATATACTTAACTAGGAAGATATTTGCTATTTTAGCAGAAAAAATGGCATTGCAAGTTTAGCGTGCAGTTATTTTAAATATTGAGTAGTTTAATTATAGTTCAATAAGTACATATAAAATTACATGGATTTTAGTACAATTTTATACTTTTCCAAAAAAAAAAAAAAAAAAATTACTAATGTTTACATAAACAGTTATAATAGAGCTTAGATATGTAACTTCAAAAATTGAAATAAGCAATAAATTAATAGTAATTAAAAAAGTATTTTTCTTTCATTACGTTTATGGTTCCTATAATTTAAATTTTACATTCGTGTGTATAAATCAGAAGATGTATACTGAGGTCCAATCAAATGCCTTATTTGAATTTTAAATTTTTATGCGAAATTTTTTTTTATCTTAAAAGATAGCATAACCACTTAAATTTACAGGTAGCTAATTAAAATAATTTTTTATACAACTTTCGTTTTAAATGCTTTAAATGGTATATTTTCGTAAATTGATACAAATCAAATAATTTTAGTTAAATCTCTTTAGTCTAGAGTTAAAGAAAATTGTAAAATAACCTTATTTTCAAAACTAAATAGGTCTGAACTAAAATATGCAAAGAATACACTGTTACCTATGAAGTTGCGTTCAATGATTGATACTTTAAAAATGTTTATGTGATGGGCCCACGCCGTTTTGTAGTCGCAACTTTTTTTATTGTACAGAGATGAACTTTTTGACGGAAATGAGTTTTTCGGTAGAAGTGACTGAATGCGTTTTAAAGAACTGATGTTATTTTTTATTTTAAATACCCCCCGTAGCTTATTAAATAACTAAAAATCTATTTTATATATTAATTATAGTTATTGATTTCTAAATTAGTTTGAAAGAATTTGTTTCCTAATTATCAGTAATTTGTACATAAATAATAAAAAATGCTATGTACATTATTTAAAATAAAAAAAATAATTATTAGTATTACTGAATGCATAACTGTAACAGCAAATGTATAACTGAGTACTATAACGTTGAATTAGAAAAACGTAAAAAAATTATAGTAATAAAAAGACAGAAATACAAAATCCTTCATTTACATGAAAGTAACATAACTTTCTCTTCGTTTTCTCAAAACTACGTGCATTGCATATAAAGTATTTGTGTTTTCAGATATTAATATAAGGAGCCAAAAAAGTTTTAGATAAGATTTCGGATAAATTAAAGTTCGTTGAATTTAAAACAAAATATGAGTATGCACAACTATTACAACAAATCGAGAGAGAGAGAGAGCATAACATAATGAAATACCATATAACAATCGCTAATTATTAAATTACATGTTTAGAATATTTTGTAAGTGAATACAACTTAATCATAAAAATAAAAATAAAAAAAAAAAAAAAAAAAAACATTTACTAGAAATTTCTGTGAACAAATTACCAATACAGAAAGAAAATTCTTTCAAAGAAATTGAAGTATCTGCAATTAATAAAGTAGCGTTATAGTTATTTAATGAACCACACTCATCCAAAATAAATAACAACATCAATTCTTTTATTTTTTTGAAAACGCATCAACTCATTTCCCACCGTCAAACGCATTTCCGTCAAAAAGTTTCTTTCCAGACAGAAAAAAAAGTTACAATTAGAAACCACGCGGCCCATCACGTAAGCATTTTTCACCACGAGAAGTTGATGCATGATTAATCTTTTTAGAACGCACTGAAAAATGCATGCTAATCAGTAAAAAATTATTCATAAATACTAAACCGGTCTTACCTTTGGTCATCCCAATCAATTCCGGTTGGGATCAAAGAATCGTCTCTAAGCGACGGGGAAACAAAAAGCTTCTATTGTTGCCCGCTCCGCTACAATCTAAGCGATCGCTGTCAAAATCTACGGCCGATCACTTCGCTGAGAGAATTGCAACTAACGACAGCAACAGACGCTACAGCCCCGTGGAATGTCGCCGGTCGATTACAGTCGAGGCGGCCTACCCCTCTAGTCCGACGTCAGCGCCCCCTACTGACAATTACCTTTCGAGAAATGAAACGCATGGGATGGAAGAATAAAGTAAAAATCATTATATCTCACATTTAAATTCCTTACAGCTTGCACGTTAAGAGAATGGAAAAAATTGAATTTTTTTTTGAAGGATAATAATTCCGGATTTGAAAATTAGTGTTATGTGTATTGTGTTTCTAAGAGGGAAGGGAGATTTTAGTTTTGTGTTCGAGTGATGATCGGAAAAGTAGTTTCGGTTTTTGATGAGTTTTCTTGTCGGGAATTAAGTAACGGGTATTAAAAAGTTCTTACAAATCAATAGCAGTGTGTCAAATTTGCTGCAAGCAGAGTGTTTGGGAAATAAGAAAATAATATGAATTCAGGAAAATATTAGAGCACTGTTTGAGGGAGAGGGGGAAGTAAAGCAGATGTGATTAGCTTATATTTAAATTCTCAATAGTTTGCATATTTAAAGAATACAGTGAAAAAAAAATTTTTTTCGGTTAACAATTTTGGATTAACAGTTTTTCAAATCATGTTTATGAAGGGGAGATTCGACTTTTTACGGTTGGATAATGGAAAAAGCAGTCTTAATTTTTCCTTATTTCCCTCTTTTAAAAATATGAAAAACGGCTACAAAAATATTCCACAAAGAGGCAGAAAATTCAGACTTGAGAGCTTAAAGAAAGTTTTAATTTAATTGTACAAACAGTGAAACTGTTCTCTAAAAGATATGGTAACACAGTAACGAAAAGAATAAGTGGATGCTAATTACAATTAAATTCATTTTTGGTTCAAATTATGAGAATGGAAAAATAATGGACAACTCATATTTTTTAAACAGAACTTCGAATAGGAGAAGTAGTATTATGTATTCAGTATTTTGAAAGGGGGAAATAGTATCCTTATAGGATGAATTATTTTTAAATAAGTCTTGGGGGGATTAAAAATTACCTCAAATTGTTAGCAATTGATATTTTTCAACAAGAATAACAAGCTTAAGAAATGTTTAAATTACACAGTCTTGTGAACAAAAAATATATATTTTGAAATAAGGATTTACTAAATTATAGTATATAAAGGAAATTAAATTAAAATTTTAATCATATATTCCGTAAAGTATTCAATTTAGAGAAAAAGGAAGATTTTTTTTTCATTTGAAAACACAATAATCAAGAATATAATATACGATATACAAATAAGAAAAATTAATAATTTACCGTTGGTATTTTAAAGACTTTACAACATATTCACGGAGAAAATAGAACAAAATATTGCCAGTTCGTTTAAGAATTTTTGATTGATTGTGATTCTAGTAAAAATAAATATCTTATTTATTGTACTTCTAAAGTAAGAATAAACTTGTTTAGATTTTTCGTGTGCTTAGAATATCTGGGAATTTAGTTTTTTGAAGTGTGTGTTCTTCATCAAGAATTATATACTTCGGAGCGCTAAAAAATCTCGTAACAGGAAAGGAGACTCATATTGCAGTACTTACAGGGTGATTGAGAAATTCTGAGGTAAATGTTTATATGATTATAATTAGAGAAATATAAATTAGAGAAATGATTATAATTAGAGAAATAATTTATTAAAAAGACTTACAGGTTACATCTAAAACCAACGGGAAACTTAGCGGATGTTTTCTCTATTTAATAGAAAAATGAATAAGTATAGATTGGAATATAGCATTCAAAATACATGGCAAAAACACAGTGCATGAATAAAAATTGAAATTTCAAGGTCAAATATTCTTTCAAATTACTTTTTTAGAAAGAAAAAAAAAAAAAAATCATTTTTATCTCAATCAATCAGTAGTTTTTAATTCAAGAAAAATGATACAAGCAATCAGATACGTAACTTTCATTATTATATGACTAATTTATTTCTAAAAGAGTTAAATAATTTTGATTAAATTTCAAAGAATGTAGAAAAAATTATTTTGACTCATATTTCTTCTTTACAATGGAGATTTTATGACTATGTAAGAAATAAGTATAGTTAATATATATATATATATATATATATATATATATATAATGATTTAACTTAATTCCTATTAATTTCTCACAATAATTTAATTTACTAAATTTTCCCATTCTCTCCTTTAAAAGATAGTGTTCATTCTTATTTCCTGATACAATTGCTTTTTTCTTTTTAATTTATTCAATCACTCTTAAAATCTGTAAAGTCAGCATTCTTCCCACGGTACAGACTTGAAGGGATGATCCCTACCAGACTTTAAGTCTACACTTAGATTCCCTTGAAGTCCCTCCATCCAGACCATGTGGTCTCTGACGTTTAAAGTGAATTTTCCCTCATATAAGAAGTAAAACACAGAAAAAAGTACTCCCTTGCTCACTCTTGCTGTTATACTCATGCTTTCATAATCTGTACCCAACGGCGAAGTTATGTAATTCCCGCTGTGAGGAAATGGTCTCTCTCTCCTCTAAAATAAAATAGTTCTATGAAATTGAAATTGGCTTCGACTGAATGAATTATAAAAATTAATTAAATAGTTGAAAGTAAATTACTTTACACACACACTTTATATATATATATATATATATATATATATATATATATATTAGTTTTATATATAGTCAGTTTATATACAGTCATATAGTTATATATACAGTCATATATATAGTCAGTTTAAATTTCAAATTTTGGATTTGAATGAAGAATAAAAATTATATTATAAATATACCAAATCTGGTAATATCCGTTATTTATACTGTACACTATTATAAGTAAGAAAATAATTTAAATTAACCGTAGAACAAGTGAATTTGGAGGCTTATTTATAAATGTTTGGACGTGCATAATATTTCATATGTAAGTGAAATTGAATGATGTGTTTCATATTTCTCATAGAAAGTAAAGAATACGGTATCTCGAGAGGAACATGTTAGTTATATCTTAGTAAATCTTAGTTGGTTCATGAGCACATATCTATTTCATAATATTTGCCTATTACATATAGATATTAGCTGAGCGTGAAATATGTGTATAAAAATTAATTTCTGAAGAATTAGAGTTATCTTATATACATGTCAAACTGGCTTTGTTATAGTTACAAGTGCAGTCGAACCTCTATATTTCAAACTTTTATATATTTCGAACTTTTTCACGAGCCCTGAACTTTCTCTATAAGAACAGTTTCTGCACACTCGTATAGAACAAAATTTCTATAAATCGAACAAATGTTTAATTCGGGCAATTTTTACACGTGGACTAGAGCTTAATTGCGGCTGATTACCCCACTCATCTTGACATATGTATAGCTGCTTTGACCAAGATGCACTTAAAGGTGATGATGACAACGAAAATGAATTAATTGAAAAACTATCGAGAAAACAAGAAATGGAGATATTCTGACAATGGTTGAGATTTATTCCTAACGTTCTTGAAGAAATTTTTACTTCTCTGAATAAAAGAGAATATTTTTTGATTGGTTGATTGCTTATTAATGTCGCACTAAAAAGCAACACGAGGGCTATTGGTGACGGTTCTCATAATTTATAACCACGGCCAAGTGACGAGAACGACACCAACTTGGCACCTCACTCTCCAAGTGCAGGCCTCGAGTCCGTGATGATGTGTGACCACTTGGCTACTACGCTTACTTTTTTTTTCATACAAACGTTCAATTTTTTAGTACATTGTTGTCCAATTTGTAAATCACAAAAAAAAATTGTATATTTTAAAAATAAACTTTGATAGTTTAATGATGTAAGTCTTTATTATTCCTAAAAAAATAAACTATGCATTATTGTTTTTGTAAGAAAGTAATGAAAAAGTTTTAGAACGTATTTTCGTACATCGACATTTTCTTACTTCGAATTTTTTTCCCGAAACCCTTAAGTTTGAAACATAAAGATTCGACAGTACATGAAAATATATTTTACTTAATTTTTCTCTTATTTTGTTCAATTTAACTTACATGAAGAACATAATAAAATGTTTCTTCAATTAGCGAAAAACTTTAAGAGCTTCCGAAAGAATTACAAATTAGTAGAATGGAATTGACTGATCTGAAAGGAAATTATTTTAAAAAAGAGTTAATACCTTAATCTTTTCAAGAAAATTATTATTAATGCTAAAATATTTAAATAATTATGTAAAATTAACATTAAAGAGTCTTCGATTTACAAGTTTTGCTTAGTAACGTACTATATAGAACATTTTTGTGCTAATGATTTTCCCCCTAAGTGGTTCACTTTATTTTATGCATATCATTTACTATGCGACTAAATTTTATGGTTCAGTTATATTAAGTTTTTGTTTAGGCATATGATTCAGTAATATAGTAATATCTTAATTAAATAGACAGATTAAATGAATTTTTTTAAGTAATGGAGTTCGTTGAAAAAATCTTAATAGTATCCGCATATTATGCAAAAAATATTTATATTAAGAGCAAACATTAAGTAACGCGTATTAATGTCGCATATATGTCTCGTCCAGAAACTAAGTTTCCTGTAGGCCGTAAAAAGACAAAAAACAAAATTAAGTGGAAACATTTTTGGAAATAAGTTCAGCATTTTTTCAGCTACCTCTCAACATAAGAACCACCGGTTATACTGTGAGGTTAATTTCTGTGTACCGGTGTCGAAGAAATCCGCCACCTGAGAGAGGAGCCTGCTTGTGGCAATTGTCTGCATGTCATCAACACTGGGGAAATGCTGTAGTATCATAACAACGGCGACAACTTCCTCAATCGGATCGCTGTAGGCAATGAGACATGAATCACACGCTTCACTCTGAAAACTTGGCAGAATTGAAGCATTGAAGGTACGGTGAATTATCAAAATCAGATAGACTGCTTTGGCGAGAAAACTGATGTGAACGGTATTCTGGGTTGTCACAGGCTGAATCCTCTCCCAGGCGACGGATTGCTTTCACACCAGTGTACGGAAATTGATCTCATGGTATGACATGGACTTCAATTCCGATGGTTCTTAAGTTTCGAAATAATCTTCTTACTTTATGTATTTAAAGGTAACGAAAATTATGTTTTGACACGTTCTATTTATAATAGTCGTAACGAATTTCAATGTATATTTGAGAAATCTGAAGGATACCGTCTTCATGTGTTAGCTTCATTGTATCCGAAAGATAAGCAAAATATATTTCTTAGTCTTGACAAATATTTTTCAATAGTTAAATAATTAAGTGCCAAACGAAATTCTTTAAGGAATTAGGAGTAAGAGGCTAATTTGATAATACAATCACTGTAATTAAAACGCTTCTTCACGTGTGGAGGAACTCAAAGAATTCATATTCTTAGATTAATAATTCTCTCGAAAGAGAAAAAGTATATCTCATCTTCCATAATCCTATTCCCATTACAATTTAATATTGCATATTAAAGATAAAAAGGTTATAGTTTTAAATTTACGCTATTTTGTTCATGTGAAAATAGGATAGGGGAGAGAGTTGTTTACTCCCCATTGCTTTACGGCGAATAATTTATTCAATTCTGAAAATTTATGCAAATCCCTTGAATTGGGACGGGATATCTTTAGACTTTAATAACTTTTTTTACGCAGCCATCGAGAATATAATTTTGATTTTGATGAATTACCGAGAACACAGAAAACAGGTAAGAAAGCGGGATGCTCTCTCTCTCTCTCTTATATTTTGTCGATACATGATTAAATTAAAATCACTAATCTTGGTTTAAAAGTATTAATTTATTTCAAAATCAATGACTTTTTCTAAGGTTTGGTTTTATTAACGTCGCTCTAACCTACCTGGTAACTTCGAAACAAGACTAAGTGACGAGGACGGCACTCTTCTAACGTCCGCAGCCTGGATGAGGACTTCAGAGCTTAGTTAATTGACTGATTATTTACTAACGTCCCACTTATAAAGCAGAAGCAACATAAGGTCTATTGGTAACGGGTCTCATAAATTTGAGCCTCGGCCAAGCGACGAAGGCGACATCTGAACTTGCACTCCACTCTCCTAACTACTATACCATTCCAATGTGAGGACTTCGAGCTCTGACAGACTTAACGTGCTACAACTTCCCTACACAATGGGACTTTAATTGCATAAGGACTCGTGGCTTAGTTGAAGTTAACGTTCAACAGCCTTTATTATTCCTTACGAGGGTCTCTTTGTTTAATTGTTGTCGAACTCGGAAGCTACGCGAGAGCTATTGGGGTCGGATCTCGTAATTTTATATCACAATCAAGTGACGCGGTCATTCACATGAGCTAGTACTCCTAACTTTCACACCATACCAACGTGAGGACTTTGAGCCTACGATAGGACTCGAACCCACGACCCAACAAATATAACGTCGGTCATGATCTCGCGACCACGACTGTGTTTTTTGGGGTGAACTATGACTCAAGCCCACAACTCGTCTTAAACTGAATTTGAAGACAATGACCATTATGCTACTGCGACCCTATTTATTAGGGATTTAAAAATTATACTTAAGGTTATCTCGTAGTCATTATTATTGATTTAAGATCTCGGTTTTATTTCTGCATTAATGACAATTATTGTAGTTAAGTGAATGCCCTGATCCGATAAATAAAAACTTTACTTAAAATTTTAATTGTACTTTTGATGATTTATATTATAAAAATTTATATCCCTAGCTCCCTCCACCTAATATTATATTTGTGTTTGATTTAATTAAGTAACAAAATCATCAAAATGTGAAAGATAAAAATGTTTGAGATTTGGAACACTGATGAATTTTAGGATGCTTCATTTGATACGAATCATACTTTCATCAAAATCAAAAACTAATGGCACAAGGCTTTAAAATCTCAACAATAATTGCTAAAAAAAATTTTCCAATGCTGCTGAGCATTTGTTTTTGTTGCTTCTAATCCTTCTGACCAGATCGAGGTTAAGCCAGACCCATGAAACAATTCATGGAAATACGGACAAGGAGAATACTTCTGTCAATACCAAAACCTAGAGCAATGGATGATAGAAAACTGACTTGTGTCCTGTGTGCCTCGTAATTCTGAATCACAGTCAGATGACGAAGACTGTACCTGAGCTCGTACCTCCATTCTCCGCATACTGAACATGCATGCATACATGTTGAATGAAAATTGAGCATAGTGAAAATATTTAAGAAAATAATTCAAAAAATTCAATATTCTAAAATTAAAAAAAAAAAAAAAAAAGTGATTAATACATTATCGCAAGGTTCATGTTAAAAATAACTATCTCGTAAAATGGTTTGACAAAAAGTACTTAAGTGAATGAGTAAGTGAAGGTGGAATTTAATGGTGTTAAGAGTCAGATGTGGCTATGTTGCGCGAAGCAAGGTGTAACCGGGAGATAATAGCCTCCGTTGCTCCATATTTTATCAAAACCATCATCATCAACAACAATGTATAACTATGGTCCAGATGTTGGGGAGGAAAAAAAAGATATTTGGTCGACAAGAAGAAGGATCGAAATAGATAAGGATCTTTAGGAAAAACGCTTTAGTAGAATATAAGGGTGGATCAAAAAATATTTGTGCCAGGAATAGGAAATGTGGTATTTTTACGGAAAACGGAAATAAAGTAACTCATTGCAACAATGTACATTGATTGCTGTTGTTTTTTTTGAGAAGTCCATGAGTATTTCGTTCATTGAGTTCTAAAAAATTTTCTTTTCCAGTCAATGAGACCGTATTCGCCTTCTTTAGGTGTGAGTTAGTGAAGGTTGGGGGTTTATGGTGTAGGAACATCTTTGAGGTAAATTCACTGGAAGCAACCCATTGTTTTGATTGTTGCTGGGTTTCCAATGTATAAATTATAAGTCCAGGTCTAGTCGATGGTGACAAACCAACGTAAGATGATGACAACCTGCCGTAGGAACCATTAAAACTAATTTATGAGTCAGTGTCAATGTTTTGGGGCTGTTTAAGAGATGAAAGCACACAATGGTTACACCAAATTGTCTTAGTATAATCATCTGTCATCAAAATCAGATACTTTTTAACCATCAACGTAAATTCTTCCTTTTAGGATAGTGATAAGAGAATAATAATTATCTGGCTGTTAATTCTTCTTCATAATATTCCATTGTACCATTAATTTTAATCTAATTTAAAAAGAATATCACATGATTGCATTTTTTGTCCGACGAATTGGTAAAAACATAAAAATTTCGTTTTAAAAACAGGAATTCTAAATGTAAAATTAAGGAAATTTGAAAAATGCATGGAAACTAAATAAAATAAAAACTGTCAATATATTTTATGGTGAAATTTTGAAGACCAAAGCAATGCCAAGCGTAATTAATTCAATACTGTTACAGTAAAGTGAAAACACATTATAGAATAAAACAATATAGAATTTTGTTAAGTAAATAGAACATGTAAATACAGATATCACTAATGAAATTTTATCGATTAGAACATCAAAACTACTGTAATTATCACAGGAACATATTTCTATTATTTCCAAGAAAATAATGAAAGAAAAAATCCACACGAGGAATTCATCTACAAAAGTTATTAGTTTTTGAACAATAGAACATTAACATTACATCTACCCTTTTTAATTCAGAGTTATATTAATATATATTTTGATTTCAGTTATAAATTTTAACTTCAATAAAATTTGTGTCGTTATTTTTTTTTAGCTAAATATAGAGGTATTCTATAAATAAAATATTACTAAAAGTTTAATAAATTATTAATAAAGAAGGTTTAATTCTATTAACAGAATACACACACACATTTTTTTTATAATCTTTATTATTTCATGAACTCGGAATCATGCAATGTTACCAGTTACATTAAATTTTTATACACTAGTATGCAAAACTCAAGAAACAAAGGCATTTTTCAGCATAAAACCTTGAAATTTTTGAAAAGACATAATCAGCAGTTGAGTAGAAAGGAGATGCATATGCAAATATCAGCACGTATATATTGCATATATATATACGTATATATTGCATATGCAAATATACGTCACTGCATGCAAACACGTAGAATGCACGTGCTCAGTGCCAAGGCAACTTAAAAAGAAGGAAGGACGCATTTCCAGACATTCCCTGCAAACGAAAGTGAAATTTTACATTCAATAATGGTTGCAAGAAACCCTCAGGTTTCTTTTACACGTAATAGAATGACCAGCAAGCTTGAAGAGGGTTGTAGTTTAACGAGTGTTGTACTAGAGTTTGAAATTGACAAAATTGTAGTTTAAAGAGCTTAGAAAGTCTTCTAAATGAAAGGTACAGCAGTAAGAAAGGTAAGTGTGGTCAACTGAGGAGTATAACGGCAAGTAATGACCGGTATATTGTTCTGCAGGCAAAGAAAGATTGGATCCAGACATCGGACGACAGGTATCACGGTTTTCTGCTGCCAGAGATCTGCATAAAGGTGGCCAATTCGCCCGTCTCTTTGAAAGCTGCATATCTTTAACAGTAGTCCATCAATGGCATCGTTTACAGTGGTGTCGGGTACACAAAAACTGGAAATCTCCTCAATGGAATCCCGTTCTGTTTACTGATGAAAGTTGTTTCAGACTGAGCAACGATTTTCCGAGGCCAGTTCAAGTAGAGGTAGGTAGGGACATGGTTTCATTCCACGAACATTAGGGGAAGAGACTTTTAAAATAATCCTGGAGTGCTTGTGTGGGAGGCATTATGTTGAATGGACGAACTGAGCTCCATATTTTCGACAGTGGCTCACTTACCGGAGATCGCTGCTGCGATGAAATTATCCTCTTACACGTGCATCTGTTCGCAGGTGCCATTGTTCCTGACTTTATTTTTGTGGATGACAATGCACGTTCACACAGGATTATTGCAATAGAGGAGCTTCTAGGAAGTGAGGATATCTGAAGAATGGATTAGCCAGCGTGCTGCCCTAATTAAAATCGAATCAAATATGTGCGGAATGCTTTGGGGAGACGCCTTGAAGCAAGATCGTATCCTCCGAAGAACACCAGACAGCTGAACCAGATACTTCTTGAAGAGTGATAGCTCTCACATCAAAAGAGCTGTTGGATAATTTGGTATTGTGTATGAACAGACGGTATCACGCAACCATAGCAGTTAGGGGAGGTCATATCCTTTGTTAAGAGACTTCAGTTTGCTGTTCTTTCTCATGGCCAGGCAATGTTTTTTTACTAAAGCTATACTGTTAATAAAGCGTTTTTTCTACTTTGTTCCATAGCGTAAGTGTATATTTCATTTTTAGGGTACTATGCTTTCATCAACCTTTAAGTGATACATTATGCTTCTGTAGTATGAGTTTCATATCAACCAGGTTTTTTTTGAATTACGACGCAATCCGAAAAATGGCTTAAGTTTTGCACACTAGTGTATGTAAACGTATATTTAGATTGTAAAAAAACAGTAATAATTGGGTAACAAAACAAAAGCATTATTATAAATTATAAAAGCATATTTTTAGTATTTCTTGACAATTTATGTAAAATTATTTAATTTTAACGTATTTTTAAATAGAAAAAATCAAATTTTAAGAAATGTTTAGAAAGGTAACGAAAGATTTATGAAAAATTGCATATTTTCTTGCATTTAATGCCTTAAGACATTGTAAATATTTTTATAAATCTTTTTCGTGTTACAAATCCTTTATAAATGATACATTACAAAAAAATTCGCCAAGACAAAGATACAATGTAACGTATCTATACTTCTCGCATTTAGAAAGTCAGAGGAATATGTAACTTCTAAAATCACTTCTAAGTTACTTCTAGAAACGTGAAAGTAATAATATCAGTCAGAAACTCAAATACAATCGAGATCAAATATCTCAAGTTTAGATTTTATTTGCTTCAATCAAAAACGTTTGTTTTAATTCCGTCTGGAATAATATCGATCGATCGTTTTATTTTCAAAGCATCTCTTTTAACAACTTGAAAGGTAGTGTCATATTTAATAAATTTTATCAATAGAATCAGATTTAGATTTCCCATCGATACCTTTTAAAAATATAAAAGATCGTTGGACATTTTATTAATATATGCATGTTTTAAAAATAAACATAAAACTTCGTTTTCTTAGTGAAACTAGAATACAAGAAAATCTTTTCAGTATATTTAAATAAGAAATATAATTATTTCATATATATTTAATAAGAATCAAATAGTAAATAAAACAGATAGAGATTTGAATTAAGTTATCCTGATTTAACACAGCAATATCACCTTTCACAATAATTTAATAATCTTATCCTGACTAGTTACATTTTAAATATTTTTGTTCTTGATTTGCATAACATTAAGTTGCTGAGAATTTCTTTGTCTGAAAATTTGCGCTTTCGGAAGCAGAAGTTTTTAAGAATTTTAACATGCATTTTTAATAAAATTATAACTCGAGCACATTGGTCTTGCTTATTGGGAATGGTTCGCTCTTTAAATAGATATGGCGATTTAAATAATTAGTTGCAACTAATTTCAGACAAAAATTTTTATTTATATAACTAGAATATTTCATTTAAAGAGTTCAGAATCGCCCACCATTTATTTAAAGAGGAATTACGGGTCTCTGAATATTTATGGGCTTAACTTATTTAACCATGATGAAAAAGAAAGAAATATATTTATTAAAATACAACTCAAATGCACACACACATATACTTTGATGGAAAGAAGAAACCTTTTTTTTTGATGTTTTAATCACTTGATCCTCATGCATTTTAAAAAATACCTAGCTCAGTTTTTAGGAGGAATAAAACTTAACAAAGTCATTTAAATAGGTTTTTAAATTTATTATTATAATATCATCTTATATATATATATCTTTAAAGAAGCTATTAAGATATGAAAAAAAATTTGAAAAATTCATATAAAATATGAAAAAAAAAATTCTTTTGGAATAAATTAAAATTAATTGAAATGCAGTGTGTGTTAGAAAGTTAGAAAATTCAATAAAACTGACATGAATTTTGTTTCTCTCTCTCTCTCTCTCTCTCTCTCTCTCTCTCTCTCTATATATATATATATATATATATATATATATATATATATATATATATGTATATGATTTGGGCTTCTTAATGCCGAATAAAACTCGGTGTATTAAATATCTTATGTTCCAGTGTCGAATATTTTATATACAGAACATAATTTCTTCGTACAATAATATGAAAATTTAACTAAAAAGTAATCTTTTAAGTTAAACTTCAATAACCTAAGCCTAAAACTATTAATGGATCTGAGTGTTCAGATTATATACTGAGTGATAACTCGAATTATTATTCAGAATGAATTTATTATATTTCATAGACAATCTGTTTCTAAACCAATTTAAGAGCTTAATTTTTTGCAATTATAAAGCTAATTCTCATTTATATTTCAGCTAGATTTTGTGTATTCATCTGATCTCTTCAGAACGCCAGGTCTATGAAATCGTTATGAAAAAATGCAACTGTTAGATTCTGAGTTTTTGTACTTCTCTTAAATTTTTTCCCCACATTTTATTTGATCCATATGTTTACTTTCACTATCGATAAATTTATTTAGTTAGACTATGGTTTTTGCAAATGTACAGAAATCCTTAATTCTTCATTTCTTTTAATTGAAATTACCACTTGATGATAAATATCTTTATAAAACTTTTCCATATCAACATTTACAAGGTTGAACTATCCATCTAAGTTGATCTATCCAATTATGAAAATGCAACGAAAAACGCAAGAAATTCATAATTTCCCCTTTCTAAATGGATTTTGAAAACTCTTTGTATTCATGTATAAAACTTTATGTATTCATTTCTATAAACGGATACAAAGTCTCATGAAATGGAAATTTTCAGCAATCTTGTTCATTACTTTTAGAAAATCAGCTGACTTATCTCTCACCACAAAAATTGAATCAGCCGTCCATAAAACCGGTATGGAGCGTTTTACGTTTGCTTGATTGCACATTTTGCTTTCTCGGGGACGTCAAACACACTCCCCCCATAATTCAAAAGAGAAACCCCCCTTTCCTACTTAAAATATTCGTGCCTATATTTGTATACGAGTGTGAATAATATCACTTGTGCTGAACTAAAAGAGTCCCTGAGCTTTTGCTGAAAACTCGGAACCTCCCTTCAATGCACAGGAAATGAATTTCAATGGGATGTATGATAGACTGGTGAAAAGGGACAACAATGTCGAAATGGGGTGCACCGTCAAGAATCTCTGAAGTATAGGATAAATAGCGTAACAAAAGACTGTAGAATAGGAGAGAGAGAGATAATTCAGAAATGCGGCTCCTTTGAGTTTAGTGAACCATTGAGATATTTAGATTCCGCAGAGGGGCGCGCATATGAACAAGTGATAGGGTAGCTTTAAGGAATTGATGCCAGTTTGTAAAGAATTTTCCTATTTTTTCAAGAAAACCAATAAATATGATAGGAAAAGCAAGGTTACTAATAAATTACAGGAAACAAAGAGCAGAAAACTATCCTTGAGGTTTTCCAATGCTTCGAATAGAGTTTAATTTTTAGGAAATGATTCAGAAATTAATAATTCATAAGATTAAGTGTAATTTTAAAGCTTTTACTATCTAAATTACAGAGTGCCTTTTCCTAGAGAGGAAAAGGAATCTAACTTCCTTTTCCATTCTAAAATATCAATTCAAGATGTGGCTACTAAATAACGAGACTGACGCTGCTACAGAAGAACTACGCAAGTGTCAAACGCCAGCGACCAGCAGCTGTTCAGCTCGAAGTCTTCTAATTCGAATGTAGTGCCTCTCTCTTCTGTAAACAAATCCGTATAGCCGGAGCATTAGAGGTTTTTTTTTTTTTTTTTTTTTTTTTTTTTTTTTGAGCAACGAATTGTTGTGAAATTTCACATGGAGCTTGGAAAAACCGCTACTGAAATTTATAATTTATTGAAAGAAGTGAATGGCCAGAAAAGTCTATCGCGTGCACATGTTTCTGAGTGATTTAAGCGTTTTCAAGAGTGAGTGCGTGAATGTAAAGATTATTAGTGCAAAAGCTAGATGTGGCTATGCTGCGCAAAACAAGATTTAATTGTAGTATAGACGTGAAAAAAATTGAAATAGAGATTATTCGTTGGCAAGAAGGAGGGTTGCAAATAGAGAAGGATTGCTAGGGCAATCCAGGGGTGCGTCACCCGAAGCGTTTTCAAGAAGGCCAAGAAGACGTTGAAGCCCTTCCACGTCAAAAACGGATGACAATATCGAAAATATTGGTAATCTGGTTCGATCTGATTAGTTCCGTCAGTTAACTATTCGTGCAATTGCTGAGACTGTAGGAATTGATCAAGAATCCGTACGGCAAATTTTACATAACAATTTTAACATGAAAAAAGTGTGTGCCAAAATGGAGCCTAAAATTCTCACGCTTGAGCAAGAATTTCACAAATTTTTTTGTACTGACGACACTTTGACCTGTTCACTTTGAAATGTTTGTATTGGAAATAACCCAAACTTATTGAAAAGGTTAATAACGTGAAATAATCGTGGTTTTTAACTCATGAACCTGAAACGAAGCGCCAATCCATGCACTGGAGGAGACCAGCTTCACTGAGAGCCAAAAAAAGGTCGAATGAGCAAATCAAAATTCAAAGTAATAATGATTGCTTTTTTCGGTATTTATGGGATTATGAACCGTCACTGGGTTCCTGAAGGTCAAACTATTAATCAACATTACTATCTTCACGTACTCTCTGAACTCAGTGAAATAATAAGGAAAAAAATACCGGAATTGTGGTAGGACAAGTCATTCCGCATTGTCTGTCAAGAGGTTTCTAGGTCAAGTACAACATTTCAGTGTTAGACCCTCCGCCTTATTCGCCGGATCTTGAGTCATGCGACTTCTAATTCCTAAGGCGAAATCTGTTTTAAAAGGAATAAGATTTGAGTCCCTTGAAGCAGTGAAAGATATAGAAGCAAACGTCCTGAAGGAGATGACAGAAGACGATATCCAGCTGTGTTTCGAACAGTGGAAGATTTTCATGGAGCGTTGTAAAGAGAGAGGAGGGGTGTATTTGAAGGTGATAATAAGTAAATATGTGTGAAATCAAAATAAAATGTTTTACAGTACCAGTCTTGTTATTTTATAGCCACACCTCGAACATACGATTGAAAAATAAATATTATTACCATACTTTAAGTTAAATAAAACGAGAAACAAAAATGTCAGATATTTAATGAACTAAAATTAAATCAAAATAAAAATACTTCCGACTTCTCAAAGTTTCGCAATATTTCAAATTTTACCTAAATCCTTCCTGAACTTTTTCATTTCTGTGAATTGTATTTACTTTCGAGATATTTCATCTTCTTTAGGATTTGTGCTTTTACGAGTAATCAACATGCAAAAGTAAAAGAAATTTAAGAACCTAATATCTCTCTTCCTAAGAAATCTTCATTTTTCATAAACCAAAAATCTCCTTGAATAGCAAAATCGTTCTTTTCAATAGCAGTTTGTATATTTCAAGAAAAGTTTAATGGCTTTGAAATTCCCAATGATGTCTTTCTGATATTTCTGTCAAATTTCCCCTGGAAACTATTTTCAGAAAATTCATTGCCACATAAAGTGCAATAAAATGACACTAGTGAATCTGAAATGTTTTTTGATATTAACATAAGATTTATATGTCAGAAAAAAACATTATCTCTTTTCTTCGTACTTATTATTTCAAAAGAAAGTCTTCGTATTTCTAAATTTAATTTTGAAAAAAATATGCTTCTTGATCGATATGAAAGTTATGTTGGATTTCCTCTGAATTTAAGGCTCTACATTAAATAGCATAGTAGCGCTGATGTTTTCCAGTATGATAATTAAACGAATTTTTGTCTATTTCCATACATGTAAGAAGACTGAAAATGTCTTTAATTTTTAGTTTTATCATTCATTTATATGTAATAGAAGTCATAGAACATGAAAAGCTACTGTGAAATTGCAATTTTTTTTTAAAAAAAAAACAGCGATTTCCCATTTAAACCCTAGAATTATTTATATTTGCAAAGGTTAGAGCTAAAGTGAAAACGTTTTCAGAAAACAGCGCAATTCGAAAATAAAAGTTTTTGGTGTCACTCCCTTTGATGGCATTACCCTGAAAGATCCACAATTCCCGCAGTGTCTCTCTGTGTCTGTGGTAACGTCTTTGATTTAAATATTTACATTCTAAAGTGGAAGCACTTGACGGAGAAATAGAACAATACTGAGACTCTGAAAGTATTGTCTGGAATACTTTGCAGAGAGAAAAAAAAAAGGGGGGGGGGGATACTGGCATTTTATATTAAAGATATAGACTTTGAATCTTCTTTTCTTCTAAGAGTTCTTGATGTGACGAATGAGAAAATACTTTTTAAAACATATAGAGCATATTTTAAAAAAAAGGAGAATATAGTTTTAATTCGTAGAAAGCGAAATACGAGTAATGCCTGATGCGAGTTAGTTTCATGTGCAAAGTAAAAGAAAAATATTTTCAAATGCAAAATTAAGGGAAAAAAAAAAAAAAAAGCAATTCGATTCTAAAAAGCAACTATCTTAATATTCTTACTTCTTTTGGCACAATTGAATATTTCATTCGTCTCCTAAAGAGGGAGTAAAATAAACATAGTGTAATGAGAGTGTACTTTATTTTTCATTTCACAACGGAACAATTTTTTAAGAATACACGTTGTTTTCTGAGAGTAATAACAGTTTTACCCATAAATTAGAATGAATGATTAAAACATTAAAGGATTAATTATTTTTTTTAGAACCGAGGTATCTTTGAATCCATTTCAAATTACGGCTTCAAAAATTAAACGTAACTCAAGAAATAAGATAAACAAACTTCCAGGCTTAATCCTTTTTTTTTTATACAAAATTATTATATAAAGGGCACCCAATTTCCTGAATGTTTTCTTGTGAACATATATAAAATTCTTGAATATCAAACTTAAATCTAAGTTTATTATTTTTCATGACTTAAGGATATTATTATTCAGAAGCTAATTTTGCTGATTTTTTCACTTTCAGATACAATTTTTTGATGTTAAATTGATACAAGCATACTCTATTCTGAAATTATTTTTTTTAAAATACAACAGTTGAGAAAATCATTATTGTTAAGTTACATCATTTAATAAAAAAATTACTATATTCCACTTTAATTTCCCCTCAAATCCTTTTTTATTTAACTCGAAACGTGAAAGGTTTGCTTCCATCAAAACAATTTTCCTCTCATAAAAATATGTATGAATTCCTTTTTCAATTTTTGAGAGCTTTCCGTTGTCTTCTGCATCCTTATTCCCTCTCCCTTTCCCAAGATGTTTTTTTGGAACAATAAGGGGAAAAAGGAAATATGAACTTCACATTCCCCTATGGGTTATTGATATTTTTCTTTATTTTTCTTGTATTATACCTTTTAATATTATAAGAATAAAGTATGTGGAATTCATAGTATTAAATATTTCAAACGCATTTTCTTAAAAAAATATATGGTATAACTTTGGAAATTTTTTTAAAGTGTTTTAAAAGTATATTTTCTATTTTCAGGCTAATCCCTAAAAATTCAGTGTTCTTTTAAAAAAAGTGAAATCTATAAAATTGAAATCCCTCCTGTTTTTAGAAATGGGAAACCTAAAACGTATTGAAAAGAAAATTTTAATTTTGGCTATTGTCGCCATAAATTTCCATCCCTTCTTTTTCTTCATCTTTCTGCGCCCTTATAATTAAACCAACCCTTTGAAAGTGGAAACAAAAATTAAATTTAAAAGCGTGATGTCCATATATAATCCTTAAAACTTAATTCCACAATACAAGAAATTAAGAAGAGAAACTTACCAATGGAAAAATAGTGCATTTTTGTTAAAAAAGGTTCTGTTCTTACAATAATTCCACGGAATAAGTAATCATGAATATTAGATTGAATCAAGTACAATAAATAAATAAATAGATTAAAATAAATAGAATAAAAATAAATAAATAGAATAAAAATAAATAAATAAAATAAAATAAAAATAAATAAATAGAATAAAAATAAATAGAAGAGAATAAAAATAAATAGAAGAGAATAA